>OZ038321.1:17941102-18206872 GCA_964035795.1 Pterobdella sp. o SKG-2022 | reverse complement strand
TATATGTTTGAAACAGTATTCACATTTACTCATTTCCATTGCACTATGACGTTTCTCTGTCGCCATGGAAACCTACGTAGGTTAAATGTCACGTGTCAAATTATTATGTCGTTGAAAATTACAGAAACCCACAAATAGTAATATTAATAATAATAAAAATATAAAAAATATAAAAACAAAATACAAAATAAAAAAAATAATAATAATAGTGGTAAGCATAGTAAATACTCCTACAGTGTGGTCGGAAAAAATTGATTTAAAAATAAGATTTTATGAATAAAAAAATTGTGCTGGTGAATAATTAATCACTGCACACCTTTGCGAGAGTGCATGTAATTAATTACCATGCTCTGTCGACGCCGTGACTTTTGAATTATGGGCTAATTGTAAGATGCTTAAAAGTCTTTTATGTGAATGTATTTCATAAATGGGAAAAATTTTGAAAAAAAGCTTTGAATAATGGAAGTTCGTTAGACTTGTTAATTTTTATTCATAGATGTATTATGGAAATCAAAAATATGTCGATAAACAACGTTTTTGGGTAGAAACTTAAAATTAAATATGCATTCCAAATACTCTCATTAAGTAATGTCAAACGAGAAAGAGCATTTGAAATCACTCCCTAAAACAAATATTGAAGTTTTAGAAAACTTTTTTGTATTTAAAACAACTCTCGTCTTGTGCATGATATTCGAGAAATAATGGCACGAACAGAAGATGGCATTTATTCACATGGAATTTATGGCATAGTTCGCTTCAAAACTCCTACTATTAAGTCACTTATATAGTGAATTTTAAACTTGAAAAATATATTTTGAACCATTAAGGTGAATGATATTTTTTCGAGTGTTTCATGAATAACTAAGAAGCATGGAGTTGAAAGCCTGTTAAAAATAGGCATAATGATCATATTAATGATGATACTAGGATTACTAAGGAAATTTATTGACAGTTTTTCAACTTGCAGGCTCCGCTGGGTCGGATTATTAACTTTTGAAGCAACATTATATAAAGGAGCTTTTCTTTTTAAATGGCTTCCAAGCGTTCAAGGATGCTATAGGATATTCATTCACATTTACAAAATTTCATGATCTTAAAAAAATTTTATCATTTTAAAATAGTTCAAAACCTGTTTTTTAAGAATTTCATGCTACTAATAATTACGAATATAACCAAAGTTTTAACTTAATAGTTGTTTTTAAAAACTATTGAAAAGTAAAACAGCCATAAAGACAAAAATGACAGCACGCAATATTTTTGTATCACTTGCCTCCATGAAACAATCACATCTACAGAGCAATTCATTCATTCTCTCTTAATGAGCCTATGAAAAAATAATTTATAGTAGTTATAAAGCAAAATCAAGGCAAAATCTAATAACGACTTCAATTAACTAGAACGTCTTTTTATAGACACATAGATCTATTAAAGCCTAGCAATTCAATAAAATAATATATTGCTTTCATTAACAATGCTAAATAAATTTTTTCACAGTTTGTTGATATAAAAGAAAAACATAATGACTTGAACAAGCCTGCCTTCTTAAGTCAAATTCCAAGTCAGACCTATTAATTTTGATACATGTCTGGTGCTCCAAGTTTGATCAATAGACTGCCAGCTTTTTTGCCAAAATTATCGACAATTAATTTTGAAAGCTGTTTCTGAGGATTTTAAAAATATTTTCAAATCAATAAAGTTGGATAAACTTCTTCATTCTCTATTTGAAACCAATGTTTTTACCAAGAAAACTAGGACACAAAACATATTTTAGCATTTATCTCAAAAAAGTTGTATTTTCATTCATGAAATATATAAAATGAAAGCCTTTACGACTTTGCTACCCTTCTTAACATAATTAGTGCATTTTAGTATTCTCTTTCTAATTAACCTTATTCAACGTTTTCTGACTAATCTGCTCATGATTCGGTTCTAAACCATGATTTATTGAATCTTGGCTCGGCCATTCAGTTTCTTTTGTCATTTTTCTAGTTTTTTGAAAAATTCAACTACATTTCCATTTTTATTTCACTGTTCATTAAATAGAGTTATTTTGAGCCGAAAATTGTAAAATAATGGTTTTAACGTATCTAAAAGTTTCATCACCATTATAACATGTTTCTCCATCACTCACAAAAATCCTTTAAAGCCCCTCCATCCATCAAGGAATATTTGCCGAGGCATCTCTGATGCATTCTTGCAATTCTGCATGGATCATCTGTTGCGATACCATTAAATCTAAATTCATAAAAGATAAATTACTTGCATGCAATCCTTAGTAGCTTCGGTGCCTCTAAGATGCGCTGTTTTCAATGCATTCATATCGGCTGAATGTTTTCTGTGAAAAACTATTAAAAATTTTAATAAAAGTTCTGAAAATTTTTGTCGTTTTACATTTGGTGTTTTGTAAGTACATTGATATGAAAAAATAAATTAGTGATTGATACTAATATAAAAAAATTTGATTTTTTTAAAATAACATTAGTTTAGTACTTTCTAATTTTAAACGTATTTGTAACAAAAGGAGAAACTTACAAAATTCTAGACGTATGTATCTGGCTGCACTTGGAGCCAAACATTAAAAAGTAACGCAGAAACCTTATAATAACCCAAGTGCGCGTGTTTAGAATTTTAATTATGAAACAGAATAAATTTATTATAATGTTTTTCAAAAAATTCTTTCAAACTTAATACTTAATTTCAAGTCTAAAAAATTTAATTTGAAATTTTTTTTTATGGAACATGAAACAAACAACTTAATACCTCAACTAATTGTTTGAGCAAATACATTAGTCAAAATTATCTTTTATTCTACTCTAAACCGCTATTTAATATCATTGAAATTTCCATCTTTATTCGACTCAAAAAAAAACTCAAAATCCATTAAAAAAATCATTGAAAAAATTTTAAATATAAAAACTTAAAATATTTCAAAAGAAGGCTTATAATCACGAAGCTGGTCGGAAACTCTCCGTCTTGAATGCACAGCAGTTTGAAAATACTTCCGATTTATTGACATTTTTCTTGTGAAATTATTTTTACGTGTCTTTTAATGAGTCATTAATTATGGGAAAATAGGGTGGAATGTTTTCCAAAAATTGAATGATGAAAAATTGATTTTTTAAAAATCAGCCAAAATATAAAAGTATTTTTTGTAGAAAGTTTCGAAGGTACAGCAACATGAGAAATTATTCAATGATTTTAAAACCTCTGTGAATGCAAAGAAGGTAGAAAATTGAGAAAAAAAATAACGTTGAAATAAAATATTGGTTAAATTGAAATAAATCTTCCACAAGTTTTAACTCCTCAAACAAATATTTGAAAGTAGTTTGAAGAAATGGATATGCCCAAAAACATTGTTTAAAACAAGGCACAAGTTGCTGGAATGACATTTAACTGATGCATAAACAATTGAATCAAAAAACTATGAAATGGCATTTAAGAGCCTCTAAAACAGTGAAAAGGTTTTTTTTGGGTTTAATTATGAGTTACAAAACTGGTATTTTGAGTTAGAGAAGAAGAGTTTTTTGGAAGCTTTTTCATGCACTTTTGAAGTTCCTGCCGTCTTTATTCTTCCATAATGCCTTTTTAATGTTGGCAGTTTTTCAGTCTTTACTTTAATACTTATCGTAGTTTTATCTCTGTGTTATATTCTTTTGTTATTGCTTTTTATGCTTATAACCGTAAAGTTGTCAACAAAATCTAATTTTATTTGATTTTTTCAAGTCGTGTTGGTATTATATCTTTTGTAAGTGACTAATTCCATTACATTAGTTGCGTCATACATCATGACACAGAATCAAAGGCAATATACTCCTGCCCATCCCAGCTTCTTTTAACACAACGTGATTTTCTTTATCGGCGTAAAGTAACATGAAAAATTTTTATTTAAAAGTAGTTAAATTTTTGAAAATTTGTATGTAAATTACAAAGTTATAAATTTTATTGAAAATGATTTTTAAGTTTAAATTTTTTTGAAAAAATTAGGTTTAAAAGCCTTATTGATTTATTTTTATCTGATTTTTTAGTTCAAAACACCCAAAAGCACTTTGTTCATTTCAACACAACTTTTCATACCTCTTATAGTTTTTAACAACAAGTATTAATCTTACATTTAGTAGTTATTTTAAATGTTTTAGCAACTGAGTATATGTTGAATTTCAATAATTTTCTTCAAAATACAATTTTTAAGAATTTGAGCGAATATTTCGGAAATATGTAGCTCTAATATAAAAATAATTGAAATGATCAAAGACCTGGTAATTAAAAGACCTTCATTTCATTAAGACACTCGGTGTTATCATCACTTTCAATCATCTGAAACTATCCCCACATGTCATATTTTTTCTTGCATCTCTGACCCTGCAAGTCGCCTCTTCACATTCATATCATTTTTCTTTGTCCTAATACAATTTGTTCATCCTTTTATTTTCGGGTTATTTTCAAAAAATTAGTTTCGGTTAAAAAGAAAAAGTCAAATTTGATTCTACTAAACTTTACCAAACTTTGGATTAACAAGCAACTTAAATTTTATTTTGATTCTGAATAGAAATCTTGATGGATTTTTCATTTATTTTTGAATTAAAAAAAAAACAAAAAAACTTTTGGATTCGAAAGTAAATGGCACTAATGCTTTGGCATTAGTGCAAATGAAAACGAGAATTAGAGAGTTGCAAACAATAATATCTAACTTTTCAAAAAACATATCAATAAATTTTCAACTTTTCTTGTTTTGAAAAAATTATTTTAGTTATTTTAATCACCTGCTTTTTTGAAACTTGTCAAAAGTAAGGCGTGAGTTACACTTGTTGACATAACTCTAAATTTGAAAAAATCTTTCATATTATAAAGTACTACTAATACTTCAAGATAAGGCTAACCTAGTATTAATAACTTCGAATTTAACGGAATAATTCAGAGCTTTCAAAAATTCTAAATATAATCCGTATTTTCAAGTTTTATTCTCACACATCTTTAAGCATCTTAAATACTGATTTTTCATGAAATACCTTTTAAATAATTGATGAAAGTACTTGAGAAAGGTTTTTTTTAGCTCCCATATCATTGTTGAAACTATTTTAAAGTACTCCAAGCTTTTAACCCAACGGTTCATTGTTTGACATCGTATATTCTGTAGTTTGAAGAGTTACATTAGAGTTGTAAGACTTGACAAAATTTATTTGCTTAAGAAATTCAATTTGAACAGAATTAAGCTGAACTGAAACAAATTTTTAATCAAAAATCATTTATTCATGAAATCGAACGCTAACATTAAAGTTTAATAGAATTTAACATAATCAATTGTGTTTTTAGAAAATCCATAGAAAAAATTTGATAGAATAATATTAGAATGTTTAAATGCTATGGCTGAATCTGAGCATTAATCGTGAAAGGGTGAGGCAATTTTGTAAGATGCCCATAGGTGTATGGCGATAGAATATTCCTTTCGAAAGACATGTTTTTGCCTGAAATACTGAAACAATTTATTTTTGGAATAAACTAAAAATGAAGAGAGCGTTTTGTATTTGAAGACATCATCATTTTGAAAACTTATGATCAACACAGCAAGAAAATTTTTATTCAGTTATGATAGTTTCTGAATTGGTTTCGATATTGTTAGATAATGTTTCCTTTAATTGTTGTTGAAATTTGAAAAAAAAATTTCAAAAAACTATAACAATTTTTCAACTATAAAGTCAAAACTTACCATAATGTTCTTTTTTATTTTCAGCGACTCCAATTGAATCTAACTTTGAGAGCAAATAATGCACCCTTAATGACAGGCTTTGCTGCCTTCAAACAAAATAAACTTTTGAAAATATTTTAAAAATTCATTAAACTGTATGTTTTGCAGTTTTTTTCAACAATTTGTCGCAAGATTATAGCTTCTCTTAAAAAGAAAATACAAAGTTAAACATTTTATGTACATGTTCATTCGCATAAAACTTTATTTCTCCTTTCAGTTTTAAAATTTTTAAAAAGTCTTTTGTTTAAATGGTTAAAAATTCTAATTGTTTTTTTTGAAAATCGTAGTAAAGATGAAAATTTCCTAATAAATTTTATAGTTTCTTTGATTTTATGATTAAAAAAGTTGATAAACTCAATTGATTTATCTAATTGTGAAAAAACCTTAAATCATGCTCAACTTTCTGCGATAACAGTTTCTTATTTCTTGGGTTTTCAATAGCTATGGGAACCTTATTGTAAAAAGGCTTGAGGTCGGAAACGCATGATGTATCACCCTGGCCCGCACCGATGACGGATGCTTGTTGGGTGTATGGCTGGTATACAAAGGAGCATGGGTGTGGAGAGCTTTGAAAAATATCGACTTAATTTTTCATTGTATTTAGGTTTCAAAATTTTGCTGTTTTGTGGTATTTTTTATTCGTGTTTAAGGGCAGGTTGAATGAATATTTGAGTTTAAACATATTTAAATTCAAACAATGATCAAATTCATGAATCAATTCACAAAAATGTTAATAAAATATATTCAATTGAGAGAATATTTAACTTGAGTTTCAGAATTCTCGAAAACAAATTGAATTTTGATTCTCAATGATTGCAAGCTTTGACAATATTAACGACTTTTTGAATAACTTCACTTTTATAGATTTATTACCTCAAGAGTTGATATATACCTTCCTAAGCCAGCAATTCATAGCAAAAGTTTTGGAACTTTCAAATTAATCGATTTTTTTTATCTTTTTCCATGACACGTGGCAAAGTCATTTAACATTTTTGAGTGGGTTTGAAATTCATAAAATTTTTGACTTTTAAAAATAATATCGAGCCCTCTCAGGAATGAATTGTAATTTAAGCTCCCTCTTTTGAATGTTTTAATAATTTTTGTTTATAACTATGACATCTGTTGAAAATGATATTTGTACAAATTCTTAAATTATCTTGAAATTCGAAAATTCAATGTTAAGTATTTATGAAAAAAAATTCAACATAATGTAATATAATGTAATGGGGTATTTATACTTCAAAGCGCTCGCTACATATTTAATGTAGTGAAAACACTGTGGAACAAATGCTAATTGTGGCCCACGTGGAATCGAACTCGGTAACTCCAATTTTTAGTCTAATGCTCTACCTTTGTGCTATACGGGCACATAACCAAAATATATAAAACTTTTTGAAAAACATTATTCAAAAACATGATAAAAACACTGAAAAAAAAATTCATATTGAAACTATCCTAATTACATGAAACTTGATGTGAAGTAATACTTTGGTAAATTTGAATCGTCATTTTAAGCTTCAAGCCTAGACCTCTAGCGAACAGTTGAAAACCTTTACAAATGCTAATGGATAAATTTAGCTTTGAGTCCAGTTCAGCCAAAAATTTTTCAAAAAAAAAAATTTTTCAATTGATCAACGAAAAACTTTTTTTTTAAATGTTTAAACAAACTTCAAGTAGTGTTTGAAAGTTTTTATATTTCTTAACACAGCCAGTTTTTATCTATTCTATTTATTCTTTTTTTTCATTGAAAGCATTGAACTTAACTTAATTCTTCATAACAATTTGAAAATACAGTTTTCTAGTTTTTAAAGTTTTTTCCCACCCAACAACACCACGTTACGACAGCAAACTTCTTCAAAATTTTTTGTTTATTCAAAAAATCATTTTCAAAATTTCGTGTGTTTTTACATCCCCATTAACATCAAGCCATTTCAAATGTCACATGACTTCCGGGTAGCGATGACGTCACCAGGATCATACGTAATCGTTTCGGTCGGTCACCATCTTTGATCTAGTCGTTACTATGACGACAATGAAATCTCGAAAGGATCGTCCATTATATTGGGGATGTTTTGTAGGCCGTTAAAAGACAACGTTATGAGTTAGAGATTTTTTTGTTGAGGTGGGAGGTGGCTGAGGGGAAACTACTCTAGATTAAATTAAATGCTTTATTAATAAGTAGATTTATTTTTTTTATTTGTTAGCTTACAAAACGTTAAATAAGATACGAATAAATTGGATTGGTTAGAGCTGGGTATTCGAGAGAAGAAATATGATGAAAACAAAAGGAAACAATTGAATCATGGGGGAGGCACTATTCATTTTGCAGGCAAATAAACCTTCATGAAAAACATTGAAGAAAAATAAAATTATTTTTTTTTTGGTTGACATCAAATGCCATAATTGCCTTTCATGTATTTATCATAAAGAACTTCATAAAAGTTACTTCTGCGGGTACATTTCATCAAAAAAACGTTTTTAGAGAATTATCGCTTCATTGTTATTTTTTATTCTTTTATTTTTTTTTATCCAAAGAATCTAAAATCTACATCTATAACTACTATAAGCTTCATGAGACTAGAAACACGGCATTTGAAAGGTGGAGATGGAGACACGCAAAATTTGAGACGTGCTAGCTGAAGGCGGATGCCAGTGGAATTTAATCTAAGCGCCTCTGAACGCATGAGTACTAGCGCGCATAATGCTACTCAAGTGATATTACCTTGTTTTATTAACAAACTGTATTAATTCTTTTCTATAAATTACTTGCTAAACTTTTAAAACAAAAGTTTGAACCAATTGATGGCACAAAAAGGAATTTTTTTTTCGATAATCACAAATCACAATAGTACAAGTAATCATGACAAACAGACTGATACAACTTGAGATTTAGGCATGAAGGATGAAGGGCAGTTAACTGCAGTCACATCCATCAACTAATCCTCCCTGAAAGCATTCATTGCAGGATCATCCTTAACTACTTTTCCACTACATTTGCCACAAGTCCACCCATTCGGACTTATTTGTTTAAAACGCCCACAAAGTAGTCTTGCGGCTCGATTCTCACATTATCGACGCAATTGCTCTTTATTTCATTGTCTTCACAAGTCTTCATACTTCAACCTTTTTTGCTTCAAAGATTTTTATCTAGAATCATTCATAGAATTGAACGTTTTAAAAAATTAATAAAATGAAATAATTTTTATTCAAAGTTTATAATAGGAGTAATACTTTACCATAATGAGCTTAACTCATTGAAGTTTGAAGGATAAAACAAATAAATTTGCACTAACTTTATGGATTTTTTGTATCGCCATATAACCACTAGACATATTTTTGAATTATGATTAATTTTATTATGGTAACTCATGCTTTAAATAGCAATGAAAAGATTTGAAAAAATAAAAAGATTATGAAGCAAGCAATGCCACACAGAGACAATGTTGCATTAATAAAGGCACCATCGATGCCATAAACGACGCTTCATATATGCGAATGAGTGATTTTTACTATAAATTTTCTAACTTCAAGCGCCAATCCATACATCATTGCCATGATAACACTTTCATCGATGTTATTTGCTGAGGTTCGGGAAAGTGAATCGTAAATGGAAGCCACAATAAATGTAATGGCGGCCTATTGAAGAAGCACTGGATTGCCTTTGGCAGACTGTAAGTGATGAATAATTCCAAGTTTAAAAACTTTCAAGAAGACGATTTAATAAATAAGATTGTTAATGATGCTGAATCAGTCTTTCACGCTGCAGCTGGCTAATAAAGAATGGCAAATGAGTCGAAAGAAAGCAGGGGATTCTTTGCAGGGGATTCTTTGCAGGGGATTTAATACGCCTAATTGAATTTCACGAATGAAATTGGACATTAAAATGAATTTTTAGACTCATTCATTTATTAAAAAGTAGAAGATTTTAGATTTTTTTTTTTTTACAAATATGTTGAGAAAAATTAGGATACAACTATGCTAACCAAAATACTGTTCTCATACGTGAATTTGGAGGTATTTTCTTCTAAAATTAACATAAACTATACCATTGGTTACAAGCTTACAGAAGGATAATATTCAACTAACTGAAAAATTTTTAAACAAAATAAATAAGTATTTATTTTTAGGTTCTCAAAAACAATAAAATATGAACTAGAATATTCATTAAATGAAAAAGCGTGGCGGAATAATAAAAATGCAATAACAATGACATAATGGAATAATATTTTTTCGTGCGTACCATGGTTTAACAAACAGGAAGGTAGTTGTGTTATGAAGTGCAAGGCAATCGCTTGGTTTGAGGCAACTTAACTACTTCGCAGAAACCACAAAAACTAATTTTTTACAGTTCCATTCAAAATAACAAGCTTGAATAATGCTCAAATTTTTTAATGCCTAATAGAACTTATGATTCTGTTTGAATTTCGTGGAAAAGTTTTATAATTAAGTTGTTGAATAATGGTTTTTTTTATAATTGAACAGAATCCAAATGATTCACAGATATGCTTAATAACGATTCTTATCTCTTTAATCTCGTGAAGTACGTTACGGAGGCATGTCGAAATGAATACGAACAAATAATAATTACTTCAACGTTATTCACAATAAAATATTCTTTTTTAGGTTAAACGACCCTTTAATAAGAATAATAATCGTCGTCAAAAATATGAAAACACAAAGTACTGTCTATAGTTTTAACAAATGTTTTATGAGAAATAAATGCCTTAAAATTTTCCAAATCAAACAAAAAGCACTCAATGACGCAATGGGTTTGTGAGGAGGCAGTTAAAATGACGAGCATGCGGTTTCCTCTGCCTTAATTGACTGGTGTGTTTGTCTACGGACGTGCCAACGTTGGGCATTTTTTGAATCTAAATGTTCTTTTAATAATCTCTATTTAAGTTATATGGCTGTGAAATTTTTGCCGTTTTAGATTATTTAATTTTTTTTTCAAAAATTGAATTTATCTGTAGTTAGTTTTAATTTCGGAAAAATGTGTTTTTAAAAGGATATTTCAAATTATTAAACTGTTATAAATTTTGATATTTTTATTATATTATTTCATTAACGCAACATTTTATAAAAAATAATTGCTCATTAATTCAATTAGACTCCCATCTATTTGTCAGTCGAGTTATATATCTATCTAGTTTACATATCCGTATATCTATTCACATGTTTGAATATTTATCTCTATGTCCATCAGGCCAGGCAGAAGGGAGTGGGTGGTGGGTAAATGTTAATTGGCAACTTAAGGAAATAATTACATGTCAGCACCTTATCAAGCGTCCAAACCTCAGCAACAAGATAAAGACAATATTATTTAAATACTTAACCGAATTACCAAAACATTGTTCTAAATTAAGTATTCTGCTTCGATTTTTTAGTTTTGCTTTTGAAGAGTATTTTGAATGATTAATCAATTGTCAAAAACATCATTGGAAAGAGGTAAACCCACTTTGTAGTGTCGAGGCATCAATTTCTCAATCATTGAAGCCAAAACATATTATCGATAATACATTTTAAATACGAGCTCAGAATTTTTCGTGTTATCTATTATCTATAGGAAACCGTATTTATAAAAAATTTAAGTATTCTTTATTTTAAGTCAAAATAAAAATAAACAAGTGAAAGAAATGGGCATTAAATGAAACAATGTTTGAAAGAGCTCGAAGGCCCAATCGAACTATAATTGCATAATTTCTATTGATTATTTGTGTTATAACTCATCTGACTTTCTATCAAGAATTTTTCCTCGATTCAACTTATTACGTATTTTGTAATCAAAAGTAACTTTCTGTCTGAGAAATTTCAAATTTATAAAATTTATAAAGTGAAACTATAAAGGGAGAAAGCAATTGTTCTCTTTCATGATTGATTGGTGTAATAAAAATGGAAAAAAACTTCCGATTATATAAAATATTATAACCGAAAATGATTCTTTTAATTAAAATTAGTATAATGTTTCAATTTCGACAGTGAATTCTAGTGAAATATAGGGCCGATTGAAATTTAGAAAGGAAGTAATTATGGTCATTATGAGAGAAATATTGCTAACGGGGCATGATCATGAAGTGATAAAAGAGCCACTGTTAATTAGACGGCAGTCAGCCGGAGAGTCTTTTGAAGGAGAATATCGTTTATCAGAGTGGGAAATCTATATAGTCTCATCACCATTCCTCTCACTATTCTGATCAAGTGATTGGCTATATCATAGTTTTAGCTATTAATTTTTATGCAATAGTTTCTATAAATGGAAGTGAAATTTATTTTAATTGTTAAAAAGTTATTAAAAAAGCAAGTTATCAAGCATACTAATTTTATTATTCATAGAATTATTTTAATTGCCAAAAACTATGAGTAGGTTATTAAATATTCATAATTTATAGTTAACAAAGTATTAAAAAGTGGGTGGAAAGGATATTTAAGAGATTCAACAAAATTATAATTCAGTTCAATTGAATAATTTAATGTAGCCCAAAGTTAGCATGATTATTCATATAATATACCAATTTCAACTTTCATTACTATTAAAGTGTGAACTCCCACGGCTATCAGATGAAGCATTTGATAAAGAATCGTTACATCTAAGACACATGATATAATAAAATATTCACCCATGATTGTTTCAAAGAAACTATTATACAGAAAATGAATCTTTTTATCTATATGCACTTGAAGGAGGCATGCTCAAGTATATTAAACTGAAGCAATTTAAACCATTATTAAAAACTCTTTGAACTAATTATATAAATTTTTTTGACTTCAAATTTGATGCTGGTCTGAGCTAATATTCTAAATACTCAAAAGTAATGATAGAATTATGAAGCAACATAAAGAAAATATAAAGCAAACAATATACACTATATTAACTTATATAAGTAATTTCTGTTATATAGAACGTATAAAAAGCAAATAAAAGCCGCAACAATCACTCATCAATTGCCACTCTATTCTGCCTCACTGATGGCATGGACGTGTTGTGAAGTTAACCTGCTGGATTGCCCATTCACCTTCTCAATATATATTTTTTCTATTATAAATTTTTTCTATGATTTTCATCATTTATTTCCACTCAATCATTTTTAAGACTTCAATTTTATTCAAACTTGTGCACGAATGACTTTATGAGGAATATTTCTATGAACATTTTTACTGAAACAAAGATAACTTGATTGTTTTAACTGAATTTTTGAAACGTTTCTATATTTATTTATACCACTGCCTTGATAGTAATAATTGAAATTTAGTAAAAAACATTCTCTTTCAAAAAATAATCTCAAACGTTTTCTTAACTTTTAATGAAAAAGTTGAAAATCTAGAAACGATTACATAAATACTGTATTATATTTTGTTAATACATAGAGCATGGTATGACTGACACATAAAGAAAGTATGGCGCAATATATATATCAATCAGACGGCCTAACCAGTGCAGTCTACATTGAGAACCCGTTTGCCTTTCGTAACCATTCTTACGAACCATTCAAGGAATAATTAAGTTGAATTTTAATACTCAGACCAATCTATACCGGAGGATTGAGCAATACAAAGAATATCGAAGATAAAACTTATAAGTATCTAACTCATTAACATTTTTTTAAAATACATCATTTATTTATTTAATCATCAGATTAAATTATAATCATTTGTATCATTAAAAACATCAAGTGATTAGGAGATAATGAAAAATGGCGTGAATTCATATTTACTTTTTCATATGTTTTTTGTATACCATGCTCCAAAAGCATAAGTTTCATTTTACTTATATAGTTACATATTCCTACAAGTATAGTCTAGATGCATAGCAATTTATCTTGAAATTATTTCGGTTTGAAAGAACGTTTTCTATTGCATAAAAGCACATTTAGCCATCAGCCAATCACAAGCCAGCTAGGGTCTTATACTCACTCCCACCACATCCATCGCTCTATCTTTATTTGTTCTATAACAGTATATTCACCAATATGCTTTATTTAATCTATAATAATTCTGCATCAATGTTTAATGTGTACTTTTTCTAAAGCTGTAAAACGTTTTATTTAAAAAAACATTCTTACAGTAATGGGCCGCATATAGCATATTTTTGGTAATAATTATAATTCACAGAAAATAAATTTTCAACCACATATAACTCAATTTATTTTTTGAATTAGAACCAAGATTAAATGTTTCAACATTAATTTTAAATTTTTAATTTATCACGCCATTCATTGTCATTTTGTTTTTTTCAATGAAACTTCATATTTCATCAGAATCCGTGTTTTCGTCATCATCCCTTAAACATCATTAACAATCGTGTCATACATTATCTCATTCCTTGCACAAGCGATCTCAGGCTATTAATGGTCTGATCATTTTCCCTCTGAAACGCTCCTTTTTGATTTATAAGGCATGAATCTACGCTACAGACCATCTTCATAAACGCACCAACGATTTGCTTTTGAAAGTTATGCTTCTATATTCATATATCAAAAATGACTCTTTGACGTTGTTACATATATTGATAATCTCTTCAATACAACTGCTTAAGTCCATCCTTCTTAACCAATGAAATATATAAAAAAATGATAGAATAAAAATTTTTAAAGAAGTAAAAAGAATATTGAACGATAAATCCGAATTAATTTAGCTACAAGCAAAAAATAAACTCTTTCGAAAGCTTTCCTCAAAACTTGAAGCCGACATTTGGGCGATATTTAATGTAACAAATAATTTCAGAACCGCATCTAAATAATAAAATATTTTATTTTGTCGGTTGAGTCCAGAGGGGAAATTTTATGTGTTAACGATGTTGATTTTTTTAATAATATGCATATCAATGCATTGAATTTTTAAAACTTTGCATCGTTTACAAACATCTATAAAACCACTTTCATAAAACGAAAATGAAAAATTATATGAAATGTAATGCATATTCAGTTATATAAAGATATAAGGTTCCACCCACTTAATATATTCCATTGAGACCATCATTAGAAAACTTTGTTTTGTATTTATATATGAGGTATGTTTGTGCGCATCATGAGCTTATTAATAAATCTATGCCGTTTTAAAACACCACTTTGGAGCGCAGAAAGGGAGTATATAACAAGTGTTTAAATGGCCTTCTGATCCATTGCTTCTCTAAAACAGTTCGATGCAAATCGAAAATTATTTTGTTGAAAACTGATTGAATAGGAAATTCAAAAACTTACGAGTGCAGACTATTTTTTGTTTAAACCTATTGACTGAAAGTTTCTACCGTCATGATGCGACGCCAAAATGGATTTTCTTTTTTCAACACACAACCTCTTCCAAACCCTGTAGCTCTTTCAAACTTCTCTCTCTCGAGCTTGTGGAGTCTTCCAACAGTCTCAAATTTGAAGTGCACTCCTCATGGCATTGATGATATCCTAGGAAATAAATATACAAAACCAAGTCATCTACACTCTAAAAATAACTTAGCAAAATTTTCGCCCGAAGACCAAAAGATACAAGAAGCTCGAGCTACACCTGAGGATGGAACAGAAACAAAAGATGTAGAAAACAATGAAGAAAGGCTGAGCGATGCTGAGTCTTACATCCCTGACTCTAGCCATCACAATCTTAGCTCATCTTCGGAAGAAAACTACTTTTTTAAAAAGGATCTTTCAACGGAACCCCGCCTAAGCTCGCCTCAAGTGATCAGCTCTAAAGACGTCAAACCAACCAGATTTTCATTCCATAATCTCAAAAAAGAAAGCCGAAACTCTTTTGAATGTAAGAATTTTATATGTTACAAATTTTTCATACTTGTTTATAAATTGATAATAAGCTTGAATAAATTCAAGTAAAACTCCGAAACGCAATAAAAAAGCACACAAATAGGTTTTAATACTTTCAAAATTTGCAATAAAAAAGTCGTTAAATAATGGGAATAAATGATACAGTAACGCCTCATTATTAATAGTATTTAGACGTTTCAAAGCAATTATAGAAATAAAAATGATTGGGTAAAATGGCAGCTGATATATGCTGTGTTGTGTTGAAGTTTCACACCTGACTTGATGCTGTGTTGATTTGTTGAGAATTTGTTTAAAAATGACTCACCTTTAAAATTTACCAAATAGGTTAATGTATAGCTAAAAGAAAATATTTTATTTTTAACAGAAAGGATTTCTCAATAATAGTCTTTTTTGTTCGAACAAAGTAATTTCTGTGCAACTTTAGTTGCCAATAAAATCAATTAAGTTGGCCAAGCAAACTTTATAATCTTAGAATTTCAAACGATCAAATTAAAATAAAAGTTTTCAATGGTTTTTAATTTCCGCAAAACAAGGTTGGGATGGTAGTGATGCGACATAATTCATTCTAATTGGCTGTTTGATGCATTGTTTTGATGTTTGAACAAATTCACTTCTAATACGTCTTAAGCAATAAATGTTATCTTAAGAAAATAAGATTGCATAAAACGCCATGAGAAATATCTCTAATTTGCAGCTCGACTTTTAGAAAAGCTCGTTTGCTGTAAGATAACGATGTTTCACGCTTGTTAAGCCCCAACAAAACAAAATCCGGCCCCGCAATTTCTTTTTCTCATGTTGTCTCACTCATTAACCCTCAAACGACATTTAGCAACTTTCTTTGCTCAATAATCGAAAGGTCCGATTGAATTAAAAATAATAAAAAGAGTTGTTTCGTATAAGAACCTTTTTAGCTAAAATTCTTAGAACTTAGCGAAAAAGATATTTTGAAAATTTGCGTCTATCTGGAAAAACCATGCGCTCTGAATATGAACTGAAAATTTAAAAAAATTCAAGTTAGTTTCAAGCTTTTTGATTTGGAAAAAATCATAAAAACTGCAAAAA
This sequence comes from Pterobdella sp. o SKG-2022, assembly GCA_964035795.1. Classification (NCBI taxonomy): domain Eukaryota; kingdom Metazoa; phylum Annelida; class Clitellata; order Hirudinida; family Piscicolidae; genus Pterobdella; species Pterobdella occidentalis. Next base: position 18,190,300 of record OZ038321.1, on the reverse strand, counting down.
TCAAAAAAAGAAACAGTAGATGTGTTATCGATAAAGAAAATTAAATTTCAAAATTGCCTAACAGTTTCTTCAATTGACTTCAGGCAATCAACAAGACAGCTGTCATCAGTTTGATTCTCCACGCAATCATCCTCTCCACCACTCATTTCTACACCCCTCCCATCGACCTCATCCCTATCATCCCTTCTTTTCCTTCCCTGATTCCCATCATCGTCTCAAGCTTTTCATGCACGATGACAAAAACACACCTTTCAACAACTTATCTAATAATTCATCTATCCCTTTTAACAACCTCAACAACAATAATAACAGTAATGGTAGTAATTCAGGTACAGCTTATAATGGAAAAAAATTGAGTCCCGTCACGCAAAATAAGCAGCTTTCTTATTGTGAGTAATTAAAAAGGCAATGATAATACCGAATGAAACATTGAAAACTTCATGATATTGAATTTTGCCAAGTTACTTAGAAGATTAATATTTTTATTATTTCTTTTAAGCTTGTTTATTTGTTTAGTTATACACCTGTTATGATTTGGAATATAAACCATCAGTTAGATGTCCCCAATTAAAAACAATTATTAACGATTCTTATCTCAACACAATATGCATTCATACTACAAACATTTGATTATTGTGTGTAGCTGCATTGATGAAACTAATGTATGAACTTATTTAATGAATCTAGGCTTGAAAATAAATAGCATTTACTTATATAAAAAACCTGAAGTTACTATAAAATATCTCACAGTACAAGATAACAAACCCAGCGATTTTCCCTCTCCATCAAAATTGTGCTCTCCTAATGATGATAGCATGACTTCTACTTCGGCTTCTGAGAAGAAAAAAAAAGCAAGAACTACTTTTACAGGGAGACAAATTTTTGAGCTAGAAAAGCAATTTGAAGTTAAAAAGTACCTATCTCTGAATGAGAGAGCAAAAATGGCTAGCCTCCTAAACGTCACAGAAACTCAAGTAAAAATAATATAATCCCATCTCATTTCTTCATAACGATTAAAATATTCGATTAGTTTTGAAAGCAATGGTTTTATTGCTTAAAACGTATATTTTGGGATGTTAGAGATAGTCAAGATAGCGAGTATTTTACAAATAATTGTAGTTTGAAGAACGGGTTTTCAATAATCCAAAATAACAAAAATTTTTATAATTCTCTGAGCTGATTGGCTAATTTCTATATACAAAAGTCATTTTAAATCCGGAATAATAACTTGAAGTAGAAACTTAAACAGTTTTGGTCACGAAGACTTAGAACAGAATAAAAATGATATTGTTACATTTGAATTTTGATAAAATTGCTGTAAATTTTTAATCGAATAAGGCTTATCAGATGATAATAATAGTAAGCTCGGCTACAAAAAATTGTGATTGATATCTTAGATTGAGTTCATGATAAAGACTTTAAAAGTTAACTTAAATTGTTTGGTTTGAGAAATATTAAATTTTTTAGAACCTTTTCAATTCGAGTATGTAAAACCAAATATACAACTTCAGATATTCATGTTTTAAAGACTCAAAGTTTACATTTAAAGTGCTGAAAATGATGTGCAGAATAAAATTTGAAAACATTATATTTAAATACGTTGCCGATGAGTTATCAATACAATGTTAAAAACTATTGAATAAAAACTCACATCATAGTTTAAATGATATTTGATGAAAGTGAAGCTGCTTTCGTACTTTCGATCAATAACTCACTATAAAAATATTTAATTGTTATTTAACAAGCAGATTTTGTCATCCCTTTGTCATCGTCTGCACCCGGTAGTATGGCAGTATCAAAAGCCTAGAATTCCCTAAATTATACGCTCATGCAATTGTAATCCAAAAAATAGACGAATCTATTAAACCAAAAGATTTAAAAATTGGTTAAAATGTTATAAATTGAGTTTTTGTAATAGTTAGCTCAAGGAAAATATAGGATACAAATTTAACCTGAATTATATGCAAATATTTTAACTTTTTATATTTAAATTTTTCATAACCTAAAAAACCATTCAAACTTTTAAAAAGCGTTTTAATAGTGATATTGCAGATAACTTTCAAAAATTCAAACATAGAGATTAAATACGATCCATCATACCGTTACTTAGAAACATTATAGCTCTCAAGATTGATTTTAAAACTATAAATCAAAAAGATTCAAATCAATTTGAAGTCCAAGTAAGCAACAGACAATTTTTGATGGTCTCTTATTTATATAATGCATTAGCATTTCACATAAACTGAGTACATTACGCTGAGAAGGAGACAGGTCGCCAAAAAGTTGCATACATCTGCCCGTATGTGGTGGTCGATATGGCCCATTTAAATAAAGTCCCCTATTTATATAAATGCATTTAGCGATTTAAAATTTCAATTTTTTGAAAATAAACTGCAATATGAGTGAATAATGTAAAATTTAATATACTGAAGCGAGATAGACGTTTTATTAAGTGCGACCAAATAAAGTGTTCCATACATATTGATGGCTTATAGCGTTGTTTATCTATATTTAGCTGCGGTCAAAAAAGAGTTTATTTTGGTAAAGTTTGTTATAAAATTTTCTGAAAGTCATGAAACTACGAAAAATAAAAGGCTTAAACAGATGTTCCATAAAATAGAAACTATTTTAAAATAGAATTTTACTATTACAAACTTCGTTCAAAAAATTTCTCATAATGTGAAATACACTTAAGCTATTTTGAAATAAATATTTAATATGTAAATAATAATTGGTTTTTATTGATGGATCATTCTCTCATACATCATGCACACCCATTTTTGCACCAATCGTCCCTTATTATAAGTCTTTATTAATATAGCTGCTGTTTTCATTAGTGAACATAGAAATGTGAAATGCTATGTATTGTATAATGAATTGTTTAAACAAATTTTTGTAAAAAGTTTTGTTCAGTTTAAGCGTGCATTTATGAACTTAAAACTCATCAATATTTAGCATAAAGCTTTGAAATATTATGAGAACATTTTATTTGCTCGAGTTTTTGGTTTGTAAAAACTATTAAAATATATTAAACAGCGCATATTTTAAAAATAAAATTACCAAAATTTCAATACCAGGTTAAAATTTGGTTCCAAAATAGAAGAACCAAATGGAAAAAGCAGGAGAACTTGACGAACGCAGAAGCGGCAGAGCACAGAATCGGTAACGACAGGCGAGCATTGTCATGCGATTCTTCCAGACAACAACACAACCATCTCAGTTCTTTCAACAAAAACAATATATTAGGAAATAGAAACAGTATTTGTAGTAACGTGACTGCATCTAGTGCAAGCATCATGAACAATTCTAACGTCAACATCAACGAGAACAGCACACTGACAATGAAGGTGCCGATGGGGTCGGGTGGCATAGTAACCAACCACTCAAACAACCCTCTAGCACATTTACTCAACAACCATCGGAACATGGGAATGGGGCACTTTTCTTTTGTGTCACCGTCTTTTTTTACCAATCAGATTTCTATTATAAATAGAAATACTTCATATCTTCTCAAAACTAATCTAGCCAATCAAACCCTTTCAGTTTCTAATGGTTCTGATGAAATCAACGTAAATAACTGTTACACTGATAATCAGGCATCAAACAAAATTCATAAAACTAAAAATGATAAAAAAAATTATTTCAAATACGACTCCACACAAATACTGAAAAACTCATCATCGACGGAAAAACAAAGCGATTATAAAAAGAAAGCATCTGAAACAAATGAAAATTACACCGATTCTTTCAAAGAGAGGTTTAATGGCAAAGAAACTTTCAAACAAATAGATGAGTACAAAATTAATAGCGAGAATGAAGAGCAAGTGACCGAACTAGACTTGAGTTTGAGGACGAAAGATATGCTTAAGGGTTCTTACGAAGAAAATGATTTCAACTATTTACATGACATTAATGATAAAGAAAAAAAATTTCATGAACAAGACAATAAAAAAGTGGAAATTTTTAACAATGAATTTAACATCAAAAAAATTTCTTCAGAGAAACGAAGTTTGAATTTGAAAGAGGAAACTCCACTTAACGATATGGTAATTGAAGAAGACAAAAAAATTAAAAACTCTAATAATGTTCAAGCAAATGAAATTAATTTAGCTAGTCAAACACACGAAGAAAGTGACAAAGAAAATGATGTTGAGGAAGAAATCTTTGAAAACGATACCGAAAAAGAACAACTTTTTTCTAATTAAAAATTTTTGTTTTATTAAAGATTGTTTGTATGAAAGGTTTTCTTGTATCAAACACTTCGTATCTAAGCATAGCTTAAGACGCAAGGTGTATTGTATTTTTAGTTGCAGATGTATTTGATAAACGACCAAGAACTACATTAGTGGAATATTTTAAATCACCACGGTAAAAACCCAAATAGAAAGTTTGAATGAAAAGATAAATTTAGAAAGCTAAAAGTCACTCAAACGTACTTAAATGCTTAACTCTTCTTAACTCCACCCATCTATAAACAATTGAGTAGTATTTGCGTGACTGTTGATATTAAAATAACAATCAAATTTTTATCATTTGAACTAAATGCTTTTAACGTTAATATTTCTCCTGTTTTGAATTTTTTACATTTCGACCTTTAAGATAAAATTATGATTACGACATGACAATTTTTAAAAGTAATTTGTTTTTTAAATATAATTTCCTTGTTTTTCAAAGATTATTCTCAAATATGAAAAAAACAGTTGAGGTGGATGTTTTAAATAAACACGAAACAAAGTAACCCTCAATCAAACTTATTCAAAACAACGCTGAGACATAAATTAAATAATATAATTTGTTTTTACAAAACTAAAGTATTTGAAGTTCATCGAAGTTTAAATTTTATAAAAATTAACGAAAATAAATTATAACTTACCTAAAAACAATTAATTTTTATAGAACTCCCAGATAAAAAAGTAATGCAAAAAATTAATTGAAAAAGAATCCCTAATAGTATACGTTGAAACGATCAAGCTAACAAGCACACAAACAATCACGCGTCAAAGCACAAAAACTCACGCTTAGTTACTCAGTGTGGACTTGTGTGAGGTAATTGAATTGCAGTCTATGCAACAACTGTCGACATCTTGGCAGTCTCCAGCCTAAAATATCATTTGCATCTTTTTAGCAATTTATAAACTCACTTTGAATAATACCACCGAACTCCACAAGTTTATAGTACTAAACACGACTAAATACCCTTAAAAATTCATTCTTGGGTAATATTTATAACTATTGAGATTATATAAATTATTTTCAAAAAAGACATAAAGCTAAAGAATAGCAATTATATAGGAGATAGCACATCCAACAGTTAACCATTCACTTCCGTAAAAATGTCGTTTTAACGAACGATTATTGAATTTATGAGCTGCGTTGTGCTTTATTCGCCTTCACTTTTTATCAGGCAATTGAAAGGCAGGGGTGTTATTAACACACAAAATTGATGTTGTTTGCCTTTCTAATATTGCCTATAATCACCTTTTGTGAACGTAATTCTATGCGTCTTTACTGCCTTGTGTCATCTCGATTCTGTTTACCTACAATTATCACAGAACTATATAAGCACACCGTAACCTACATTAATACTTGATGTGAATTTATATTTATTTAATCGTTCAATAAAAAAATCATAATTTCAAAGGTAAAAATTCTTAATCAAAATCAATACATTTGTAGAATAAAATCAATTTGAAGCATAGTTTGTTGAAAGAGATGCTAATACAATCTTCATCACTCTTTTCTAATTCCATCGAACATCCTTCTATTATTTTCTTCAATTAACACGTTTAAAAATTCTTTTGTAAACACATAGATTTCTCAACATGCTGCTAATTAGTTGTTTTGCAAGTTTTAACACACAAGGGGCAAATCAATGAGAGCATGTTAAACACATTAACATTAATGACAAAATTAAAAGGCTCCCTTAGATCAGGTTTATGAACTTGAAATCTTTTCTATCATTTCGTTAAAAAGCTATTTCATACAACAATGAAGCTATTAGAGCTATGGAAGAAAATGATGCTAAAGATTGATGGCAACAACACATACTCACAACATGGCTGACTGGATCGATCAATTAACCCTTATTAACCTGCTCATCACCGCCAATCACATAGTCTTTGCGTGTTTGGACAAAAAATGAAACCTAATGAAAACAGATTCAGAAAAATTTTGCTCATGAAATAGATAAATATTTTCACCTTACCTCAGAATTAGAAAATTTTATTTGGTTTTTTGATTTAGATTTTTGAGTTTTGAGTACAATTTTCTATCGTTATTTTGATTGTTTCAAGTTACATAAGTAATTTAATATGATATTGATTAGGTTACAGAGAGGCAGGCGATTAGGTTTGTGGAACGAGGAAACAGGGGCGGACAAATCACTTTTCTTTCCTTAACATAAACATCTTTCTTGAAACTAATCAATTCTCGTATACTTCAGTTCCTGTATTTGTATCTAATATTAAATAAAAAGCTATGAATTTTTATTGACTTTGTTGAAAAGCTATTTGAAATAATGTTCAGTCATGAAAAAAATTTTGTTTTATTTTTGTTTAAGAACATAAACTTATGTCAAAAGCTATGAGAATATAAATATAAATAGAAGCGGAAAGTCTTTAAAAAGAAGATATTAATAATAGTATTTTGGCTGAGGCATGTTTTATTGAGTAACACTCCTAATTTTACTTCCAGTTTTCTTTTCAGTTTCAAATATAAAAATTTACAGACATATTGTTTTTTTTTTAAAATAGTTTAACCTTTAAAAAAAATGATTGTTTTCTCATTTCGCGGTATACTTAAGATAAAGTTAAATACCATATATAAATACTTGATAAAGTTTTGAAGTTTCAATTGATTAATAAAAAATTAAAAGTTTATTAAAATTTTTGTTGATTTAAAAAAAAACAATTTGTGTTTCATAAACTACACGGCTTAATTCGACCAGCTTGCTCAAATGAGTTTTTGTTCGATGAAACTGGAGTTGAAATAAAGTTAAAAGTCTCAATGGAGAAAAACAAAGCACCTATAAATCTCGAGAAACCATAACTCACAGATAAACCGACACTCCCAAAACCTCGTGATGTTTTGATATACTTCTCATTCCCAAGTCTATTTTTACGCTCAGCTTCATGGTTTCTTGGAAAATTTCCATTCAAAAGCACCATCGTCCATGTTTTTGTTTGAGTTTTATGGTGTATATGCAATGATATTGAATATTGAAAAATTATAAATACTTAATTATAAAAAATAAAGTAATAATAAACAATAAAAAAAGACGGAAAGAGGCGGTCACTTATTACCAACGCCTATTTACATAATTACATCCGAACGATCGTTTCTCTCACTTGTTTTTAGCACTTTTTTTTATTCCTCCTTGTTTCTTTGTTTTGTAGTCGTTGAATTGATTCCCAAAAATTTACTTTTAGTTATTTTAAAACGTGAATTAGTAATAAAATTATATTTTGTTTTGTTTTAGAAATATTTTCAAAGTAGATACAACATCAATATTTTCAACAATATTGATTTCTTTATTAACACTTTTGTAGTTAAAAACCAACAAAAAGCGTCATTATTTTTATTGAGCGTTGCAAGCGTGCAAAAAATGCTCTAATCAAACAGCTTTTATTTATTTGTAAAATCAAACTTGTCTTTTGAATTCTTAATTTCCAAGAATGGAAATATGCATAATAAAATTGATGTTTTTAGAAAAGAAAAATTTCTAAATATGGCATGATCAACCAATTTTTTAACAAAGCACATTTGGAAAATTTTTCGGAATTATAAATAAAAATCTAAATAAGCAGAATATTTGAAAAAATGAACTCGAATCGACTCAAATAAGTTTGAAACGAGAACAATTCAATAAGAGTAAAAGAGAAAATTTTTGTTCTTGTTAATGAGTTAATTGGCTCTTAACGGCATTAATCGCTGAATAAAATGATAATAATCGTCGTAACTACACATTAACACATTAGTCGACATCAGCATCCGTTAATTTAAATTGATTTGCGAGAGCAAAAGTTGTTTTAACTCTTGTAAAAAATTGCTTCTTACGCGCTTTTTCAAGTGTTGATCAAGTGCTATGCAAACCACACAATCCTCTCAAGAAATTTCATTTTAGCTGTTTCATTTCATTACCTTTTTTGATGAAACTTTATTTAAATAGATTTTAAGGGAATTGTTTAAAAATTAAACTGTAATTCAACAAAAAATAAATTTTTTGAAGTACTCGAATTTACATTTAAATGATTGTTTTCTCAATTGAAGGCTAATGAAACCATGAAAAACAAACGGAAAAACTTACTCGCATTTATTCCACAAAAGGAAGTTCAGAAATTTCCCTACGCCATACATTTTTAGTGTCTAAACAAAGCAATAAAAAGAATTTAACAAGCAAACAATGTAGCAAATGTTATTAATCAAAGTTGACAAAAAATTGACGGATGCCGAGCCATTTAAAGTCATCACCAAATTAGGCATCTTAATAAAAGTAAACCGTTGTTTATGAGCAATCACAGGCAGCTCGTTTAACTACGATTCATTGTGAAATTTACACTAAATGTCAACTAAATGTGCTTTATATACTATTAAAAAGAAGCATTACTCAAAACCAATAATATCACTCTGAAAGGTGGATAGGCTTTTTAAAAAATTAACCGCATATTAAATCTTGTGTCGAAAATGTTAATAAAATATTTGAATGAATTAGCAAAACCTCGTTAAAAAATTAATTTTCATCAAAACCTAATTCTTTTTACTAAAACTTCACTGCTCCAAACAAACCCATGTCAGACATTGCCGACTTTTGCAGTCTCTAATGCACCATAAATTAATAAAAATAAAAAATAAAAAAAAATAAAAGTTAAAATTAATAACCAAATGTAATTTAAATCGTTAAAATGTATGATTTATAGAGTTGACACCTGAATTACTTTTAATTCTTAATCTATTTCAATCTTTTATCGATCTCTTTAATGACCTAGCGTTTAATTGCACAAAGCAATTAGTATGCTATTAGCGCTTGTTTTATAATTTCAGCTATAAAACTGAAACTGCTTTTTTAATGATTTATCAAATATTGAACCAATTTTAGTTATAAAAGAAATTTTCGAACTCCTCTAGCGACTGAATTTTTTTCATGATGTTCTTTTTTATGCACCAGATTTTGAATAATTAATACCAATGAAGATTTTTGCCAACTTATTGGTACGGTTACTTGGAAACATTTTGTACACAAAGTAGCAGTTTGCAGAATTTTTTTGCAAGATGTTTGTTTGAATCTTTTGAATTGTTTTGCAACGTTATGATGAATGTGAAGCAAAATTTATTTGACATTAAAAAAGAGGATTCCATCGAGGACGTTTTAGCCGATGATTTAAGTTCCGTTTGCTTAGACCACCATGATGAAGAAAACGAGAAAAACCTAAAGTTCTCTAATTATATTTACAATAAATTTTCAACTAATTCGAAAAAAATCACTGAAAACTATCAAAAGATGTTTGAAAATCATGATGAAATGGCTTGCATGGACATAAAGCATGCTTTCAGAAGTTTTTCTGAAGACCCTTTTGGAAGTTTCGAGAAAAAAGAGGAAACTAAAAAATATAAAACATTTGAATGGAAAAATAATTTGCAAAGAAATGAAAATGAAGCTTTTATGACAAAGTTTCAAGTCTCAGAAAATAATGATAAAAATGGAGTTTTAAGAACTGCATCACATTCTTTTGAGTCTGCTTTAACCAGAGAATTGAAAAAACATGTGGAAGAGATGGAAAAAAAAAATGTAGATTTAATTTTGAAATTAGAGAAAATGGAAAATTATTTTTCATCTCAAACAATTAAATTTGTAGATAAGGAAAATAAATTGGATCAAGAGCTCAGAGAAAAATATGAAGAGGTTCACACGCTAAGAAATAAATTAGAAGAAATGATAAATTTTTCTAAAAACGAAAAACAAAAAGTTAATGGTTTTGAAAACAAATTGAATGAATTGGAAAAACAGAACAAATATTTGCAGAGTAATTTTCAGCAGGAACGCCTGGCTTTGAAGAACGAAATTTTGCATCTCGAGACACAAGTGCAACAAGACAAATTAAAATCAAAAGAATTTTTTGAAAAAACTCAACAGTTGGAAAACCAAAATTTAATCATAAACAAACTCAATAATGAAAATAAAATTTTGCAAGAAAGTTACGATTACGTCGTAAGTAATATAAAGTTAAAGATTGAAAAGCATGACAGGTTGGTTTATGGGACAAATGAACTTGGAAACCGCCATCAGAAATTATTATGCGAAAAACAAAATTTAAAAGATTTTCTCATGCATCAATTTGACATATTCCAAGATCAATACAATAAAACATTAGATGAAAATGTTAATTTAAAAAAGCTTTTGAAAAGTAATTCAGAAGACGAACAAATGCTAAGAATGAAACATAATGCCTCTTTAAAGACAGAACAAGCCCTCCTCCAATCACTCGATGAAGCCTCACGTAGCAAATCAGTCCTCAATGAAGAATGCACCAAATTGAGGGTTGAAATATCGAATTTAAAGAACGATTGTGCCCAGAAAGACAATAGCTTCGGTTTGCTGAACATTGAGAAAGAACAACTTGTGAGGCAAAATACACAACTGTTTTCTGAAAACGAGTCTTTGAAGAAAGTTGTGAATGTTTATGAAATGAAGTCCGAAAAACTGGAACAAGAAAAAAAAGAGCTATCGAAAAAATCAACCGCTTCCAACATAGTAATTGAATCTTTGAAAAAAGAACTCTCAAAGCTTACCCATGATTTAAAGTCGTTGAAAAAAGCAAACGAGGAGTCTGAAAAAAAGATCAATAATATGCATCGGTTACAGTTTTCACAAAACAATGAAATTTTAGATTTGAAAGCATATGTTGAGGTTTCAAAAGATTATAATCAAAGAACTGGCTTTTCTCATTGTTTCAAACATAAAAAACATTTGGAAGCGGGTTCCCTGAAATCTGATTTAGAACTTATGTCGCGAGAAGAGTTGATGAATTTGATTGAAAATATAGAACAAAACAACATTAGAAATGAATGCCAAATAAAGCATTTTTTAAGCATACTTTCTTGTTATCGAAACGCAATGCATCTTTCAATAAATGAGAAAAGAATGGTTGAATGCCTTCCAAGATTGGTAGTTACGTTTTGAATTATGATTCTTTTACTAATTCAATTTCTTGCAAAGTATTTAGCCCTTAAAAATGAATATTAGCATTTTATTGTTTACCCACTTTTTGTCACATTTGGCTATGGAATATGCTTGCTTTTAACAAGCATAACTCAAAAACTACATTTTAAAATTTTTTAATTGGGGACTTTAATTTATGAAGACAAGTGTTAAACATGAGGGTGTTATGGATTTAGAGAGAAGTCGAGTGATGAAGAAACTTGCAGAACTAGAGATGTGCTGTAAAACTACAATGTTTGTTTTCACTTTTATCAAGTGTCCAATAAAAGAATATCAAAAACTTTTTAGAAAAATTTATTTTCTATAAATTCAAACAAAATGATACCGAAGCATTAAAATGTCATATGCAAGGAGTAACAAAATTGGCAAATGGCTGGCTGTAAATAAAAGGGAAGAGTTTTTGAAAAACGAGGTTGACAGGCTGGAAAATGAACTTCTTAACAGCAAAAAAAATGAAATAAGGTTTTAATCCATTGCAAAAATATGCATAAGCATTTAAATAAATTTGCTTTTTTATTTCAAGACTCAAGCTAATACTGGAAGAAACGCAAAATAATTGCATTGAAAAAGTGACGGACAAACAAATAAATGCAGATAAACGTACATCATTTGAGCGTTACAGTAGTTTACTTCATATGGAAGCAGAATGCAGAAGCCTTAAAAGAGAAATTAATGAATTACTTATCGTGAAAAACCTTTTACTGAACCACATTTCCTCTTCTTCTACAGGTTTCAATACTTTATAATTTTTTTTTCACATTTTTATATTCAGTATGCTTCTTTTTTGACTACTTACTTATTCATTGGATTATATTTAATATATACGGCAAGGCACGTTTATGCATTAAAGATAATGATTTTATATGAGATTTGAAATACAAAAACTAAAAGTAACATTAAAATAAATTTGAATAATTCTCGAACATTTAAAATTTTTCATTTGTTAAAATGACTTTTATCATTTTAAAAAAATTTTTTTTCATAAAGACCCTTATATTCAACTCTTCAAAAATAATTGAAAAAAATTATTTTTAAAACAAATTTTGAAGTGTGGTTAAAATATAAATTTAATTTAATTTGATGTGGAATTTAAAATTAAAGAACATTATGGAAATGAAGACAATTTTTTGAATTTGTGTGCACATGCAAAATTGTCATTAGTGCAAAACTTGTGGTTGAATCACAAGTGAAAATTGAAACTATTTGTGTATAGCTTGCACTAAGACTAAAGTTTTCTAAAAAACATGCATGAATAAGACCTCATTGGTTGATGGATTCCAAATGAAACTTTAAATCAGTGACAGTAAAACACATTAAAAGATATCCTTTAATAACTACTATTTGAAATTTGAAAAATCTTTTTTATTTTTTATAACTTTATGAAAACTTTTTAAAGTTTTCAAAAACCCCTGAAACCTTCAAACCAGAACAAAGAGAAAATGTTTAATTTCACGAGTGATTTTGACATTCAAAGTTAAAAAGTATTTTTTATAAAAAAATTAACAATTTACAAAAACCATCAACTTTTTTGAAACTTTCAAGTGATTTTTTTTGGAGTGACAAACTTAACAACTACCATAAAACCACCGAATCGTTTTTAAAATTCGAATACTTTTGTGACATATCAAATCTTTCATAAGAGCAAGTACTAAAAAGTCTTGAGGCTTGTAGGTGGCAACATTAAATATTTATTAAAACAGCTTCTAACGCATTATGTTGTATCGCATTACAAATTTTAACATGAATATATCAACTTTTACAAGTCTCTATTTATCTAGGAAGTAGAAACAAAATGTATTACTGAGATTTAGTAGCTTCCGGATTGTGGGTGTTCACTTTAGTAAATATTTTTCAGATGCTATAAATAAGTTTAATTTTTTTCAGAGTATTTGAAAGTTAGACCTGAGAAGGAGCATGATGTATATGATCAAAAGTTTGTTCATTTTCGTTATATATTAAAAAATTCATTCTAAAATGTCAAGTTAAGAAAATTCTGAGAAGTTGTTTTTCTTATATTTCACTCCCTTAAACTCCCCTTAATTAAATTTGATTGAGTAAATTGACACGTCATTAAAGATTTAGAAGTTTTTTTAGTTTTAATGAACTTCCTTGAAGTTCAAAAATACACGAAAATTGATTGTTTTGAAAATTGCAGAACATATGCAAATTTAGGCAGGTTTTTTGAGTTGAACAGCCCTTTCGAAGCTAATGCCAGTGTAAGTTTTGCAGATTCATCATTCACTTTTAAACAGCTTGAAACTCAAAATTTTGCAGTTTGTTGAAGAAAGCAAAAAGCTGAAAGACATTGATGAAATCAAAAAGCAAAACGTGATTCATCGTTTAGAAGTGAAAATAAAAAACCATGAAATTTTAGAAAAAAGTTTGAAAGAACAATTAGAATTGTCTGATGAAAGAGAAAAGACTTTAGCTAAAAGGGTTGTTGAATTGGATGAAAAAATAATCTCTTTGAAAAAGTCTTTGGACGAGGCAGAATTAAAAGAAATTGAATTGAAAAATGAATACAATTATTGCAATAACAAGCTAGAAAAAAGCTTCATTCAAGTGACACAAGTTTTTGATGATGTGAACGACAAAACAATAACTATTGCTAGCCAAAAAGCAAATAATGAAAAGCTTTTGATGAATATTAATGAGTTAGAATATAAAAATGAAATATTAAAAACTGAAAAGACTACGTTGAAAAAGCAGCTGGATGATTCTAAAATTGAAAATAAAAAAATGGAGAATATTTCGAAAGAAAATAAAAGCGTAATTGACAAACAACAAAACGATTTGCTTCGTCAAAACTCAATTATTGCGGAGCTAAATAAAGAAGTGGATCAATTATCTAGTAGAATAAATTTGTTGGAAACAGATAAAAAAAGCATAAAAGAAGCAAATGAATTGACTTCAAGCAAGCTTTCTAAAGTGAAACAAGAGTTGAACGATGCTCAGTTTGAACTGAATGAAAACACAATAAAATATGAACACATAACTCAAAAAAATGCAATCTCTTTAGAAGAAAGTAAAAAAACAACTTTTAATTTGCGAAAAGATTTATTAAACGTTGAGAAACAATTGGAAAGTTCTAAGCATGATGTAAAAGAGTTGAAGAGGGAACTTAACAGTTTGAATGCAGTCAACGAATCTCTGAACATTAAAGCCACTCAAGCAGAACACAAAACTAATCTGTGCAATAAAACAATTGCAAAAATGAATTTAGAAAACCAGAAACAAGAATTTGACATTTTAACTTTGAACGGCAAAATTAAGGCTTTTGAGAACGAAAAAGAGAGACTTGGAACGGAGCTTGAAATTTTTGATGAGAAATGTAATAAATTGAAATACGAACTGGAAACAACAAAATCTTCAAATTCAAAAATAATGACAGAAAGATCAGAATTGTGTGAATTGAATAAAAAATTTAGTTTAGAGTTAGAAAAAATGAAAGATACTATGCAAAAGACAGAAAAGGAGTGGGACGAAAAATATACAAAATTAGTGCAAGAAATTAACAGTGAAAAAAGTAAAAGCCTTAGATTAGAAACCGAGGTTAGTAGTGTATTTTGTTGTTGCACTTATGAGAAATGAGACTTTTTCAATAGATGCAAAACAAAGCCGTGGAAAAATTAGAGAACTTGAGTTTCAACAGCAAATGCACTCAAAAAGATTTGGTCATCATGAATTTTATTGATCAGATAAAAAAAGGTAACTAGACATCAGTTATAAATCAAAATAACATTACGTAAATGTTACAGATGAAATTTTTCAAGTGGTTCTCGACAACACTGGTGAGATGTCTATAACCGTTACACTGGATTGCTAGTAACAAAATATATTTTTTTCAGACTTCAAAAAGGCAAAAAATTTTTTAGCGGTCAAATATCCTTCTTTGTACCAAGACTTTTTTTCGGATTTCAATAATTTACTGAGTGGTGGTAAAATCTCTGGAGCAACCAATGAAAACTCAATGTTTAATGATGGAGAATACTTAGCAAAAAATAAGTCAAATACAGATAACATTATGGACAACGATTTTTACTTTGATTCTATTTTTCCTGATGTAAATTAGTATACTAAAATTTTTATAAAATTTAAATCCTATATTAAATTTTTCTAGGTGAAATCTAATCCACTTTATGAGAAAGTAAACGATACTAAGGAAGATTACGGTTAAAAGCCCTACATTTTTTGAGAATTTTTGTTTAAAATTCAAAGAAAAATTTAAGATTCATATTTACAAAATGCAATGCAAACGATAAAATTTTTTTGAATTTTACAGACGAAAGAGATGAAAATATGAAATATAGTGGCACAAACAAGCTAAATTTTGAAAACTCTATCAATTTTTCAAACAAACCATCATTTGAATTCAACTCACAGAATTATAAAACTAAAAACAACATTAACAGCAATTTTCATTTAGGCGAAGAAAATTTTACCGCTCAAAAAAAAGTATTTTAAATGGAAAAATCTTATTAAATTGAATAAATTTTTGAAACTATATTTACACAAAGGCTAAAAAAATCCAGTACAAAGAAGGAAAAACGACCTATGTGAGAACAAGACCACTTTCTACTACAACAGCACCTTTTTTTAAAGCAAAAAGCTTTGAAATTGTTGACAATTTCGATCACGAAGATAACAAAATTGAAGCAAAAAACCAAAAACTACAAAGCATACCTGAAACTAGTGAAAAGTTAATTGAAATTTTAAAAGATAATTTTTTGAAATTAAAATATTTTGATTTTATTATAATGTAATGCAGAGACATGAGCTTGCGCAGTGTGATGAGAGGACGTTTGAACGCATTCAAACCTACATGGAGAATCAAAAAACACCCAGATAATGATGCTACTACAAAAAAACTCGGTTCAGCCAATGAAGAAACTATGAAAAATAGTTATATGAACGCGCATAACGGCAATTACACCCATGATATAAATAAAAAAGAGAATGAAGAAATTATCGATCTGCACGGAAATGACGAAAGTGGTATATTCGAAAATAACCTGGTGCAAAAGCGAATCAACATGTTCGAAAAAAAAGTTGTGATCTGATTTTTTTTATAAAACTCTGTCTTTTTTATTAAAAATTTTTCCACAGTATATACGAGAAAAATTATTTTAGAAAGTAGAATTTTTTTATCAAGTAGTTGGTGTATTCGACATATGTTTTTTAGAAATATTCGGTAAAAAATTTATTCAAATAAATGACATGCTGGAACTATTTTAAGTTTAATTAAAAAGTTTAAATGTATTTTTAAAATATCTATGCAGTTAAAGTTATAAAAAGAGTTTGTTACAAACGGTGTAGTATTAAAACATTAATGATCTTCAAAATGCTGTTTAACGTCTTTTATTACCAAATCCCATGTTTTAAAAGTTAATTATGCATTTAATTTTAAATCAAAAATGCCAACCGCTTTGAAAATAAAGTTTTTTCTTGTTATTTCATTTTACTAAATATGTAAACAAAAACATGAGAGTAAGCTTAGATTTGGGTACTTGAACATTTTCAAAGGTGAATTAACTATTGAACTCGTTTATAATGAGCACATTTCACAAGGAATGAAGCAAATGATGAATAGATGTTGAAGCCACCGAATCATAAGTACTCTTTTTATTGCATCACTCACTAAGACTCTTGAAGCCATAAACTGAGATCGACAATTAGCAATTCTCTTCAAACTTCAATTTTTAGAAAATATTTGTGGAATCAAAATAAAAAACTAGAAATGGAAACAGAAAACATTTTTTTTGGTAAAATTCTTGGAAACATTACGAGTTTTAGCCATTTTCGCATGTGTTTTAATAATAATAATCTCAAAACTTAATTTTCATAAAAAAAAATACAACCATACAAAAACATAATCAGCGAAACGAAAGTATAAATTGTTGATATATGCCTTGAAGTGTATGGATGGTGTATGAAACAGTGGATAGCAGGGTGGAAGAGACATAGGAAATCAATAAGGCCTCCACCGGCTATTGATTCACATAGTGCGTTTCCACTGAATACTATTTTGTTTTGTATTTGCTTTGGTTTTGAAGAAAAACTATTTTTTTTGTTTTGTTTTTAAGTCTCAAAGTTTTTTTATTTTAATTTAAATGTTTTGATCTTTAGAGGAATTATGAATTTAAATAAAAATCAAATTTATATATTAGATTTATTTAGTTGAATATATTTCTTAAAAAATGTTGCTTTTGTTTTTTTTTGAAAAGAAGTTTTTGAAACATTTCCTAATTATTTCGAGTGCATTCCATTTTTAATTTATAATTATTTCGAGAAGGCAGAATTTTATGATTTCATGCAAAAAAGTTTAACACTGAATTGAATTGTATTTCCCAGCAAAATAACTTATTTAATGAAATTTTTGTAGCTTTATTAAAATTTTGAAGTGCTTTTATCTTAGTTAAAATATTACAAAAATACAAAGAATTGCGGCTTTAATTTTTGTTCATTATGTCGGCATGTATATAAACGGTTACTTTAAAAGAAACTAAATAAATTTTCCATCTATTTTATGTAACAAACAGCTTTTATTAGCTGATTCTGAAATTATTTGGAAAAGCTTGTAGTTTCAGATAAAATGAAATGAATAGAAAATCTAGGGAAACTGGAGTGGAATAGTTCGAAATCAAAACTTTGTGGCTGGTTTTCAGTTTTCGAAATTTTATTAAAAGGTACATACATTTGAGTGATAATAATTTTCGAATTATTGGTTTATTTTTCTGTGTTTTTGTATGTATGGATCTTTTGTCGAATAATTTATGGCAAATATCATACTTCTGAACTGTCTGAGCAGTTAATAAAAAACCCTATATAACTTTTAATTGCATTCAAATCTCAAGTTTGCAAAAAAATTTTACGTACACCTTTACAAGACAGAAATCATCCATTCTTCATACTTGATGACAAAAATATAATTGGTATGGTAATGTGAACAATACTCGTTGATTTAAATAATGAATTCTTCAATAAAGTTACAAGTCACAATTAAAATTATATAACAGCTAGTGGGAATATAAAACAAAAATTAACCAACTCTTTGTTCAACAATAAAAATATAAAAAAATTAAGCTTTGTAACTCAGAAGGAAACACAATCTTGAAAATAAAAGGTATTTTCAGCCGTAACGAATAAAAAGTTTTGATGTCATTTTTGATTAAAAATACTAATTCATAAAACAAGGATTTAATGAAAAAAAATCAATAAGAATCTGCATAGTTTGCAGGCATTCCTGACATTGCAATTGACACAAGCGAGCCATATGTACAAACCACTTATATAAGGTGCATCCTATTCGATTTATTAGTGTTTTCCATAATTCCTTATTTCCATTTTATTGAAACTAAAAGAATATTGCTTTTGAGAAAATACTTTTATCTTTGGCAATTGTTCCAGTCATTTATCCTGCATAATGCTATGACAACAATGTTCTATTGAATTACTTGTTTACATGCGAATTTTGTGTTTTTATATCTGATATATTATGCTTTCATGGGATTGTTTTCCAATGCTCCTATTATTGTGGTTTTTATAAAAAAAATTCGATAATAAAAATTTATTTTTGTTCCCAATGAAGCTGATTTTAACTTGAGATCAAGTTAAAACAATAAATGTCAGACTGGCCAGTATTAATACATGTTAAACGAAAATAAAAAATTCCCAAGCATAAAAAAAGGTGCTGCATCTGGCTAAATTCAAAAATAACATTGAAAATTTAAAAAAAAAGTTCATAAACTATTTTAATAAAATTCACAAAATATTATATTAAAATACATAATGACGTTGCTTAGACATTAAAATATCTAAAAAGGTCTACAAAGTGTGATTTAAAGCGTTCTTGCACGCGCACTATATAGACGATCCTTACTTATATGTGGTGTGTGACGAGATAAAGAAGGAAGTCCAATTAAATTCAAACAAAAACATTTTTAAATTTTAAATTAAATTGTTTGAAACATACTACAATGGTTTCTATGCTGCTTGGGAATCCGTTGAGTGGTTTGTTACTCATAATTTTTCAGCTATTAAATACTTATGAAAACTTATCATTGTAGAAACAATTGTCTTATTTTGAAATTGAAATGAATATTTTTTTGAAATTCTGTTTTGTTTTCATTCTTTTGCACCAAACATTTCAAGGTTTTGAAAGATATTTTAAAAGGTTTTCGAATGAAACTGATACAAATTTGAAGAAAATGTATTGGACTATAGTTTTATTTATTAAAAATCCAATTAGAATTCAATTAAAAATTTTACTTTAATAGTTTATTACACTAGAACATTATTTAAATATTTCATCAAATTTTACAACTTTTCATTGAGTAACTTATCAACATAAAATTTTATTACTGTTTTCCATACTTGAAATATTTGAAATAATTTTT
The DNA here is from genome assembly GCA_964035795.1 of Pterobdella sp. o SKG-2022. NCBI lineage: Eukaryota > Metazoa > Annelida > Clitellata > Hirudinida > Piscicolidae > Pterobdella > Pterobdella occidentalis. The sequence continues at coordinate 18,170,689 of OZ038321.1, read as the reverse complement.
TCAATGTTTTCTTTAAGTTTTTGAGAGATTTTGCACTTTTTAGCCAAATCCAACGACACTTATATATTTTGACTATTTTTTTTCTTTTATGACTCACTATATTTATCTATATTTTTATGAGTTTTATTGAAATGATTTTATAAAAACTAAAATGATAAAAAATGTGATTTGATTTGAAGGGAATTTTTATTGTCAAAAGTCAACAAATTGAAGCTTTAAAATTGAAATTCTGGCAAAAATATGTTTATAAATATTGAAATAATTCATGTTTTCCAATAAAACTTAAGAATAGTATTATAAATGAAATTAGTCTGAATTATTGATATCGAAAAAGTATTGGCTTTATTAAATTTTGAAATAAGAATGGACTTAGTTTGTGCCTCAAAAACACAAAAAAGCACAAATAATGATTATTTTTTCATTTTTCTTTTCAGAATTTGAATTTTAAATTTAAGTGCAAATGGAAAAAATTTTTTCTCTAATTAAAATTTCAAAAAACTTCAAAGTAGAATATTTTTGAAGTATTAAAAAGATATGTGTTTTCCTCATAATTAACATTTACTTTCTATTGTCAGGCATATCATGGTCAAATAATTAATAATGCATAGCCAATAATTCATATTCAAAGATAGGCTAACATTTCAGCGTATCCTGGTGAAATTTTGTCAGTTTTGTTTCGAAAAGTTTCTAAACAAAACTGCAATGAAAGACTATCAGAAAAATTCTAAAAGAAGAATGCATTCATAAAGATTATTGTTGTGAATGTTATTCTTCATTCATCCACAAAAACACGTGTTGATGGCATTTGTTTTCATGGAAATGGGCAAAGTACTTTTCCAACACATTCTATGAATGTCATGACTATTATTAAATTATCATTTGGATCACGTACTTGGGTTTTCAAGCAGTCATATATAAAGGCCTTGACAGGCTGGAGATTATTTAATGTTTTATCAGTTTCTCAGTTTTAAAAAAAGAAGATGAAATTACTTCATCATAATTTAGTTAATTAATTATAATTTGACAGTTTTCTTCTATTTTGATATTCAAATAGAATAAACAAATATCTGTTATAAATACATTTAATGAAAATTTTGAATTATCAAAGTGATATTCCTTAAGAAATATTTCTTTAAAAAGTCATTTCATACACCAAACAAATCATCCAGGGGCGTTAGAAGACAAAGACGACAAGAAAGAAGATGATGGAGAAGAAGATCCCGAAATTGCTGAAGCCAGAAGAGAGGCTGAAGAAAAGAGAAACGAAAAATATCGAAAAATGGAAGAAGAGCGAGAAAATATGAGACAGGGAATCCGAGACAAAGTGAGTTGAGGAATGATTAAAACAAATCTGTGAGAAAAAATTTTAAGTTATTTTGTTCTCAATAGATCTGTCAAAATAATTTTCCAGTTTTAACTACTATGAGACAAAAATCAGAAAAGGTTTTAGTTTTTTTACAATGACTAAAAGCTTATAAATAAGTGGAACATTTTGAAAGTTCTAAAATATTTTGAATTTTTTTACACTTTAGTTCCGTCAGGTAGAAAGAAATATTGGTTAGCTTTTAAAACTTGATGAAAACTTCAAGTTCACAAATGAGCTGAGTAAGTATTTTGCAACCTTAATTAACAAACTTGGACTTGTTCCATGCTACCATCCAAAGAAAAACGTCACTAATAAGGAAATTTTGAAGTTTAACCAATTAAAAAAACTAAAAAATTTTGAAAAGTATTTCAAAATAGTAAAAATAAATAGAAATTTTGACATTTTAATGAGTGCATCTAAGTACTTTTTCTACAAGTGTCTAACAAGGAGGTATGAAAACTTGAGAGATTTTAAACTGTTCATACTCGAAAAATTTTGATCTTTTGCACAAAAATTTTCTGAATAAAATATCTTTTGACATTTAGAAAATAAATTGGAATTCATGCTTTTTATTTTGTCATGTACTTTGATCAAGTGTATTGAAATAAGTATCTTTTATGTATATACTTGAAAGAAGTTATGATTAAAAATTCATATCTTAAATTGGGATAAAATTGTTTGCAGTATCACATTCAAAAAAAAGAAGTGCCAGTGGAGGACCCGGGTCTGGAAGGAAGACTGGGACGCAAGAAGGAAGGGGAGGGAGTCGATCCCATGAGCCCCAATTCACAAGGTTTTTATGCTGTTTCTTTTCAATTTAATTAATGAAAAACACGTCAAATGTTGTTTTTTGGTTTGAATCTGCAAGTTGCCGAAATACTGGGAAATAAATTTTCAGCACATTCGCACTTGAGGTTTTTGTGGTTTTCAATTTATGAGCGATCAAAATTTAAGTGGTGTTTTGGTTTCAAATTTTTTTGCAATATTTATTCTGAATCTTTTGAACATGAAGCTCCGTTTTTGTCTTCCACTTAAGATAATTCTTAAATTGTCAAACGTACACCGCAAGTTATCACTCTCACTTCATATAATTGCAATTTTGACAGTCCAACGTAAAACAAAAAAGATTTTCAAAGTGAAATTTAAAGCTACATAATTCTTCTATTTATTTTCATAGTACAAAATATCTGTGACATATGTCTTCATCAGTGAGGATGGTGGTGCTGGCGATATATTTGGCATTTGTTCACAAGTTAAAAAAAGTAACTGGGCTGTAAAATATATTGTGTCTTTGAGAGCTTTTGATATTTTATATATCTTTTTTATCAACTCTACAATTAGTTGACAAAATGAATTCATAATTGAATGTAATTTATCTATCATTTCATTCTAGAAAACCTCTGTTTACGAAATTTTTTTATTCTTTAAAAAATATATTTTTCGAAAAACAAAAAAATTACTTAACTTTTGAAGCAGTTAGGGAAAAACACTTCATGTAAAGTACTGAATAGATTGAAAAATGAAGTCGTCTTCAAGCAAAAACGCCTGAAGGATGACACTTGAATGAGAATTGTGAAAAAGCAACCTTGTTCTACTAAGCACACTCGAATGCTTATTTAAAGCTGCAGTCTATGGGGTCTTGATCGAGAAAAAATTATTTTATTGAAAAATTTAGGATCTTTGATTAGTTTTCATGTTTAAAAGTTAATTCTATGCAAACATTGAGGTATTTTTCGCGTGGTTCCAATGGGGATTTGTATCACATCAATCAACATCTCTGTCAGGAAGTCAGTTTCCCGCTGTAATGTGTAATGGCCGAAATTTCTACATAAAAATATGATAAAATCCAAAATGAATGAAGTTACGATGGGAAAACTCTTTCTATCTATATTTAATAAATACAAAAAGTTTTTGTTATGTACAATTCAGTGGCTGTGATTCATAGGAGTTTGACCTATGGAAGTTTTCCATGCCCGTGTGTTTTTGAAACTTAATGTTTTAAAATACATTTAAAAACCTTGAAAAATTATATTTCTAGTGAAAAACTGACATGTGTTAAAAGATTTAAAAAATATATCGTGGTTTTAAAATTCGTAAAACTAAATTAAATTCTCAAAAAGAAATAAAATATACGGGAATTGAAACTGTGAATTCACACGTATAAAGATGTATAACACGAGGCTGGAAATCATTTGGATTTGCTCATGAGGTCATTTATATTTTCAATTGTGAACACTGCTACCAACAATTTTTGTCAACATTTATTTACTATTTGGAAAAAATATTTTAATTAAGAATTAAATTTGAACAATAAATTTTTGAAAATTTCACTTTATCCAATAAGTTTTTCTTTTTGACTCAAGGCAGATATGAATAACACGTGAGCAAGAAAAACAAATTATTGGTGCTATATTTCATCATGGAAACATCAAAAACTTTTCAAAATTGCTTCAAAAGTTTTTCAAATCTTTCCATGATTTTGAAAAAATTCTCACTTCTAAGTGAAATTTAAATTTGATTAATTTTTTCAATAAAAAAAGATTTGAAAACTTCTCTCTGTAAAAGTAGAATCAAAAAAATTTTTCTTTCGAATTCATTATTATGTGAAATATAAATTTAATTATTGTCACTTTGAGGAGTTTTATGGTGAGATGGTGTGTCTTAGAAAAAGTTGTCTTTTCATCAAAAACTCCATTTAAGTTCTAATGAACCAGCTAACACAAATGACATTTCCATTACATCAAACATCTTAAATTCTAAATTAAATTTATTTTAAAAATTAATTTAAATAGATTTTTTTCAAACTCTAAAACCTAATTCAAGTACCAATAATTTATTTACGAAAAAACCGTTTAACATTTGTTTGAACAAATAATTATTTAAAAACAACTATTTTTCTAACTTTTTATTTAAAAATTTCCTGAAAATCTAAATTTAAAATCAAATGTGATGGATAAAATCTGTGTTGTTCTTCAACACGAACAACTTTTTCATGATTGTATCTCGGATGCCTTCGAGATATTGATGGCACGACAAAACATATCTACTCGTTGAAAAAACTCAAACAAATAAATTCTATTTTTCGATTATATTTCAATTTTTTTCATTAAATAAAGAAATTTTAACTAAATTCCAACTTCAAAAATCGTTCAAATCAGTCACATATTAATTCAAAACATGAATGATAGTATTTTAGAGACTGCATGTTTTTTCAAGAAAGTAGCAAACTTTATCATAATTCATTGAAATTGTGAAATGATTCTTATAAATTAAAATATAAAATTTCTTATAAAAAATTTTAGCTAATTTTTGGAAAAAAAATATTTTAAAAAGTTACTTATAGTATCAAGAAGTTATATGGGATTCAATCTATGCTTTCTGTTTTTATCTTTTATACACTCTGATGAGTCTCATTATAAAGTTGAGTTTTTTTGAAAATAAAAAACAAAATAAATTTTTAAATTCTATTTAAAATCAATTGAAACATTTTCTTTTAACGAGAGGCAGTTTTGTAGTTTCTAAGTATATCAAACAAGTAACGTCTTAATATCGTTGAACTTTCGCTTCAATGTTCAGTCTAATTATCACTTTTCAAAACTGTGTTTAAAAAGGAAACAGAAAAAAATTTCCGTGAAAATTTTATACTGCAAAAAGTTTCATTATTTTTTCATTTATTGCGAAAATAAAATGAGAACTGTATTTCATATAACATTAGACATATTGCTCGAAAAACGCGCTTTACCATAAAAATTAAAATTGGAGAAAAATGGGCATTATGAGCTTTCAGAAACTATAATAAATTTTCCTAAATGATCGCCTACTCATTTGCCAAACTTCCATATGAAGTTATAATGTGTCCATAGCAAAATTACATTATGAAAGAGAAGATGAATATCATAAGTTATTTGAAACGAAACATAAGTGGGAAAAATACTGCAGGTGGCATAACGTGGAACTATCATCTGCTTAACACACGCCATCAACAACAATTTTGGTGATCATTCATCAGTATCAATGGCTTTCTAAAGTACTTAATGGAAACAATGTATATTCTCACTTGCAACCGCTACTTTTTTAGTTTTTTTCTAAAAACAGTTTATTTTGGGAATAAAAGCTATGTTTTTTCAATATTCTCATTCGAATAATTTGCAAATTCATCGGAAAAAAAACTTTTACAGCCGTTTCCCAATACTAAAAAAATCAAACTTTGTACATTCAAAAGGTCATCCATGATTATCATTAAGTTCTATGCGTACAGTGGAGTTACCCATATATGCTTTTTTATTGGAAATTGAACTCGTTTTGACAAATGAGTTGGTCTTGTCATATGGCTCTGCCACAAAATTGGAAACTATTTTGAAGGGTAGAAGCAATTATTTGAAATTATTTTCTATTCTCTTTTTATTATAACTTTCTTCTACAGTTCATTTTGATTAAAAATTTTTTTCAATTTTAGTTAAAACTATATGCCTAAGCATCAATTTACATTGACAGGTGCTGCAGGATTCCCGAAAAACTTGGACGACTTGAAGGAGAGAGTGAAGGACTTGCCAGGCACAGTAATGACCACTGTTTCAGGAGCGAGCGACAAATGCCAGTTGCAATAGATTTAACTTGTAGATTCCTTCTTGTACCATATGTTAGCTTTTAGCATTTGAAACGAAGCCTGTGAGAAAGTTTATTTGAAGTATTTTTTTGGTTCTAAAATTATTGAAAACAAGATATTTCAAAAATTATGTTAAGTTTGGTATGCGCAAATTCCGAAGTAATCTTTCTTCAAGTCTTATTTTCTTCAAAAAAAGTGTGAATATTGATTGAAGTTTACATTTGGATGTAATTTATTTTCGAAACTTTCATTATGATCCAACTATTAAATTTTACTATTTGCTATTTGTTAGAGATAGTGAGCGCGATAATTAACCTTAAACCACATAGCAATTATTCGTGATAGGTACGTTTGTTTAGTGTGATATTTGTTTTTAGTTCCTATTGAAGTCAAATATTAGATAAAACATAAAACAAATTTTCATTTATTTTATGAAGTTTTAAAACCTTAACAAACCTTTTGCTCATTCTGAATCTACAAACTTGTAGTTTATAATTATGAATCTATATTTTAATACTCCTATTCTTTTGATGTCTGTGCATAAACATTCAGCAATAAATAACTTTAAAATTTGTAAATGTTTTGGCCTAACTAGTGCATGATATTTTGATTTTAAAATTTCTTTCACTATCGACGATATAAGAAGTTATAGTCCATATTTTAAGTATTATACATTAGATAATTAGAAGCTGAGTGATTTCTTTTGCTAGAAATTTTTTTACAAATAAATAGTAGTTTAACGTTTTATTCGAACATCTAAAGATCTAACATAAAACTCGAAAGAATGCAACACAGCGAATCAATTACGCATCCATCCAATATTCTTTTACTGCACATCAGCCATTTTTAACTTCAGGCATTTTACCAATTCAAAAAGTAAATGAAAATTCAGGGTAGAAAAAGAACAAGCTGAATTTATTAGATGGTGAAAAACAATAAAAGCTTAAGCAATGTTGCTTGGATTTTAAGATTAACTTACATGCAATTTCTAAGTTTATGTAATCATAAAACCGAATTTATTATCATAAAAGGTATATTCTTGTTATAAATTATAGACACGAAATTTTGATATATTAATTTTAAAATTAGTCATTTCTTATTAAAATACCTTTAGATCATAAATTTGCCAAAATAAGCATCGAAAATTTTGAAAAACATTTTCGTCAAAGCTTCAAATGTTTCTTCATTTTGAGAATTACTCATAAAATGTTGAGACACGCTCTCTTGATGACAATGAAATGCCCCTCTGTTGAAATATGAATATGAAGTTCACAATACAAAAAAAAATATGAAAATAAATGAATGAAAAAATTCATAGAAACACGAACATAAAGAAAAAAATCTCCATTAGGTTCAAGAATTGAATTTATTTTAAATAAATTTCATAAATTTTATTATATTTAAATTTACAAACACAACGACTAAAGACTTCTTACCCCAAGAGATTGGCGGCTGGGGGAGTAAATGCACGTGGTGAAAGATGAGTTGTTGTATGGGACTTCACGCACAGATGAAGCTGAAGATCGGGTTTTCGTACGCAATCTCGCAGCGTCTGATTCAGCATTGTCAGCCCTATCTTCTGCCTCTTCCAACTCTTGCTGAGCCTTCCGATATTTCGCTAGATTCACCGAAGCAATTTCTTCCTATTTGTGAAAATTTAAAAAAAAATAAGATTTTTAACAAATAGACTAAAATTTATATTTTCGAGTACATGCTAAGCTATTAGTTTGGATAAATATACTTTCAACAAAATACTTCAACTATATTTACCGAATCTTCAAGCTGTTGTTTGTACACTCTTAGACGTCTGTTCAGCTCCTCAATGCTCTCATACAGCTTTTCTTGTGTTTTCTTGTCTTCCTCAGCTTGCATTATCATGTCTTTCACCAATCTCTCTTGTTTCCTGAGGTTCTTCTCGGTTTCGTGTCGATGCTTTTGCTCACTTTCTAGTTCTAACTCCAAAGCTGCTATTCTGGTTTCTAATCTCTGTGATACTTTTTTTTCATTTTTGTGGAAACTATTTTCTAGGTCATCGTATCTTTCTTGTATTTCACCAACGTTTTGCTCCAAAGACCTTTTTTCTCTTTCTATTCTATTGATGAATTCTTTTTCTCGTTTTAATTCTTCATTCACTCTGGCTAATTCATTGAGTGTTTTTGTGTTGGAATCTTCAAATTGCCTCAGTTCCAAACCATGGGATTCTGTTTCAGTCTGGAAACAACATTTAGTGATAAGAGATATTTTTTAAAAGATTTATATATAAAACAAACCCTTAACTCTTCTATACTATTTTCAAGATTTTTTTTGAGCATGGATAAATTGCTGTTTTCGTTTCTGAGATCCCGAAGAGTTTCTTCATATTGATATAATTCCCCTTCTAGTTCTTTTTTAGACCTCTCTAAAGTCATTACTTTGGGAGATGCTTCTTCTAATTCAATTGTAAGATATTTAATCTTTTTGTCGAGCTCGCTACACAAGTTTTTATACTCATTAGTTGTAGAAGTTTGGTTTGTTATCTGTAAAAAACAAATAGCATTAACAAAGTCTTTGAGTTTTTTTTTATTTAAAATTTACTTCCGTTTCAAGCTCGTAAATTTGACTTTGAAGTTTTTTGACTAATTTATCGGAATCAGCTCTGTGCCTATTTGAATCATCTATTGAAGTTTCTAGCTCATTAACTACCGTTTCAAGCTTTTTTTTAGCTTTCAAAGCTTCTGTTTTTCCTCTAGTTTCTGCTTCAAGACTAGCTTGCATTGATTGCAAAGCTTTCAAATGATTACGTCTGAAACAAGAAAATAGTTGTCTAAAATGTCTCTATTATAATATTCATCACCTGGTGTTTTCAAATTCTTCCTCTTTTTCTCTGATTTTGTACTCAACACTTTGCTTCGTTTCAAGAAGATCACTTTGTGCTCTCTGGTATTTAGCTTGTTCTCTGCTGAAGTTTGTATCATACTCAGCAATGGTTGAATGTAAGTTATCTATTTCTATTTCGAGTTGTTTTTTAGATTTTTCTAAAGTGTATCTTTTCTTTTCTCCATCATTCAACAACTCACTCATTTCATCAAAAGACTCTGTAAAGTGTCAAGTATGTTTGAATTGCAATTATTTAATGAAGCGAGTTTACCATGAAGATGAGCATTCTCTTTTTTCAATGTTTCCATTGAGCTTTTTTCATCTTCAATTTCGTTTTTCAATCTGTAAATTTCAGCTTGGGCTTGTCTGTACTCCGTCTGACTTAATTCTAATTCAGCCTGAATTGTTGATTAAATTTTTTTATTTTATTTTTATTGATTAAAACAAAATACTTGTAATTCTTCAAATTTCTTTTTCCAGTCTTGAATAGATCTTTCATATACTCTTTGTCTTTTTTCAGCTTGTGAAGCAAAACTATTGACCTGAAAATTTTTATTAAAGTTTTGATAAAATTTAACTGCTTTTATTCAATGACTAACTAAATTAGCCTATTAAAAAAACTATTTGAATCAAACACTTTTATTAACTAAATTATAACACCAAGATTTCGTAAGTTGAACTCACATTATGAAGTATACAAACTTGTATACTTGATAATGAGAGTTCAGCTTACGAAATCTTGGTGTTATAATTTAGTTAATAAAAGTGTTTGATTCAAATCGTTAATTAAATGACCTTTTCGATTTCTGTTGACATATCATCAAGCTCATTTTGCAATCTGTGCTTTATATTCTCCGTTGTTTGATATTTACTCGTCATTATTTCAAGTTGATTTTCCAACTCAGCCTCTCTTTGTGCATGTTTGCGTTCCATTTCTGCTAAACGAGAAGCGTTCACCGACGTTGCCTCGTTTTCTAATTGCCTTTTCATGTTCTGCAGCTGAGCAAACATTTCAACATTTAAAATGTTTCAAAATCAAAGTTATAAAGAGTGACTATAGAGTGAATATAAATGTCTCACTTCTGTTTGTTGTTTGTGCAAACTCCTTTGAAAAGAAGCTTTGCTTTCTTGTTCTTCTTCAAACTGCGATTTCAACTCTTCTAATTCAATTTGACATTTTTTATATTCTTTCAATATTTTGTTTTTATATGCGACTTCATCTTCTAATTGTTGACTCAATTCTTCTTGTTTATTATTCAAATTACTTTTCATATTGTTTAAGTGCTGTATCATTGTTTGGCTATCTTCGAGTTTTTTAAACTTTTCATTAAGTTCACTAGAAAGCTGAAAATTAAACGTTTAACATTAAAATTTTAAAATTTTAAATAGTATAACATGTTTCATTCACTTTTGATTTGTCCATTTCAACATCCATAATATCATTGAGAGCTTTGTCTAACTTCTGTGACATTTCGTTGAGTTGGTTTTCTAGATCTTTCACATTCCTTTCTTCTGAAAGCTGAAAAAATACGAATGCAAAAATTAACTTTAAACTTGGAAATTTTATAATTTGTATGAACCTTGCTTCTTGAAAAACTTTCATTTTGATTTTTCAAGTCTTCAATTTCGTTTTTTAAAGAATGGTTTTCTTTATCAGCTCTAGTAAATAAATAGATTTATCAAAAATTTTCTTTTTTTTAAACAACAACCAAACTTGTGTTTATCCTTTTGCACTTGTTCTAATTGGTCGCTGAATTCATTCAAAGCTTCTTGTTGTTTCTTTTTTAAAGAAGAAATTTTCATTTCATTTTGAATTTGCAGCTCTTGAATATCTTTCCTCAACTTTACTAGTTCAGCTTCCCTTTTTCTGTTGATGTCGATTTGTGCTTGGTTCGCACCTCCAGCTTCTTCTAATTGGTATGTCAATTCATCCAAAGTTCTTTGCAACTCTAGCTTTTGCTTTTCGGTCTTCGAAATACAATATATGTTTGAAACAGTTCATAAGTATTTCAGTTGAAAAACCTTGGTAAAAACAATACTTAAAAACAATGGCTTATAAGTATATAAATGCACGAAGCTTTTCGATTCGCTAAAACATCACCATTAGATAATACCTGATGATCATTTCTTAGAAAATTGAAAAGATTCGTGCGTTTATACACTCATAAATCATTTGCTATAATTTCGTCATTATGTTCGTAGGCTTACACTTTAATCAATGTTCCAAAAAATTATTACTTTTGATTTTGATGCTTTTTCGTTTTCCAAATCATTTTCCAAGTCAGCTATTCTGGCCTAGTGATAGAAAATAAATTAGTTTAAAATCTCAAAGTTGAAGTATTATAAATGGTATATTTGAAAGTACATCAAGTTTTTCAGCGCTTTTAGGCATTTCTAGTGGTGTTGGTAATATTATAGATGTTTATATTGAATGGTGTTTACAAACATTTAAAAGTCAACTTTAATCATTTTAAAATTTATATTTCAACTCAAGTTTTTTAGATTTTCACATCTTTTGTATCTGAATTTTGTATTCATACCTGAAGTTCTTTGATTTTCTTTTGCAACTGACTTACTTGGCTCTGCTCGCTTTCCAACTTTAAATTAAGACTTACTAGTTCTGACTCATTCCTAAAAAGTGAAACATAGTTTTAAAAAAAATATTAACTTTATAAAAAATTTCATAGATTTAAACTAACTTTTTGTTTTTAGATTCTAGATCTGTTCGAATCCTATCTAGTTCTTCATAAGCTTCTTGAAGTTGTTTAATTTCCGTCTCTAATTTTCTTCTGATCTTCTCTACATCGGCTCTCACTTTTTTCTCTCGTTCTAAGTTTTCTTCTGACTAAAAAATAATTTTTTTTTAATTATTGAAAACAAGTTTTTTACGATTAATTTTCGTATGTTAAAGGTCACCTCATCCAAAGTTCTTTCTAGGTTGGCTTTTGCTTTCAAAACACTGGCAAGTTTTTCTCCTTCAGTCGACAAAGATTGTTGCAGATTTTTTACTTCATCTTCTGCATTCTTTTTCTCTTTTTGCAACTTAGCAACTAAATTTTCTTGCGCACTTATATTTTCGGTCATAGCTTTAATCTGAGCATCTTTCTTTTGTTTCTCTTGTTCAGCTTTTTTTAACGATGTATCGACATTTTCAATTTCAGTTTTCATTTTAGATATGCTTTCTTCTAACTTTTCTTTGGCATTTTCAAGACTTTCATTCAGTTCTTCTTGATGGCTCAGTTTTTCTTCCAATTCTTTTATCTGAAATTTATAAATGTACTTAATTAGCATAGTTGCGATAGTAACCATTGATTTTCATTTAAGATAACCATTATGGCAATTTCAGAAATGCAACTAATGTTGTATTCCGTTTCTAACTTGTTCATGGTAGTCTCCTTTTTGATTAACTAATTGAGCAATTTTTTCTTGCATATCAGCTACATTAGTTTGTTCAGCTTGTAGTTGCAAGTAGAGATCTTCTTTGGCCTTTTGCAACACTACGTTTTGTTCTTCTAATTCTTTTTTGTTTTTGGTAATCTGAATATTTCAAAGTATAATAATGTTAAACCAAACTGATATGATAGATTATAGAAAAATAACCTTATTTAATTCTTCTTTTGTTTTTTCGAATTCTTGCTGTTGTTTTTTAAATTCATCTTCTTGTTTTGCAATACTGAGCAATGGTTTAACGCGAGTGTACAGTTTCCACCATTGCCAGTTCTTCACAGATATCCACATTCTTATGTTACGTTGTATGACACTGAGTGCCATCCTTGAAAAAGAATGCATTAGTTAGTCTTCATTATCATTTAGAATTTTTCATAGTAATATAAAACCTTTGATCAATAAGTTTTTGATAGTTTCTTCTGATTAAGTACCCTCTTATTCTTGCTTGAAAGTTAGATATTATATTTTTCAATTTATCGTCTCTCATATCTTCCAAAAGTCCCAAGACTCCAGCTTTAAAGAACACTTTAGTATGACCAAGTCTATAATCGTTTGGATCTAAATCTAAAGCTCCCAATACTTTTTCACTGACAATCTTGCCATCAACAAAGCCCTCGGGAATCACGTTTGGAGCCAGAATCGAATACCTATTGAGATTTTTTAAAGATTTTATTGGTATTTTAAAAAAGAATGTATGAGAAAATTTCATATTTCAATTTATAATTTACCTTTGTTTGAACTCAGAATAAACAATCCTGTTAGGAAAGCCTTTCCTGCAAATTCTAATTCCTTCTAACACACCATTACATTGTAATTGGTGCAACACCAGATCAGCTTCAATCAATCCTACGAAACCATGTTGAACTCTTTATTTCTATGCACTTATTAATAATGAATATAGTTTTAAAATATCAAATTTTTATCAAAATTCAACAAAAAGTTTTTGAAAAGTAGGAATAAGTTAGCATCTAGATATAAGTTTATTTCACCTGGCTTTTTTTGTTCGTTTGGGATAATACAACGCACAAAAGAAGGGTGGGTTGTTTTGAGATTTGCCATCAGTTTATTTAGTTGCTCCTTTAAATATGAACGATAATAATCAATTTGAATAAAATTTATTTAAACTCGTAACTTACTCTATGGGTGGCTGAAATGGTTTGGTATGCAGATCCTTTTTTCTTTTTCTTTGTTCCATCTTTAAAATGTCGAAATTTATTATGTATAATTTTTTATTTGATTTTAAGCCTGTTATGAGCAAACTTTTATTCAATTTCTTAAACTTCCCACACTCACCATTCTCGGGTTCTTTGAAGAAGCTTGAAACGAGAGCTTCTTTAGAGTTTTGCATTAGCTCAATCACACATTCTTGAATAGGGTCTTTGTTCTTGTCTAACCAGCCTTGGATGTTATAAGCCACCTGGAATATAGTTTGGGCATTAAAATGCATCACTTTTTATATTAATGAAACGTATTTTTAAAAAAATTTTTCTAAAACTGAAGCTTCACTAACTGTTCCGGCGTAGTGGTAGATTTCAAAATGAGGCTCGAAACGAACATTCTTCACAGGTTTAGGTTTAGCGAAATTTGGCGACTTTTTTAAATGATTGTCATACAGTTTTGCGAGGAAGGTTTTGTCAGAAGCCTTTGGAAACATACATTCCTCTTCCAAAATTGACATTATTCCCATGGGCTTGAAACGTGAAATGGTTTATTTATTCAAAAATATTAGTCACTATTTTTAAAGTTTTTGTATAATACTTTTTCAATAAGGTCAATGCACTGCTGCAAATCCATTCCAAAGTCAATGAACTCCCAATGAATTCCTTCCTGAGAATTTAAAAAACTGATTGAAAATTTCAAAATCTTATAAAGTACTTTTTAGGAACCTTTTTGTATTCTTCCTGTTCCAGCACAAACATGTGGTGATTGAAAAACTGTTGCAGTCTCTCATTGGTGAAGTTGATGCACAGTTGCTCAAAAGTATTGTACTGCAAATTGATAATAAATATATTTTATTTTATTTTTGAAATGAAAAGATTTTTGAATTACCTGAAAAATTTCAAATCCTGCAATATCAAGAACACCAATAAAATACTGCCTTTTTGATTTGGTATCAAGTGTCTTGTTACATCTAGCGACTAACGCAAGAAACATCCTTGCATAAATAGCTTTTGCTAAAGCAGCCACTGCATAAACAACCTGAATCATTGTGAAATTCCAATTAAATTTATTATGTAACTTCAAAATAGTTCAGTTTTATAGAATGAATGGCTCACTAAACCTGATCTTTGCTCTGTCCCTTAGTGACGTACTCGTTCCCCACTTTGACTTTAGGCGTGAGGAGACATTTAAGCAGATCAGTGCAGTTCACACCCATCAAAAATGCAACCTTTTCTGCCTCTGAATAATAAATACGAACGCATTAATGAAATTTCCATTAAAATAGCTTTTACGTTATTAAAGCTAAAATAGAAAATAAAGAATAGTTTTAAAGAGTTTATTTGAATGATTCACCAATGAAGTGTTTTTGCTGAAACATTATTATAATCCTGTGTTTATTTTTATAATAAAGATTTCTAACTACCTGAAGTCCCGTCAGCTTCAGCCTGTTCCTCCCTAGGCTTTTGCTTGAACTTCATTTCTCCATAATGTAGCACAGCGCATGTTGTTTTGTAAAAACTCATCTTCTCCTCTTCAGTTATGCCTAAAACCTCGAAACCTTTCTGGAGAAGAAGTAATTTGAAATTTTTTAACTTTAGCTAGACCTAATCAATTTTTCAAAATAACAAATATATTAAAGTAAAAAAAAAGTAAATGAAAAGATTATTATCAGTCAGATACAATATTTTTGAATCTTTTATTTAAAAAATAAGTCAATAATATTATATTTTTTTCAAACTTATTAAAAGTAGTAAAATAAAACTATTTATAAACGAAAACCAATAAACATTTTCAAAACATCCCAAAATACATGAAGACTTATCTACAAATATATTTGAAAAATTCACGATAAAAATGAAATCGTATAAACGATTGAAACCACTTGAGCTTATCGATGCCGATTTGAAAATAATGTAAACAGTTACGTCAACAAGATGCATTTCTTCCTTGTCGTCCATGTTGTCCACTGTGAGGCACCCTTGGTTTATGAAGCTATATAGAGCTGGATCCTCTTTCACCAACAATTTATCTGCGAAAATAATTTATTTTATTGATAATATTGATTGCATTTGAAATTTTAATTAAAAAATAAAAACTTTGTTAATATTTTTTTATAAAAATTTTAGAACTTAGAGATGAATGTTTCAAGAGTTGTAATGCTTTTTATATAGATTAATATTTCAAAACTCTCACCCACAATATGGGACATTTTCCCAGAAAGAAGCCAATAGAAAATGTGATAGTTTCTTTCAAGACCCGGCTGTTGATAAGTTACTCTGGACTTCTCAAGCAAATCTTCATGAGAAGCAAGGTATTAAACATTAAAACATCTAATAAATTAATATGAAAAAAAAATCAATTAGAATTGTTGCTCGGAAGTTTTAGCTTATAAAATTCTGAATCAATTTCAACACATTTTTATTCATTTTGAATATTTTTTATGGGTAATTTTGAGTCATACACGTTTCTATATCAGCTCCAGCTATTTTTCCATTCGTTCCAAAATGAATTCTTATGAATTTTCCCTTGAAATTTTGAAGAAAAAATTTAGTTTGATAAAATGAAACTTTTTTCTAGAAATTTCAATTAAATTATTTTATGAAATAAAATTGAAATTTTGCAAAAAAAATAATTTTTCTGATTGCTCTTAAGATTTTATCGAAAATAAAAAACCCTTTATTTTTAGATTTTCTCGTCAACTGATTTATATGTAATAAACCACATTTAGACGTATAAAACAACTAAACTACGCACAATTTTTTAATACTACATAATAAGCTTCTGTCATAAACCTAAATTAATTTAGATGTTTGCATAAGTACATCAAGAATTTTCAAATAGCATTAAAAAGATTTGAAGTTTAATGCAAGACTAACGAAACGTGAAGAGTTGTTGTTTCTGATGGTTTTAGCATTACCATAAGCTTCCAAAACAGGGTTGGTCTGCACAATCTGGTCCTCTAAGGATCCTTTCTGGCTTGAAGGATCCTACAAGAATCAACCACAACTGCATCAACTTCTCAAATTTCAATATTTTTTTCGGCATTATGCTTATAAAAAATAAATTTTTAAAATTAGATATTTCTCACATCGTCGTCCTTCTTACTCGAAGCAGCAGCAACGTTGGCAAAGTACGAAATGACTTTTTTCGTATTTTCCGTTTTACCAGCTCCAGATTCTCCGCTTGAAAAATGTTTCATAGTTTCATTTTAATGATTTGTAACCTAAAGTATAATACAATGTTTAAATATCTACCATTTTTCATTTTTAGTTTTTAAACAATTTTCGTTTAACGCAAAAATGTTAAACTTATAAGGAGCGATGATAACTTGTACGACCCAAAGAAGTCCAAGTAACAGGTTCTAATTTAATGCTTATAATTCATATTCACAATCGTTTTTTTCGTGGAAAAATAAAAAAACTTCAAAAAAAAAATTTTCAAAGAATGGAATCTCATATTAGACTCACGTAATCAGCATAGACTGGTTTTCACGATCTGTGGTTTGCAAGAATGCAAGAAGTCAAAAAAAATTTTTGAAATTAAAATTTCCTGCATCTCACAATGACTGACTGACATGCTAAAACTTCCAGATGAAATCACCAAAACTTTTCATTCTATCCTTAAACGTAACAAAACTAACAGATAAGAATCATCAAATAGGCAAAAAAACCTTGAAGCATATTCCTGTAAGCATTATCAGCTATGGCGAACAAGTGTGGAGGCACCTCATTTCTCCTCCTACCTTGGTACTTCTTGATCACATTGTCTCCGTAGATTGGGAGTCTTCGGTATGGATTGATGGTGACGCAAAATAAGCCTGAGTATGTCTGTGTGATTTCAAGATATGCTATCATAAATGTGTATGATATGTTGTTAGTGGTCTTATGGCTATAAAATTTCCATAACACTAAGTCTTTTCATAACAGAAGATGATATCATGATTCATAGTGAGTTCTTGAGTCGTAGCTTACGAAGTTTCACAATGATTTCAAAAATGAATTTAAAATGAAATCTTCAAGAAATTTCTGTATTTGTTGGAATTTAAATTTTTTGAATAATTCATTCAAGTTTATATAATATTCCTAAATCTTTTAACGCATTTGATTGAGCCGTATTTCAATTACGCTTTTCAACAGTATCATTACCTAAACGAGAACCAGCTGAATAATATAAATTATCATTTAAAAATCATTCTGGCTTATTGTTATTGATTTATATGATTCTTGTATTGCAAAAACTCTAAAAAATGTATGGTGCTTGGTTTCAAAAATATTGATTTCTTTATTAGTTATTTCGAAATATAATTTTTTACTTTCAGACATGAACCTCTTACAAAAACCCAATTTGAAAAGAAAGTTATTTTTGTGAAACTATTTGTTTGCTTTATAAATTTCAATTACCAACTTATCGCTCGACTAATTTGAATGCATACTAACGTAAATAAGACCGGCTCCGTATCTGGCCCTTAAGTTGTACAGAACTGAGGCCTCATTGAGGTAGGTGAGGTTTGCCATGTCCTCCAACTTCTCAAACTTGGGTGGGTTCATTTGCTGGATCGCATCCTTTTTCACCGTTTTTTCCTGTAAGAGATATTTTGCATAGCTGAAATAAAAAGTTATTTAACAGGGAAAACTCACTTCTTGTTTTTCTGTAATAACAGTCACGTCATCTCCTTTAGTGCTGAGAATCTCCGCCTTGACGTAGCCTTCTTTCTCGTCTGAAATCCAGCAGTTCTTTTTTCCATCAAACGGCTGGTTCTGCTCTTCGGTCAACTTCTTTTTGTCATAGCTCAAATACTGGAAATCTGGATCGTCTGCTCCAAACATCTTGACTAGCTTCCTACTTCTTTTTCTGCTTTTTATATATTCAAGCTTGAACGTATGTGAGGTTGTAATTTAAATGTGTGTTAGACGTGGGTGTGAGTCAAAATGCATGATGTTTATAAGTCACGCTCATATGTGTATACAAGGAATGTGGAGATACATGTGCTTCATGCATAAACTGCATGCATTTCAGTATAAAGCAAATGGAAATGTTCTCATATAAAAATAAGTTACCTGATGATGATAATGATATTATTTCGAAAAGCTTTGTTTCAATAAAAAATTCAAATATCATCGTGTTTTTATGGCTCAAACTTTGAATGCTTATTATTCAAAAACTTATATAAAAAGTTTTCGACACTCACTTAAATTTTCGATGTTATTTCAATTCAATGATTTTTTCAATCCAAATTCACAAAAAACATAGAACACCAAATGTAACACTGTTAACGAAAAGCTTTGTACCTTTAAAAAAACGTTAAGCGTTCAAAATTTTTGTTACTTCAAAATTAATTTTCTTTTATTATAATTGAAATTTTATAAAAGCAGAACCGGTAAGAATTTTGAGAAATGACTGAGATAATTCACTTGAAATGAAATTTTAACATATTATTGTAGCTTAAATGTTAAAAACATTCAAAGACTCTCGCGGGGTCACTGAGTGTCCTTGTGTTTTTTCAAGGGTTAAGGAACGTGTTATCAATTTAATAATGAATAAATCTTTATAACACTTCATTTATCAACCCAATTTTTAGTCAGTTTTGAAATTTTCATTTTTTTCCTATTGTTGAGTAAACTTTGAAAGTAATTTTTAATATTAGAATTTATTCGTGATAGTATTAAACAGGTTTTTATACTAACTTTTCTAAAGCTGAAAAATATACTTTTTCTAGATGTCTCAGAAATGAATTTATTGAGCTCTTAAAACTTTTCAATGATATTTATAAATAGAATTTTATCACTATCAGAAACATAAAACAGACATACTATTTAGAGGTAATGTGAAAGGTTTATCAATCATTTTTGATAAAGTAAATATCAACGTTGACTTCCTTGCATCTCAATAACAATTAATTAAGATTCATTTAATTCTTCTGAAATTGAGAAAGATGCATTGCCTTAAAGTTTATATCAAAAGTTTAAAGCATCAAAAAGACAATTGAAAATTGCATCTGCTTTTGAATCATTCGAATACCTCTGCCAAGTTCTTGAATAAAATTTTTTATTGATGGAAAAGAATTTTCCCAATTTGGAAAAAATATTTCCAATAAAAATATTTTTTATAGCGCTAGAAATTGTTTTTTAATGAATTTTTTTATATATTTTTTAAATACTTGTTTGAAAGTAGCTTTCAGCTTGCTTGAATCAAAATAAGATTAAAAGAAAAGAAGTGCAAGAAAAATTCAAGAATTATTTCTTAAGAGCTCTTGAAATAAATTCCCCAGCGTAATTGCTTGAACTCACGATATACATAAAACAGTAGTAGCTAAAACTTTGAAGTAATTAAACTCAACGCTCAGATTACAATTTTCATGAATAGTCATTTATAAGTATATCAAAACTAAAGAATAAATATTCTGGACGCTATAGAATTTTTTTCAATAAAATCTGAATTATAACAACGTTATAGCACTATCCAATGGGGTATCATGTCGAAATAATTACTCTCAACTCTTTCTTCCCTAATTGAAAAGCGCGAAGAAAGTGATCAAGATAATGGGTAATGTTTAAATTTATATGAAGAAAAGTAACTAGCATATAAGAGAACAAAGATTTACCGAAACTAATTTAAAGATGTTCAAATTTTTATCAAACTAAGTTTTCAGAGTTTTTATTTAATATAATGGACGAAAAACTTACAAATTTGTAAACAATTTTGATGATGTTAGTTCCAATAAATAGCTTTTATCGATATGAAGATATTTTTTGATATACAGAGTAATTTAATTGATTTAGATGGTTATCAGTAGATATGCCTTATTGAAAGATTCTCAGGATACTTAGAGGCGATCTTTCATTTTGAAAACATCAGTGTAGCATTTTCCAGTGCCTGCCTCTATCGTGATATATTACACGACTCGTTTCAATTATATTTTCAACTGTGCTATTTATCAATTGCTATTCGCCACAGTATTTTATATGCTTATTAAATTTTTTATAACTTGGACAATTTGAAAATTTATTCAGTAAATAATATACAAATTATTCACAAAAAAGAAGTAAAAAATTTAGTAATATTACTGTAAATTTGAACTTTTGATTAAATCCTTTAATTAAAAATGCAATAGTATTTAATAAAGTCGATAACATTTTTCGAGAATCATCGAAAAATGTCAACATTCTTTCAATAAAAATATATGTTTTGCGAGAGAATTAAAGTTAAAAATAAACATTTTATTGAGATGTAGTAAAGATGGAAATAAAAGGAGATTTAATAAATACATCAACGATTAGTTTCTGATCGTAAAATTTTTCAAATACAACAGTTTTGTTGTTTTATGAAGGAAAGTACATAATAGACATTTGGTATTATGAAGATATTTTAAGTTAATATATACATTAAGCAACATGGAAACTTCAAATAAATTAGGTATGTTTATAATAGCTGATGCTTTCGTAAGCATTCTTGTGTTGTTTGGATGTGTTTAATTTTACTTTGTGAAACTTTTAATTTAAATATTTATTAAAATTTGATTTTTTCAATTTGACCAAAAAAAAGAAAAAGTAACAAAAAATTCTACTCGTTAAAATATTTATTTTAATAAGAATTTACAGAATTACAAAAGAACTAATTTATAAAAATTATTGAGATTTTAATTTTAGAAATTTTGCCATTAATTTTTAGAATTTATCTTAAATAGCACAAACTTTTTCATATTCTGCATAAGTTCTTCAAGACAACACAATGGTTTCGACACAAGCTAATTTATTCAATATATACCAATTCTGAAACAATATTTAAAAAACATGTAAATTTGTACATCAAAGTGTTTTTGAAACGACAGTTTTTGCTAATAGTAATCATGATTTTTAAAATTTAATTCTGACGTTGCATGATTGCTTATAATAACTTCAATACAGTTCAAAAAGAGAATGATTTTTTAAAAATTGACTCATTATGAATTTTGATAACTAGACGCCACATGATTCAATTATGATTAGTTTCATTAGAGTAGGAGGAGTAGAGTTGATTAGGAAGGATGGAAGAGTGTTGTGAGGAGGAAAAAAGGCTAGATTGAGCGTGAGGATTTCTGTGAACCAGAGTCCTTGGATCAAAACTAGAAGAATACGGGTTTAAATTATAAGAAGGAAAAAGATCAAGGTTTTGGCCTCCTGACTTTATTGCCTCAGGCAAGTTAGTCCTCTGCCCCGGAGGAATGTGCAGAGACATGTCAATAGGGGAGGGAGAAGAAGCTTTGGAGAAGAAAGAAGGATATTGTAATTGACTAAACTCAGAATGGAATTGATGTAACTTCGCAAAATAAGCTGCGGGATTCAAGTAAGCGGGGTGTTGCTGCGATTGTTGTTGCAATAAAAGGCCGTGTTGTTGTTGATCGATTGGCGATGTGGCTGTATTACTTTCCATTCTACATTCATTCATCGATGAATGTTGAGAATTGAGATTGGAGTGTTTTTGTGTATGTTGTCTTAAATGCTGCTGTTGAAGTTGTGGTTGACAAGGGAGTAATTGTGAATGATGTTTAGAAGAGGGAGATTGCTGGCGTTGTTGTGTGAAGTATGTGTTGCGTGAACTATTGTTTGCATTATTGTTAACTTGATTGTTGTTGTTATCGTTATTATTTGTACTTTCATTATTATTGGAATTATTATTTGAAGGCATGAAATTTCTCATGAGTAAATCTTCATGTAGATATGAAGGGTTAGCTAAATCAAAATTTTGAGCCATATTTGGAAATCTATAAAAAGGATTGAATATTTGATCGGGAGAAAGTGGAAAAGAGCTAGCGGAAGTGGCATGAACGGATGAAGAATAAGCGGAATTAGATTGGTTTTTATACTTTCCTGATCTTTTGCTTGTTTTTCCTGGAGCTTGAAGACGTTGAGATCTGTTGTTGAAGTTAGTGGCTTGTGAGGAAGCTGGAAAATTGTTGAGTTGGTTTAAATAAGAATCATTAGGAGGTGCCATCGATCTGGAAAAGTTTCCTTTGGGTGGTTCAGTTTCGTAACGGAATTCCGAGCAATGGGGTGGATAAGAAGTGGCTTCGAAGCCACACCTGGTAGCTGGACGTTCAAGTCTTTTGTCTAACATGGCCCTCTGAGTCCCCTGCGGATGGGGTAGATAGGAATGATAGTAATCTCCGAAGACCGAGTTACATCTTTCTTGCATGTAGTCTTCGTTGATATTGATATTTGAAGGATGCGGTGAGATGACGCTATATTTGCTTTCCGATTGCATTTCAGACTTTTTTCGTTGAGAAAGCGAAGATTCATAATTTATCTTTCCTTTATTGTTATTATTTTGAAAACTATTCATTAAACTATTTTTATTTGACATGTTATTAACGGAAACATTTAAATTATTGTTGTGGTTTTTATTGAAATTATTATTATAGATTTCATTTTTGAGATTATTGTAGAAGTTTTTTTGAACTACAGGATCATTTTTATGACTATTATTTTTGTTGTGGAATACGTTTTCATTAGACCTCCTAAGTACATCATCATTGTTATTACTAGTGTCATTTATATTAAAAGCACTGGTATTAATGTTTTGACTATCTTTACCAAAAGGCATGCTAGAGTTTTTAGTATTATCAAAGGTACTATAGCTGTTAAGATTATCCCTTTCATCATTATTAACACTGCTGCTGAAGTCATTTGTTTTAGTATGCAAACAATTTGAATACTCCGAGTGAAAGCTTCCTGATCGAGAAGATTCAATAGTATTCTCAACCTTTTTGTTGAATGTATTCAAAGTATTATTAAAATCTTTATCAACCTTTCTTAATAACGTTTCAACGTCTTTATTGGCCCCAGTTTTGAACACATGGTGATTACCCGAATATGTTCCATTGTTGGGATCATTCCTCACCTGATCTCCATTGACTTTATCAGCCATGATGATAGAACCATCACAAGAACTTGCGTCTACAAGTGTGCATTTCATTTTATCTTTTTTGTTACTCATACCAACTGGTTGGTCAAAATTGCTATAGGCCTTATCATTATGAACAATTTGATTATTCTTCAAACTTTTACTTGCAAAGCCATCATTGGCATCAAGGCCATTAGTAGAATTGACAGAAGAGCTGTTTAAATGGCTTTGCGAAAGAGAGTTTTCAACAGAAACAACCTTGCATTCTTCATCTTCAGAGCGTAAGGGTGCATCTACAGAAGAGGATTGAGAGGGAATATCCTTGCATGGACTCTTGAGGGGAGAACTACCCGGTCCCCCCACATCCACTTCAGATACATCACTACGCACTGAAGAAGCCACTCCAAATCGAGACATCTCCTTCTTGAGGTCGGGAGGGGAGGGCGACGATAGTGAAGATGGTGTAAAATGAGGAATACCTGTGACTGTAGTGTAGGTGCTTGGGGATGTTTTGATGCCTGAAGAGTTGAGGCACGGCATATGACTGCCTATAGATGCACCCTGGCTCACTGCAGTCGCATGCTCAAGACTTGCCCCTCTCATGACCTTCTCATCAAAGCTTGAGTTTTTCTCGGATTTTTCCGTTTTATTCAATTCTTTTAAATTTCCTGATGAGCTAGAATATTTTTTGTCCAGATTATCTGTCAAACAATTAAACTCTCTTTCAGTGACGGCTTTAGACACCTTTTCTATACTCTGAAAAACAAAAAACATTGAAAACAAAAAAAAACAAAAAATTAAATAGTTTTACCCGATGAAAATCATTGGAGGGCCCACAATGTTGAAAAGGTTCATTGCAATTATTTTTAATTTCATTATTTTTATCATTTTCAACATTTGTTGCATTGGGTGCTGAAGCTGCCATCATCAGCTTACAGTTTTGTTGATCTGTGTTGTCAGTAAGATCTTGCTATTATAACTGCTTTAAATTAGCTAAAAAACAATAAATTCAAAAAAATAAGAATTATTAAAAATTTGGAATTCTTAGAACTTATCTTATGAAAACCTAAACTGAATAATCGTACATGAACTTCAACTTATGAGAAATATTTGATAAAAAACTTTGATTCAAAGTTGAAATTCCCTATGAGTAAAACCTGATCATAATTCATAGCTACTTATCAGAAGCCATTTATTTGGGACAAATTTTTATGAAATGTCAATTCGAGCTGACGTCCAAACTTGAAATTATCAAATTCCTGATGCGCCGTACCCCAACTTTCGCAAGCCAAAGAACAACGATAGCAGAAAAGGAGTTTTTCATACCTACTTTTACCGGAATCTACCAGGCTATAACGAAAACGCACCTTTTAACTATAAGCGCTAATTTGAATGCAGTTTAACGTCAATGCCCACAAAACAAAGAAAAACATTAAAAAATTGTTTATAAGTTGAAGTTAGTGCACTGAATTCAAATTTAAAAATGTCTCTAAAAATTAACTAAAAGGATAATTTCTTCAACACAAGCATAAATAGTGAAATAAATTGAAACACCAGCTATACTAACTTGATAGTTTTGAGATTATTTCGCTTAAATCATGGCTGCTGCGTTTATTTTTCTCTTTTTTCTGAAACAATTAAAAAAAATTATAAATTTTAATTTTTAAACTCCGCTGCTAATTTGTGCAACATGAAAATTTAGATTGATGAAAGTACTCACAACGGGACTGGAGAAGCTGTTGGAGCTATGAGAACTATTGAAGGACCCACCTAGATTAGTGACGTCTGCACTACTCTTATTTAGATTTTTCTTTAAAAAATCACTTTTGATTGTATCAGTCAACACCTTTTTTTCAAAATTTGAAAAATTTTTTTTGCAGTTAAAATTTCTTGATTCAACCGTTGATTGGAGTTTCGTGTGATTTCGAGCAAGTTTTTCATTGAAAGTGATTGATGAATCGGTGTATGACTTGGAAACTACTACCCTTTGGCGCAACTCTTCCTTCTGACCTTGAGTCATATCCACCATTTGACTGCATTGGTGAAATTTTAACTCATCGGGCTAGCAAAAGGATATTCAATAGCTTTAATCTTATCATGAAAAATAAAATTTAAAAGCATGACTCTATGCTTAAGTTAGCAAGGCCTTGCATCGTAAAATATGTGGTAGAGTCCCGTTATGGGTAGCACCCTCAGTGCTTCAGCCTTTCTCTCGCGCTATATGATGAATAATTTGACTTTTTTGGCATTTTTGTCATCAGTGGTACCATAAATAGACTTGGCTTGTAAAATCTACCTTACTATAAACTTAGTTTTTCGAATAATTATAGTATATTGAAATTTTTGAAAATACACTCATTACTATCGTTGCATAATAATTGTACATAATAACCGCTATTTATCATTGAAAAAGCATCACTTACTCATTAAGATAAAAGTCAGCTTCAAGTTTCAATGAATTCAATGCAGTAATAATGTCTTTATCATGTATACCTGTTCCAATGCTTATATCTGGCAAATAAATCAACATTCCAATATTATTTAAAATAAATGGTATGATATTATTAAAAAATTTCCAACGAAAATATTCAACTAATGAAACTGCATCAATCATACTCAAAAACCTTGGATAGAGAATTGGCACTGCTTAGAGTGTATAAAGAACTGCACGATGATGTGGCACCAGACTGATAGGAACACATTGGCCACGTGGTCCTTCAAGGGAATGCGCAACTGCAAGTGGGTGCCTTGGAGTTCTTGAGATGCCGCTATGTTGTAAGCTGCATTTGAATTGATATATTCATCAATATTAATAAACCAATGAGTATGCTATGATAAAATCAAATGTTTCGAAAGTTGAGTTGACTTTTATAAAAAATAGCAATAGAATCTATTGACCGAGGTTGACCAGGTATTTGGCATGGCCCTGGTTGCGGTACTGAGGGAGGATGAAGAGACAGGAGACATTCCATTTATTAATCAACGTTTTGGTCGTTCCCTTGGAGATTGAAAAGGTTACGTGAAAACTAATAAACTCTTTATACTTTCCATTGATATTTTTGAGTCTATATTATATTTTTTCAGATAAAACTATTTGTCTAGAAAATTTTGGACAAAAATTTGAAGACTAACATAAGATAGCACGCCTGCTAAATGAGACCCAGAGCGATCTTGGATGGTGAGGAGAAAATAGTTGAGAGATCTATGGGAGGTTTTGAGTTGATGGTGGTTTGTGTGGGTAGTGATGTGATGAGATGTTTTATTAATTAATACTGCAGCGTTGTATTCATTTTCTTCTTCGTTGCTATTACTTCCACTATGGTCACCTGATGTTTTTAGATATTTATTAGTTAAATTGCATAAAAATATAAAATATATCAGTTGAATAAAAGAAATATTACTTGAAAAATAAGTCTTATAATTTGATTGTTGATGGTAGGAGTGGTTTTGATTTGATGAGGAGAATGAACTATTAGTGATGCTCTGAGGGTCAATCACAAACAGCAACTGTAGGAAACGTTCCAGTAGATTGCAATACACGACATTTTGGTGATTCAAATGAAATAGTTTAAGGTCATTGTCTCGGTAAATCTCAACCCCTGGTGGGCTGTGTCTTCCGCATTTCAACTGATGGAGTTTAATTTAACATTATATTATTTCAACTGATGTGAGTTGATTTTAACATTATTTTTTGTGTTATAAAATTGTATATATTTGTTTAAAGAACAATCAACTATTATATTTCATGTTCAACGATTCTAACTTCGATTTATCAAAGAATTTTAGTATATTTATTTAACAAAATCAGCTATAAATTTTGATAAGTTAAGCCTTATCACAAAACATTGGCAAAAAAGTTTACTTATTATAGCTGATTTTGCTTAGTAAATGTACTAAAATTCTTTCATGAATCGACGTTTAAAATTATTGAATCTTGTTTATAAGTACATTTAAATGTCTTTGAAGTTATATTTCACGTTATAAAATTGTATATATTTGTTTGAAGAATAATCAACTAAGAATTTTGAATATTATAAGTAATTATTTTTGAGAAATATTTAATTTTTTTTTAATTTGAAATACTAAAATATTTTAAATACCCACCCACAGGATATTAGACAAATTATCAATTGTCTAATTTTCAGATTTGCATTCAAAATTAAAAAATTTATATTAAGTTGTATTCGCAATCAGTTTGAAAAACTTTATAGTAAAAAAAACGTTGATATTTTGGAATTGTGATGCTTAGTATATATAGAAAATCTTTGTTTTAAATAAAAAAATATATGGCAACGATTTGGTTTTCTGAATTACATTTTTGTCGTATTTGTTCAAAAAAATGACTGACTGCATAAAAACTCTATTTAAAATAAAATATGGTGAAAACTTACAAGATGTCTTTCCAAACACCTGTTCGTGTCTAGGGTTTCGAGACAAAACTCACACATCACTAGTTTGCCATGCCTGTCAAGCAATAACATATTAATTGAACAATATGCACTAAAAAATAGTTTCAAGGCAGAATAAAACTAAAATAGTATGTAAAACAAAAAAAATATTTATTAATCTAAACTCAATAAGCTTTTCGTGAAGAAATCTTGAAATAAAAAAGAAAATCTAATAACGAATGATCTTAAAAATGTAAGATTTTCTTACGGAAGGCTTAGTGAATTTCCTTTAATAAATACTTCGTGTTTGTCTCACATACTATTGTTTCAGGCTATAATACTACGTCAAAACTTGAATAATTTCTTAAAAAGCTAAAAATTTCATTGAGTTGAACATGATGATGAAATAAAATTATTTTATAAATTTGAAATATTAAGCAATTCAGCAAAAAAAAAACACATCTAACGTGAATAAAACAAAACAATGAAAATACAAACAAAATCAAATTGAAGCAACTTTTTATAAATATTCAATAATGCCTCATGAGTTTTTAGATTTTTTTAGTTTATTTGACAATATTTTTTTTTCATTTATGCTTTATTTCAAGATCTAAAAAATTAATTAAACTTAATCTAATTAGGTTATACTGCTGTACTTGTCCCAGTAGCTGGGGTTGACAACAGTTGGCAAAGATTATTTACACTACTACAGCATACTTTATAAAATAAGCAATTTATTTGCGTCAAATTTTAATACTGCTAGCCTGAGCTAACATTCAACTTGAAATTATCGAATTAAAATCCGTCGTTCCCACATTTGGGCCATTTGCCTTGTCAATGTCAAAAAGTGATCATCGTTTAAAAAACATGAAGACAAAATTCCAGTTAAGAAAAAAACAGTTTGAGTGGCGAAATAATATTGACTTGTTTAAAAAAACCTAAAACTTGATAAAATGTAGATAAACCATGGGAAATATACTAATACATATAATTACAATGTTAATTAAGAAATGCTGTATTACTTGACTTTCAGAGGGTTGACTAGATGCACATTAGGTGTTGCAAGCAAGTACCGTCCAAATGCTATTTCTATCTTCTTACCTTTCTCCAATGTACCCTTAAGCAATTATTAATAATTATATATGATAATTGATAAATTCTCATAGATTAATTTTGAATATTGTTCTAGAATTTCCCTCAAACTCATCAAGTTCAATTAGAAGCTAAATGAGAGAATTCACAGAACAATTTTTTGATTCCTATTTAAATTCTGATTACCTTGTTTGCAGGAAATTGTAGTCTTGAGAAAAATTGTTCATCTGTTTTGGAAACAATTGCCTCAACTAGTTTATGACTGTTTTTTTCTTCTGTCAATGTTTTGATTTAAATTTTAAACATTTGCATTATTTGAAAACCAATCTCAGATTTAAATAAAAATTATATTCACAATTAGATATACTTATTTTTGTCAACTAAGCAGTTGATGGATGCATTCTATTAAAATGACTACAGAAAAATTACTATAAAAATGTCAGATTTTTTGAAATATTTCTAAACAACCAAACTGTAAACAGAATCTTAGATAATACAGATATGAGTTTATTGGATGTGGAAAATGAAGTCAAAGAATGGACCTCATAGAGACTTTAAGAGGTAGTATATAAATGCCAATACAACTATTCCAGAATAAGAGTCCAAAATAGTTTAAAAATATGTTTGAAGGTAATTACATCTTTATCTTTCAACTCCACACACCAACCTTGAACCTATTTATATTTTTATTTTAAAACAGTGGTTTTGCAAATCTGATGCTTAACCAAAAACCCACCATTTAGCTTTTATTCCTTTATAATAACTTGGTTTTCTCACACTTTTGAGTTCCAATCACATCACTCTAAACTCATTTATACAAAAGCCAATTCTATATATTTTTGATAGCATTTTCAATACACCATACATCAAGCACCTTTGATACAGATCACCACATGTGAAAGCATTATAAAAGAAAAGAATAATATGAAAATATTGAAATTATAAATAAGATGATGTGAGCATAACTATAAGCTTGAAATTATAAACTTTGAAAAGCAAACTCATTTACTTATAAGTTTTACATTATATTAAAATTGTACTATTTAGTTATCAAGAAGGCCCATTCAATTAAAATAGAAAATAAATATAAGTTTTCCCAATACATGTTATGTTTAATGAAATCATTTAAAAATAATAATTTGTAATAATTAGTATAAGAAATTAAATAATTTATTCCATTAATAGTCAAAACAAAATTTTAAAAATTATATATTTAATCAAAAATTGAAATAAAATGAATCTAAAAGCTGAATATATCTTGCAACCAACCATTATCGGAAAGAGATTCAGTATCACTACTAAAGTGATTATCTGTATAGTGAGAAACCTTGGAAGCAGATAGCAAAGAGTTGTTAGTATTTAGTTGACTTGAGTTTGGAGAAGTGCATGACTTTTTCTTGTTTGAATTTTTCTTTTTATTTTTAATTTTTGAATGTGTATCAATTTTTGCATCAAATTCTGGCTTATAACTTTGAGTTTTGATTTGCTTTGAGTAAGTGTTTTCAATTTTATTTACTAAAGAAGTTCGAGGTTTTTTAGTTTGAATATTTTTTTTCATTAAAACTTTTGGCACTGTTTTTACTGAAGTACTAGTAGTTATTGAATCATTTGAATATTCATCCATGTTATAAGAAGGTTTTTTGATAGTGCAGGATCTTTTACAACTAGTTACAGAAAAAAATGAGGACAAACTATCATATAAAAAAGATAACTGCAAGCTTCGAGTTTTTCTACGCTTTGGTTTATCATTGGAGTCATCTGAAGAGTTATGGTCTGAAATATCATGAGTTCGTTTAAGGCTAAGATTTTTACATTCTAATTTTAAATCTGATTTACTATCTTTGTATAACGAATCAGTTTTATTCTGCATGTTTGATGGATACTTTTTATCCACTGTTTCATTTTTTGGTGTGTTAGCTCTAGATGAGTTTTTGAGTGCTTCAAAAGGTTCAGTTCTCAAAAATTTCTTTTCATCAATGTTTTGATCTATAACTGGCTGCTCTTGTATTTCCTCAACATTTTTTCTTCTATAAACGTTTTTAAGATGGCTTATTCTGCCTCTTTCAACTAATTCAGCACAAGTATTTCTAATAACTACGTGCAGGTTGCTGTTGAAAAGACTTCCTTGAGGGAATCGACACTTGACTAGTACTTCTAACTTATCCACTGAATATTGATGCTCTGACTCATAAAACAAACTTTTAACAGCATCTTCTATGCTTTTATCATCAATTATTTTATCTGAAAGTTGAGAAGCATTGCCAATAGCAACTCTATAGGAATATATTCCATTGTGCAGATGATTAACAACAAGACCTTCTTTGATTGCAAGTTCTATGCTTTCGTTTATAAAATGCACATTTAAATCAGGATGTGATTTGAGGATCATAGAATGGATTCTCTCACTATTAGGTCTTTGTTTTTGTTTTTTAATTTTTACAATCGATTGCACAACTTCATCTACAAGCGAATTTGCATCGATGCTTGGCACAACTGATTTCTTTTTTTTCAAAGACGAAGTCATTTTACGTCTAACATTGCTCGTAACAATATTTAAACTCACAATTACAATTCATAGAAGTCATTTTATTAACAATTGTAAGCTAGTTATAAATTAACTATACAAAGTTGAATGTTAATTTGAAGTTTTGTTTTCCTTAATATTTTAAATGCACGGCATTTTTATCAAAACTTCCAAAAATGACAAAAAAGATTTCCTTAGTTTGTTTATAACTTAAGTTTATGAATAAAATGTCGCCAAACAAAGAAACATTTTAAGCTTTTGAACTTATTTTGACTAAATTTGAGTAAAAATGTTAAAACTTTGATTTGAAAATTATTTCAATGGCTAATTTTAAAATTTACTTGTTTTTGAAATAGTTCATGATAATGAATTTTCAAAAATCAATAAATTGATTATAAAACTACAAATTACTTTCTTTAATAATTTCGTTAAAAAAAATTTTCCGTTTCATATGTGTTAAAAAAATAAATTATCAAAAAAATCATAGAATTAATTTTTTACAAAAGCTTCGTTAATTTCAAAAGGTTTTAAAAAGGATTACTACATTACTAAAAAAACAGTTTCTTTTAGAAACAAAATTTTATTTAAAAATATTTTACCATCGATATGAATTATTGCAAAAAGTGGCATCTGTTATTGCAAGCAGATTGTTCTTATGTGACCATCGTAGACCAGAAGGCAAGATTGTGGTTATTGAACTACATATAAACTTGAGAATAACCAATAAAATTATTTTGGAAATGAACAAAAGTTATTATGAAAATCAAAAAAAATTAAACAAGATTATAATCAATTGAAAAATTATGAATTAAATTTCAAAATAAACGCTTTTTAGAAATTTTTTGTCTCATGCAAAAAACGTCAAAGTGGAGTGATGATTATACTTGACTTTTTTGTAGTTTTTATGGAAAAATAATGACTTAGAGAAATCTTTTAAATGTCATCATACAACGAAAAATAATAATAAATAAATAAAATAAAAAAATTTCACACACTTTTTTTTCTATCTTCAAAAAAGTGATGAAACACACCCTAGTTTTATTGAAAATCAAATTACCACATAGAAAACTAAAAATACGACACAATATAAAAACTGCGTTAATTGATTGAAAACTTTTTCATCATATCTAAACTAAATTACCTAAAAACATCATTGCTTTCATCAGATATAAGGGTAAGTCTTACATACCTTCCCACACAATCAGGCTTCTCCATTATTCTTCCGACGATAATCAAAAATTTTCTTTTAAAAAAACATTCTTTTGTACTTTGATTCATGAAAAAATTGATAATTTAATTCAGTTAAAATATCTCAAAAAAACTACTCCTCGTAAAATGTTTTCAAAAATCACAATTTCATGCATTATTTGCTTCTCTCGCCATTAGATATTTTTCTGTTTTTAATAGTTCAAATGAAAGCAAAACCTTTTAAAAGACGCTATTCAAAAATATCCTTATATAATAATGTTTTTCTAGTTTTTTGTTTGTAACATAAAAATTTTTAAAAATTGATATTACTTTCGAAAATTATAAAATTCAAAACTGCAATTTTTATTTCTGACATGGTCGCTTCAAGCATTTGAGCAAAAAAGATTCTTATCAATACCATTAAATATTCTCTCGCAAGCTTGCAAGTTTGAAATATAAGAATGAAACTTCTACTACTTTGAAATTCTATTAAATATTTAACAACGGCATAAAAAGAGTTTGGATACTTGGAATCGAATTCGAGTTCGGTCGATGGTAAATAAAGAAACATTTGAAAAAATGCAGGTTTTTCAAATGTTTAAAACTTTCGCTAAGATATTCAAGAGATAGAAATAAAAGCCTCGATAAAATTTAAACAAAAAACTAAGTGCAATGCACCAAGATAAAAAGATTAAAAATCCTTTCATTTCTCAATCAACCAAAACCCCTTAGCCTGGCGGTCACATACTTTTTTTGCTTTTAGGTAACACCAATTAGCATTTATAATTATGTAGATACAACGTTAAAAATTTCAGGCATTTCATTTATATTCTAGTTAAAAACATTCAATAGATCTCTGAATCTCCTGCCTGTTTCCAATTCAAAAGGATTTCACGATAAGATTCTATTTATTGAAAATTATAGCTGATCAAAAAAAAGCATTATAACTTCACAATTTCAACCTATAAAATTATTTTTCTGTTTTTTATTTTTATTTCACTTGTAATGCTGGCTGTCCATTCATGTGAAACCTCACTTTTAAATAGCCATTATAACTATTTGAGTTTTATGACATCTTCCATGGAAGGACTTCATCTCACCTATTGCATATGGCTTGTACAGTTACAAGGGAAATCTGTTTTTATTGAAAATTTAAAAATGCACATTTTTTTTGAAAGTTTTAATACGGCTCTTGATTGTTTAAAACTTTACTTTATTGTTGTTTAGAAAACCTAACATTATTCATTACTTCAGAATTTTTAGCTCTTCTATTTTGATAATCGATGATGTTAGATTTAAATTAGATTATAAGAAATGTGCGAAAAGCAACGATAAATATACATTTTTTTCGATTACTGGTGAGTCTATTCTATTTTGCAGACTATGTAGTTTAAACATTTGAATGAAATTTTCTGTGATTTAGTTTTCTAGGCTTGTAATCAAAAACTCATTTGTTTGTTCTGGCACTACCAGCTTCAAGTTATCCCTAACATGACATTTAGCATGAAATCCGTTTTCTGATAATGAAACTGGTTTTATTGATGACGAAAAACTTAAACTTTAAATGAATTGGAATCATTTAGAAAATCATTATAATATTTCTATGTTATTAATGTCACTTTTAAATATTGTATTCAGATAATTATTTTTCTACCTCCAAGTGGTGCTTTGAAGAGTATAAATAAAATTTTTTAGTAAGCTTTTGAAAGCTTTTTAAAAGAATGTTTTTAATGGTGAACTTGAAGCTTCGAATTTTTTCCAGCAAATTCTTTTATAAAAAAAATAATGGTAAACATCCATCATTGAAAAGAAAATTTTGAAAGTTATTTTCAATTATAATTTAACTGTTGGAAAAATATGTTCTTAAAGACACTTCTCATACCAAAGATTAAAAGAAAAATTAAAAGTAGCAGATTGTATATTTTAGCCAATAAACAGAGCTTAAAATCTCAAAAAAATATAGATTTTTTTTCAAATAATAATTTATTTATTCATTTTTTGTTTTTGTTTAATTTTTTCGTAGTTAAGCTTTAAATTAAATCTTGTAAAAATCATGAAACATTTGAAATCTCAAATCAAATAAAAATAAATACATTTTTAAAATTAAAAGAGCACACAGATTGACAGGCTCACAGCTTTTCCCTTATAAAGCACCAAGCAGCTAGTAATTAGACTACTTCTGCTTGGAACCTTATCACACAAACATTTTTTTTGTTTTTTTATAAACCAATTTTCTATTGTATCTCATAATGATATACTTACGATATATGTTATTAAAGGTTAAACTCATACATTTAAGCCTTATTAATGAAATGATTTGAAAATAATTCTTTTCACTTATTTTCAGTTCTTTTTTTTCAATTGTCTATGTTTTTTTATTAATCGATAAAATGAGGTTTTTTCATGATTTCATAACGTTGAACGACTTCTTTCAACTGCGTAATGACAGAACCTTCACAAATTTTCAAAAGTTTCTTAATTTCCAGACCTGTTTTTTTCAGTAAACTAATTTAAAAAAACATCTTTAAGCTATCAAAAATTTATTTTTATTTTACTCATAAAAAAAAGTTAAAAATTAGTTCAGGACTGTTTCCATTTCCTTGGCAACCACACAGTCCGTTAAAATTGAGTTTTTACTTTCTAAAAATTATTGAGTCTCATTTATTTTCCATTTTATTCTATCAATGGCCGACAAACAAAATTTTTGCTTCAATGTTAAAACAATTATCACTCAAATTTTTGCTCTTTTTACATGTATAATACCTTGTATGTTTTTAAAATTAATCTACTTCACTTGATAATGTGAGATTAGTTTCGCAAAACTTTTAAAAGCTTCATGTTATTCAGTTAAAAAAATGTTTGTTTTCGATTTTTTTAAAGTTTCATATTCCAAACTTCGAAATCAGTGTTTTGAAGACGGCTCATTAGTGGCAAAAGACAAAGTCTTGCAAACCAGTTAGCCGTATAGCTTAGCTGTTAAAGCATTAGACCAATTATTTGAAGTTTTCGTGTTAAGTCAACAGTTAGCACTTGTTTTACAATGTGGTTTCGCTGTATTGTAGCAAATGATAATTTGCGTAAACGCTTTGAAACATTAAAAAGCGCTATTCAAAAACAACTGTACATTACACTATTGTAGAAAAAAAAATTTTTTTAACAATTTATTGAAAAATCTTTTATTCTGAAAAGAAAAACTAACATTTAAAAAGGTTTTAACCAGCTTATGGAGCAAAAAAATATGAGTTGTTTTGTGATTAAAAGTCAAGCAAATGATGAGCAATGATAAAAAAATGATTAATTTAAAGTTAAAATGCCTGCCGCGTATGACTATATTAAAATCTCGGAAACCATTGGTGAGGAATACATTGCTTTCCATTATGATTTGAAATTCAAAATATATCTTAAGCATTATATTTTAGCAACATATTTTAAATTTGCTATTCAAATAACAAAAGTTATTCTAACCAGTATAACTTATACAAATGACTACAAGCAACACTAACTGCAATATTATCATGATGTTCCTCAATACATTACATACAAGCACATGATAAACTGTTTTGTCATTATCATTAATTGGAAAAAATAAATTATTCATTTTATTGTTTCTATATTATGCTAAGTTAAATATTTTTATCGTTTTTATCATAATTTAACAAATATTAATGCATAATTTTATTTCCATCAAAAAACTTTTTTTTTTATACTAGTAATAATATTCGTTTTTTTATTCTCTCTATTTTATTCTGATCATGACAATAATTATCACACGAGAACGAACTCAGTGGACACATTTAGTGATAGAGAAGGATGGATCATCAACAAGTGCCATAAAAATGAGGGTAAGCCATTTACCCTGTCACATCTTGTGTTCTTGCACCTAATTGTAGATCAAAATGAATAGGTAGAAATTTAATTTTTAAAAATTATAATTCGAGAATTAAGAGTTGTGTTGATACAAGATTTTTTTAAGGATACTTTTTAGGATTGATGTTTTATATTGATACGTGAGTTTTAATTAAGAAATTTTTTTGTAACACCAATAATTTTATTGAAATAAAAAAAATAATTAATTTTTTTTCAGCCCTAATTAACAGTTGTTTCTCCTTCAATTTTTCATAATCAAAAACTGTGAAATCCAATAAAGTGAACCAGAAGAGTATCCATATTTGAATATATCAACATTAAAGTTGAATAATAAAATTGACAAGCTTTTTGTTTTTTTTTCAAGCCTCAAATCATTTGTATTGCTCGAAACACTATGAACGTTAGGCAAAAAGTTCATTTGAGATTACGCTATCGTACACAATTCAACATCAGCGACAGTTATGACGATTTTGAAAACTAGAGCTTTATGCAATAGAAAAATTATGTTTTTCAAATTTTTGTTCGCAAGTTTTTGACTCTGGAGTTTTGGAGTTTTCAATTAGACTTTTTTATTTCAGACAATTTTTGTTTATTAGTAAATTTTTGCAGTAAACAAAAAAAAGAAGACGTCAAAAGCAAGCCGGAGTGAAGATATAACATTCAAAAAATATTTTTCTCTGGTTTATTGTAGAAATTAGATTAGATACAATGTTATTTGATGGAAAAATTCAAAAACTGTTATTTTTTTCACATTTTTCAATGTCTGGATGGCCATGGAGGTTTATTTTAAGTTGATCCCAGCTTTGAAGTTAACTCGAAATTTTTGTCTTGCCGTTTGTTTGCTCTAGAATTCAAAGGCTTTTATAGCATAAACATAGCATACAGAACAATTTTAAAATTGATAAAAAATTGAAATAAAATTTTTCAAAGCATCTGGTTGCTTGATGGAAAAATAATTGTATGTTTAATTCTAAATTGTTTTCATATGAATATATGCATACACAATCTTACGGATGTGGCAAGTTCGTATACTCTGCGCACGCATGTATGCTTGCGTACATAAAGTGAATATATTAATAGGAATGGCTTTGGTTTAGTAAGAGGTTTATGAAATATAAAGTTGAAACTCGTGAAAAACAAAAAGATTTTATGAGTGACACATCTTTCATAGATGCAATAGAAAAATTTATTTAGATTTTGAAATATCTTTTTGAATTGAATTGTTTTTAAAAGAATAAAAAAGTAAATAGTTATTCGAGAAAAAATATTTTTAGATAAATTATTTTTTTTGTAGTATCAATTTGATAACTATTATTAAAGTAGAAAATAAAGAGCTTATAGAATTATTTAAAATATCATATAAAAGTTGAAATAACGCTGTATTTTCTGGAGTAACTTAAACATCATCTAGGCGTGAACAGCATGATGACTTTCACTAACAGGTAAACGCTGATTTCACAAAAATTTTCAAGTTGAATTTCAGAATTTAATATTTCATTTTAGTTTCTGTATTTTATTTAATTCATTGTTCATAAAATAATAGCATTAGCTCACAAAAAATAGCGAGATGTTTTGATACGTTTATTA
Organism: Pterobdella sp. o SKG-2022; assembly: GCA_964035795.1. Classification (NCBI taxonomy): domain Eukaryota; kingdom Metazoa; phylum Annelida; class Clitellata; order Hirudinida; family Piscicolidae; genus Pterobdella; species Pterobdella occidentalis. The sequence goes on along the minus strand of OZ038321.1, from coordinate 18,132,728 downwards.
ATCTATTTTAGATATACTAAAATTATGGTAAAAGCTGAATGCAGAAAAAATTATAGGCATTTAAATGCGGCGAAACATGCTTCTTTTGATAATAAACTTTTTTGAAGTTTCCTTTTTCTCTACTATCAGAGTTACGTTTTGTTTGTAGACTTTTCTCACAATTTCAAATTTTTTAGCTTCAAATTTAGTTACTAAGAAACAATGAAACATTTCGCAACAATTAATGTCAAAAATCACTTTTTCAAACTGAAAACTTCCAAACCGAGATTTATTTTCTCATCAAACATCATCAATAATGAATGCTTTATAAAAACAGATAAAAATATGTTTGTAATAAATGGAGATGTGATTCTTTTGTGATATAAAGCATTGAAGTATGAGAACATTTGAACAAAAAACTTTTAACAATTTTATAAAAATAACTCCAAGCAAAAATGACTTGAAGTAATTTTTAATCGCTTAAATCATTTCACTAGAAACCATTTTTAAACATAAAGTGCTTGATTGATCTCAAAGCAAACATGTACTGTTTGCTTATGAGCAATTTTTGGCAAAAAGCATTAAATTGATCGGCAATTTTTAATGTTCGTTAAACATAAAGCATACTGTTGAATGAAAAAGTTATCACCCATCAAAAATTGTCATTTGATTGAAGGGTTAAGTTTTTATATAATGTGAGTTCCACCTACAAAAAGTTTCTTATTATGCATTTAAAAATGTTTGATTTGAATTGATTGAGAATTAATTAACTAAAAAACGTCATGAGATTTTGACATGAGTGTTATAAATTTGAAATGAATGCCGAAAGACTGAAAAATTGGAGCATTAAACTTCACCATAATTTTAACGTAGCAGTTATAAAGCCTTAAAGTTATCTTCTCATAGAAAAAAACTACAGTTTTGGGGTTTTCGTCTTGAGTCAACGAACTAAGTAACTTTGTTAATAATACATAAATAAACGGAAGAGATTATTTACTACGTTTCAATGTATTTTTTCTGGCGCACTAGTCTGTTTCTTTTAATCATCGCTTGAATCTTCCCTGATTTCCACGCTTCGCTATGGTTTAAAATAAACACTTCTTATCTGATTAACAGTTCCATATGGTATAAGTTTACTGTAAAAAAATATTTCATGTGTTTTATTTTCATGTGAGGAATAAAACTTCTGGTAATTAAGAAACAGCAATGTTTTCAATTTAGGCACATTTAATGTTTAAAAACATTTCTTTAATATCGCAACACGACCGAACAATATGAACCAATTAATTTTTTAAAAATCAGATTTTAATTTTGAAAAAAATTTATTTGAAAAAATGCTTTAAATAAAAAAACTTTGTTCAATTTGAAGTTTGAGCGCCTCTAAACGATGCGCAAAAGGCGCTATATAATTTGTTTACATTATTATTATTTGATCGTGGGTAATATTCAAAATACCAAAATGTTTTAAAATCTATTTTAGTAGATAAGAACCAATTCTGTAAAATGCGTGAAAAATCAACTTATTCCTAAACAAAATAGTTTGTTTTCAACGATTTTTATAGCTTTCTAGGTTATTTTTAGAAGTGGTTCTCTTTCATTTGCAGACAAAACTCTAAGAATATGTGAACTAAGTAATTGTAAATCTAAATTGTTTCAGCATACATTCTTCCAAAAATTTTGACAACAAGTCTATTTTGTAGTTCACCGAGAAACTGTTTTATGAACACTTCATCAAAATCATTATCAATCCTGGCTTATATAATAAAAATTATTTTCATGGGGTTTCATCTAACAATTAGTTTCTTATAAAAATTGTTATTCCAATTCATTTTATATTTTAAAAAAAAATTATATAATTTTTAATAATGCATATTTTATCGAATGCATAAGAGCAATTTTAAGAAAGTCTTTTCGAAGATTTTATTCTCGTTGGTAATATGTCTGCCGATACGAGCAGAACTATTTTTTGAATAAATATACATGTTGTTTTAGCATTTTTACTTATCGATATTAATTATGTTTTTACAGCTTATGCACGGTATTTTAAAAACTCTTATAAAAAATATTTTGCAGAATAAAATGAAAATCCAGTTTTGCAAAAACTTGAAAAGATCTTTTTGATATAAACCATGCAAGTTAGAGATGGCTTGCCAAGTCAACAACGCCCTTCCCAGTCACCCGTCCCTCAAGATTTTTATATCTTCAGCACTTACCAAACCGCTCAGCAGAACCAAATTGAATCTCCTGACATTAAAAATATTCATTATGAGCCCTTATCTGATTTTCAACATAATGTTTCAAACCGCTTCGATTCTTTTCATGCATTAGGTGAAAACGATCTCAATGAGAAATGCTTGGAAGATCGACATTGGTACGCCTTTTTATGCTCTAGCTTCATCACTCTCTTCGGAGGTTTATTTCTCGTTTTAAGTTGGAGAATTTTGAGCTGGTTATGTTGTCAACGAAAAGCTGTAGTTGCTCTTGCAACTAGGACAGGTTATAGGAAGGGGGAACCTGTCAATTCAGAAGTTGGATGGGTAACTGAAGCGAAAGATTGGGCAGGAGAACTGATATCTGGACAAACGACTACTGGAAGAATATTGGTTAGTGATAATTTTACTGAAACTATGCATTTCAAATTTTATTCTTTTTTATAAAAATCTTTAACTTTAGCCGATTAAATATATAACATTTAATTGAACCATCGAAGTTTTTCGTTATTGATAAAACCATCATCACTTTTAAAACATTCAATGACACTTATTTTGGTCTAAATTACTGATCAAAAAGTGGAATCACAAAAGAAAATTTGAAAAGAATTAAAATGAGTCTATTCACCAATTTATGAAGTTGTGAAAAATACAAATATATAGGAAAAAATTTTTCTATCAAAAGATGTGTTTAATTAAAAAAATTTTTCCTTTCCAATAGTCTTGTGTAAAGATCTATTTAATATTGAGTGTTTAAAGTCTTGAGTTATTTTATTATTCTAAATTTTTTTTCAAACTTATAAAATAAAAAAATTCTGAAAAATTCAAAGAGTTCACCAAATGGAAAGGATTTTTGTTTTCTAAAATATTAGTTTGAAATTGAACAAAAGTAATAGGGAACTAAGCTCGGTATGGAGAGAAACCTTCAGTTTTCATTATTAATCATATATACTTCGTGCATTACACTTGGAAGGAGTTATTCAATCAACTCAAAAACAAAAAGTCATAACATTCGGAAGTTAAAATTTGGTTTCTGTTCTAGTTTTAAAGATAGGAAACCGTGAATGGATTTTCAATTACGTAACTGATCAAAAATAATAAAACTAGTTTGCTATTTAAATATAAAAGTACATCCATATAAATACAATTGTACATCATTTTAAATAAAATTTAGAATAATTTGAACTTTTTTTGATAAGAGAAGTTCAGATTGCATTGAATAAAAATTACAATCAATCACAAAATCATTACTGAGAATGGAATCATTTGAATTAAATGCGTATTTCCCATGTATTTGATTAGTTGGATTTATAGGTGTTTCTAATGCCAAAACAACCTCGTTACTTTATATCTATCTATCTATCTATTTATCTATCTATCTATCTATCTATCTATCTATCTAAAATTCCTAATAGATTTTTTGCAAAATTTGATTAGCAAACTCTTACTAAAGTCTTCAAAGTAATAAGAGAAGTAGGGTTGCATAGATATTTTCCTTATAAAAGTGCTTTAGTGTATTTTTGAATTTTGAAGTTTTTTCTTAATTATTTTTTTTGTAAAAGTAATTGAACTCTATAACTCCACCACTTTTCAAAGTTTTTTCTATTATTTCAATGATTTTTTCAGTTTTTTCAGTTTTGTTTTTTTAATGGAAGGGGGAACGGTTGACATCTGTGAAAATAACTTTTTTGAAAAGTTAATAACGTAAAAACATTCGAAGTTTCAATTTTTGAAGTAAAAATGACACTTTTTTGAAGCTATACGACTGGACAAAACGGAAATGAGAATAAAATATATTGGGGTGAGTCAGTAGGTGTGTATATGAGTTATACACTGGCCTGCTATCGCACTAGCTGGTGGCCATTAATAAGAGACCATCATTACTTGTAGCTGCTCCAATTATAGCTCGCGAAAATGAATATTGTTGAAAAATTTGTGAACAAAAAGTTGAGCTTGAAGCAAAATTTTACTTTCAAATACAACCTTTAGCTATCCGCTTGAGTTTACTATACGTTAAAAATGCTAGTCTTACTACTGACATTTGGTTAAGCTCAGCTTATAAATCAAGCTGCAAAAAATGTACAACCATGCCTAATCCTATAAACGAATTCCTGCTTAAATGAGCTCACGACCGGCAATGATAAAGCTAATGGAATTGCTGTGTTCTGGCACAAGCGTGCATTCAATGTGAAGGAAGTTGTCAAAAGCTCAATGGAGCCTCCATCTGTCCTCTTGCGATAATAAATTCACTCTTTTGTTACCTCGGAGCAAATTTAGCAAATTGATAGTTTTCATTTTGGAGCATTTCTCAGAAACTTTTGGGCTATAATCCCGAGGGTTAAATGAAAAAAAGATTGATAGATAATAGTTTTAGCTAAGAAAATGACTTGCTTATTTTGTAAACTTACAACTATGATAAGATGCTTTTCAAGTATTGTCGTTTGTTTTTCTGCATTTTGAGTCGGCATCTCAAAAGGTTTTTTGTTTAAGTTCTGAAAATTAATTTCTAAAGTTTAAGTACATTGTATAGAAAATTGAGCTGTTTAGATGCATGATCGTTAACCGACGAGAGCAATCAATCTTGGTGCTCATTGGCTGGAAGACACTGTCTATGTCAAAAAGAGCAATAAAAATAATTGGAAACGACAATTAGAGAGAAAAAACTTTGAGAAAAAACAACACTGAAGCGTGGTGCAACATATGCACCAAATTGCTTTGTTCTTTATTAATCCACAGTTTGAATAGACTTGAAAAATAATTCTAAAGTTTTCTAAAAATCTTGTACGACAATTTTTTGATTTTAATGTAGCATTTCGTTTAAAACGAATTATTTTTCAAGTCCATTACAGTTTTTATGTAGCTTGTCAATCTTTATAAATTCAAAATTCAAACATTTTAAAATTTATATATATATTAAATATCAGTTGAATAGAATAAAATTCAAAAATAAAATTATTAATTAAAACTCAAAATCAAAAATCTTTTCAATTAAATAATGATAAAATAGAAGCATTAAAGCTCCAAACAAAATGTATGTCAAAGGCTTTTTATTTTTTGATTTATAAATAAGATGTTGAAACTATTTTAGAATATAAAAAAATGGAAAGTTGCATTACAAGATATAAAGGTGAATATACCATTTGTAAGGTAATCTCTTACCTCATCCAACATACATCCATTCCTTTGGGAGATTTTTTAATCTTAACCTCTAGTTTTCTATTTTTTTGAGTGTCTTAACGGAACTTGCGTTTTGAAATTCTATTCATCATTTTATAAGTAGTTTTATATGCTTCATAATTTTAAAAATTTCCAACGTGAGATTCAAAAAATTAAAATTTCAATAGTGAACAAAAAAATGCAGAAGCTTACTACATTTTTCTTAATCCAAATAACTTTAAATTTTTTTAAAAACTGGATACAAGCTTCAAAACAAAAATTAAGTTCACACTATTTTGTATTATTTCAAAATGAGAAAAAAAGTAATTATATTATGAAAACAAGTCATTCACGAGTAAAAATACACTGGCCAAATAAATATGCGAAGCAAAGGCTCCTTATAATTATACGCTTTGAAACAAAAGATAATGAAACACCAATAGATTATTCATAGCAGTAATTTATATATTGGGATGTCTTGACGGTCGAAGCTTGCGTAGCAGGAGGAAAATTAGATTTACAGCGCTTTGCTCAAGGTCGCTCTATTTTTAGACTCCAGTTTGTACAATTAATAACGTCGCTGATACAATGAATCGTGTATTTCTAAAAGGTTCACTAATGGTTATAAAAATAATATGTATACGGGGTTGATGAATAAAACTGGAAGTGGTGATTTATGCTCAAAACTCATGGTCAACAGCATTTAACTCAATGAGGTTTCGAATTGAAAAACATAAAACTCAATAAGTTAACCAAAATAAATTAACACTTTCGAATTAAATTTGAAATTGAGACAAATATGAATTCAATAAGTGGAAAAATCTTTTGATTATGATATTAAATAGATGGCAAATTCACTAAAAAATCTTCCATTGACTTTTGATAAAAGTCCGTATGAAGTTATGCGTGATAGATTCTAAAACGATGTTATGATAACTACAAAACGATTTCAAAATCAAATTCTTGAATGTCAATGCAATTTCTCAAGCTGCAATGACATCTAAAATCTTCCAAAGAGGTGAAGTGGATTTAAAAGACTGGTTTTTACACATGAAGATTTTTTCTCAACGCTTCTTGTCTGCTCAACATTTTCATTTTGAAAAAACTCAATAAAAAGAAATTTTTTTATTTAGCAAATTAGGATTTATAAAAAACTGGAAAAACGTAAACGAGGAAAAAGACAATGTTATGTGATTAAAGTGTAAATAGTTACTAAATCTAAAGTTATCAGGAAGTCGAAGAACTGTTTGTCTAGTATAATTATTAGCAAACTTGAACGGGTAATTTCAAGGCTTGCAACAATGACACAAAAATCTAAGAGAATATTTTTTATTAGTTTATTAAAAACTTGAAAACAATGAATAATATATTTGATATATTTTAAATTTTATTTGATGAAAAATATATATACAAAATTATCCAAAAATGGGATTGATGGATAAAAAAAATAATGTTGAAAACCATTTGTGACAGGCTCCAAGAAAAAAAATATGATAAAACTTACAGTTTTTCTTTACAAAATTTTCATAATTTAAAATGTTACATATCAATAGAAATTTTGAATTCTTTAGTGAAAAACAAACGTCAAAAAAGTTTATTGAATAGTAAGCCAAACATAAGTAAAATAAACCAAAAAAGAGTGAACAAAGTATTTAAAAAATGAGCCTTTATGCTTTCAAACTGTCTTATAAAACTGTTCACATTTGCTAGTCACACTCAGTTGAATTAAAATAAACTTAAGGTAATTATGGATTTTTTTTGAAGTGGTAAAAAGGCATAACATAAAACCTTATTTGAACTGATGTTATACTGCTGACAAAAGAAACAATCTTGAAACTCAAACGTCCTCATTTAAATAGCACAAAATGAAGCTAGTGTAATAACATTTGGTCAAAACTACATTTGTTCCAAGAATGTTTTAAATTCACAATGTAGAGAAGGCGAGTTTTACAAGAGCAAAATATTCAGATATTAATTATTTTTATGAGTATATGATTGGTTCAAAATTGAAAACTCCATATATTCTGTGAGCATCAGGCTTGTGAATTCTTCAAAAACTGGGTTTTTGTTGAGAGAAACTTATGGTCTTGTCGATTTTTTGAATCACACTGTTGAAAAAAATTTAATTTTAAAAAAATTTTGCTTATTTTAACTAGCAGAGTGGGTAATTATACTATAATCAAATAAAAATCTTTTTAGAAAAAATCAAAAAATGATTTCAGAATAAAAAAGGCAATTTTTAAAATTGAAATAATATATAAATTAAGTCATTAAAATCAGAAATTGATGCACTGATAATATTAACAATTTTTATTTTTATTTGATATTCAGCAAACTAATAATTATGAGTTTAAATAAATATCTACATAACTGACACGTTCACACATTAATTATAGCTCTGTTAACTCTCTATTGATTTTTTCAAAGCTGGTTAAGCCTGGCAAAGAAGCATGACACTGTAGTTTTAATACGTGTTTTTTAAGTTTTTCCAAAATAGCTAATATTTGATTAGCTTTTCAAGTAAATTAAAAATTATTATTACTAATTATCATTGAACTAGGCAATTTTATTAGACAAATTTCTTTTGTACCGTTACGATGTAACTTTTATATTAACCGAAATATAACATAAAATTGAATTTTAGGGCAACACTCATTTCTTTTTGACATTTTGAACATATCATGTTATTAATACATTTAATTAGCTTTTGTTTTGATTCGTCATTTTCAGGATTCATTGCATTTAAATAGAAATTTAAGAAATTTTTCATGAATGCGGGTGATTTGAAATTTTGAAAATTCAAAAAATGTGATTAAAATTTTTCAAAAATAAGCTTTTCATTTTGAAAAATATTGCTCTAACGAGTCTAATTTTTGGCAAAACTTTTTGGAATAAAGCAAACTAATTATTTCTGCTCAAAAGCTGTATATTATTCAATTTTCAATTATTAAAATTGTGTGAAAGTCTTCGAAAAGAGTTGAACATTGTTCAGAATATTATAAAAAATCAACATAATTTAAGCCAAGAATGGATATTTCTTATTGCCATAAATATTTTGTAAAGTTCTCCATATAGTAGTCATTTTTGTCAAAATATTTTTTTTTAATGCAAAATACGCTGAAACAGTATAGAAATAGTATTTTTCACAGTTCAAAATACTATTTTATGTTTATAATTATTATGAATTTTACTTTTGGACTTTAATAAAAATTTTTTGAAAAATACTATGGACTGCACCTTATTATATTTGAAGTTGCAACACTGGTATATAAATCACTTTAATACACTCAAACTATTGATTTCGTGCATCACTTTAGTTATTTAAAAATTTCAAAATTCGCTTCCAATTAAAAACTTAACTTTTCGACACTAATTTCATGGAAGAAAATAAAGTAAAGGATTGAACTAGAAGAATCGTTTCAGATAAAATTTTTGATGATTTTTCACACAGTGGAGGTGGCTTGGGTTGAACATTTTTCAGTCTAAAAAATTTTAGATGAGTCTAAAGATGTTTATTATTCTTTCTATTTATGTTTCAAAACCCATTACAGTTTCAAGAGTCGATAAAACAACTTCATAAATTTTCTTTTTTTAGTTTTCAAAGATACATTATTTCCAGGCTTATTTGAAGCCTGTTTAAATTTCTCCATTAGTTTGAGTTCTTGAGATTATGTACCGATTTAGAAATGTTTTTTTTTTTGAATGAATCCTCAAAAATCAAAATGTCAACATTTGGTTTTTTGCAATCATTCCGACTTTGAAAGTTTTATATTTTTTTCACTATACATGTAGTGTGTGGAAATTTTTTGAAGCATGTTTGCTTAGAATTAAATTCAAATTTTTGACAAGTACAACCTTATCATAATTAGGTTTTATGTAATAGAATAAATTAGAAAAATTTTAGCATACTACTTCATTTATATAAATTAAAATAGCTTCCAAAACATTTTTTTATAACAAATTTCAGATTTTTCGAAACCTTTTTCACTAATCTTAATTCAAAAAAATGGAATGTTTACAATGACTTTATCATTGAACTTGGCGATGACTGTTTGAAACAATTAGTATCTAATCTATAAATAGGCTCTTCATCAAAAATATTGATAGAGAAGTCAAGTATTGGTTATTAGGAAATTTTGACAAAACGAATAAAAAAGAGTTTCATTTCTAGTGATGTGTTGTAGTTCGTGTAATAGTATTTCCTTAAAGGTTTTTTTAATCCGGCGCGAACGAAACTGGTTGAATTTATTCTCGTTGCTTATATTTTGATTATTTTAGGGGTTTTTTTAACGTTTTCTTGATAAAAAGTTTCAAAGTAAGTGAGTTTTTTTATTTTACATAATAACATTTACATGTTTCTAAAAATAACTGTTTTAATAAGTATCTAAGAAAGATAAACTCTTTATTACTTTATTACTTAGCTTAAGTTTAAGTTTATTATTTATAAGTATTACTTCACACAATATAATATATTACATTAAGTTATGAATAATTCAATTTGAAAGAATTATTTCAAGTGATTTCTAGTATGAAAAAAAATAAATAAAATAAATTAGGTTTCTTAAGTTATAAAAAAATTAATTTATTATTTACTAATTGTTTCTCAAGACCATAATATATTTTAATACTATAATTATCTAACTATGAACAAGTAAAAAAAATATATATATTTCTTCGTTTGTACTATTCTTGTTTTATTTTACTGTGTAAACATATTTTTACTCTTTAATAATAATTTACTAGTTAATAATATTTTACTTTTTAATACTTTTTCAATCTTCAATAATATCTTACTTCTTAATAATATTTCACTTTTTAATAATATTTTATTTTTTGTCTTAACCTTTTTCTTGTTTTAGCATCAAATTTAAATTGTATTAAATGCAAACAACATACTAACAAAAGTTTTATAAATTTTAAAAGTTCGCATATTCATAAAATTATTCTCCCAAAATTTTAACGATTTTTTTTCCTTTTATTTTATTTAATATTTTTCAGTTGAGAGATGGGTTTATTTTGTTTGGATGAGAGGGTTGAACTTTTCTTTAACTTTTTAGATTTTTCTTTTTTCCCATTAATTGATGGTTGATAGTAAAGGTTGGCGAAAATGTAAGAAATTTTGTAGGCATATTTTTATGAAAAATGTGAACTTTTCAATTTTATAAACACTTTGTTTGAAATGTTATTTTAAAAAATTATATACATATATATATATAATCGTATTATTATGCTATATTATTATAATATTATATTATAATTATTATATTATATTATTGTTTTTGCTATATTATATTATCTTTATTATATTATGCTATTATTCTCATACTATATTATTATTGTTATTATATTATTAGTATATTGTATATTATTATTATATTATTTTATTATTATTCTTTCATATTATATTTTTTTTCAGTTTTATATTATATTATGTTGTAATATTATTATATCATATAAACCAGCCAGTTTCGTTCGGAAAACCAATTACTCAAATATGAAAAGGGTGGGAAGGGCTCTTCAGCCTTGGTTGGCAGCCTTCCTCGAGATGGTATCTCTATAAAAATACCGGTGGTTGTGCAACCTTAAAATCCCTAAAAACTACCTTCTGATACCGCTGCCTTGTGGTTTAGCTTCTTGTTAAGAGCCCCTTAGGCGGTTAGATAATGCATTAGCTCGTCTCTCCGGCAGCTTCTGCATCCGGACTAGCTTCCAGCTGTCTTGACCCAGTTTTGCCGCTGGCTCAAGCTTGTCTGGACAATAGAGTGAGGTCGGTGCTGCGCAAGCCTTCTTTACTTGAATCTCATTACAGCGCAGGTCATGGCAACAAAGACCATTTAATTTACCAAGCCCTGTGGCGTTAGGAGAGTGACGAAGCAGCAGGTGCGAAATCACTGGAAGCTGTAGTTGCAAACCTACACACAGGCGGCTCAGGCCATATGGTCGATCTTCTCTGAATCTAGAGCAGCAGTGAAGTCTGGCAGCCCTCTGAGCGACCAAGCAGCCTTCTACAGGATAGCTCTGCTTGCCTCCATGTATGAGGACGGAGGTAGAAAAGATGCTCCGAAAATAGCCTGTTCTAGTCTTACTTGGCCAGCAAATCACAGCCGGCGAGTTTTCCCATCCTTGAGGTCAAACTAAAAAATTAAGCAACTTAATTCTAGCATCTTGGAATGTTAGAACCTTAATAGACTCTATAAGTTTTGGAAGACCAGAACACAGAACTGCTCTGATAGCCAGAGAACTTGGGCGTTCTCAAGTTGACATAGCTGCTCTCAGTGAAACCCGTCTCTCAGACAAAGAACAACTTACTGAAATTGGTGGTGGCTATATCTTTTTCTGAAGTGAAAAAAAAAGTGGTGAACGACGTGAAGCTGGAGTCGGTTTTGCCACCAAAAACCAGCTTGTGAAGAAACTAGATGATCTTCCTGAAGGCTTAAATGATCGTCTAATGAAACTCAAACTTCCTCTAGGTAAAAAAAGAACTGTTACACTCATAAGTGCATATGCCCCCACTGTGCCTAATTCAGATGATGTCAAAGACAAATTTTATGAAGAATTGGAAGCTCTTATTTCCACTGTTTCGCAATCGGATAAACTCATCCCACTCGGGGATTTTAATGCTCGTGTTGGCAAAGACCACCATGCTTTGGAAGGATTCTAAAGTCATCATGGAATTGGCAAGTGTAATAGTAATGGTTTACGTCTGCTTAAAACTTGTACAGCATTTGGACTCATCATAACAAACACTCTGTTTCGCCTTCCAACCCGCAACAAGACTTCCTGGATGCACCCTCGCTCTAGGCATTGGCATCTCATTGACTTCATCATTGTTAGATCCAAAGACCGACAAGATGTAAAAGTAACCAAATCTATGTGTGGAGCGGAATGTTGGACAGATCATCGGCTTATAATTTCCAAAACCAAGTTGCAAGTTATTCCTATGAAAAGACCTCAAGGATAAAAAGCTTTAAAGCGGCTTGATGTCTCAAAGTTCAAAATCCCCAAGGTTCAACAGGAATTTGCGACCAATCTTGAACACAAACTCTCAAGGGTTAAAAGCAACGACTGGGAGTTTATGAAAGAAACGATTTATTCTTCCGCATTACAAGTCTTTGGCTGAACCTTCAGGGAACATCAAGATTGGTTTGATGAAAATGATATTGTTATTCAAACCATGTTGAAAGAGAAACGCCAGTTACTTAGAGATCACCAGAATGGCCCGAAATCGAAATCAAAGAAAAATGCCTTTGCCAATATGCGCAGAGAGGTCCAAAAAAAGCTTAGAAATCTGCAAAACACATGGCTCAGCCAAAAAGCCGAAGAAATACAAGATTATGCTGAGAGCCATGACATGAGACGTTTTTATGATGCTCTCAAGTGCCTCTATGGACCACAGTCATCAAAAAATACTCCTATACTGAGTGCTGATGGTTCAAAGCTGATCACTGATAAGAAAGGAATCTTAGAAGGATTGGCCGAACATTTTAATGGCGTTCTTAATCGACCAACAAAGATCAACGAAGAAGCGATTCAACGTCTTCTCCAGGTGGAAATAGACAAAGATCTTGATACACTTCCATCTGTTGATGAAGTCGCCAGAGCCATTAAGCATATGTCAACAGGTAAAGCCCCAGGTCCTGATGCTATACCGGCAGAAATATTCAAATCAGGTGGTATTTCACTCACCAGAAGACTCACCGACTTGTTTCGTTCCCAATGGGAAAAAGAAACGCTCCCACAAGCATTTAAAAACGCTACCATTGTACACATTTATAAAAGAAAAGGAAACAAACGTACATGCGACAATCATAGAGGCATCTCTCTTCTCTTAATTGCGGGAAAGATCTTGGCTCGTGTTCTTTTGAACCGCCTACTGAAGCACCTAGAGCAAGATCACCTACCTGAGAGTCAATGTGAATTCCGAACTGGCAGAGGAACCATTGACATGATCTTTGCAGCACGCCAACTTCAGGAGGAAAGTATGGAACAACGCCAAGACTTCTATATCACTTTTGTTGACCTCAACAAAGCTTTCGATTCAGTAAGCAGAGAAGGTTTATGGAAAATTCTAGCAAAATTTGGTTGTCCAAAAAATTTTGTAAAAATGGTCCGTCTTTTTCATGATGACATGGTAGCTAGAGTGTTCAACGATGATGGAAGCTCAGAACCCTTTCAGATGACCAATGGAGTCAAGCAGGGCTGTGTCTTAGCCCCAACACTGTTCAGCATGATGTTTGCAGCAATGCTGACGGAGGCTTTCAAAGACAGTTCAACTGGGATTCCAATCTTTTCAACCTCAGACGTCTTCAGGCTCTCTCAAAAGTGAACGAGACTAAAATTAGAGATCTTTTGTTCGCTGATGATTGTGCGCTCAACGCTGCGACTGAGCAAGAGATGCAACGGGAAGTAGATCAATTCTCATCCGCTTGTGACGACTTCGGTTTGATCATTAACGCCCAAAAAACGGAAGGGATGTTTTAATCTGCCCCAGAAAAACCTTACCACAAACCACACGTTTTAGTGAAAGGACAAAGGTTACAGGCAGTTGACAACTTCACTTATCTAGGCAGTACATTTTCTTATCGTATAAACATTGATGATGAGATCAAAAACCGAATTGCCAAAGCCAGCTCTGCTTTTGGAAAATTGAGGAAAAAGGTGTGGGAGAGAAGAGGGATATCACAGTCCACGAGAGTTAAAGTCTATAAAACCGTAGTATTTACCACACTACTATATGGCTGTGAAGCATGGACAGTATACAGACGACACGAGAAACAACTTCAGCAATTCCATACTCGGTGTCTTCGCAGAATTTTTACTATACGCTGGAATGACTTTGTCCCAGACACTGAAGTATTAGAGAGGGCAAACCTTCCCAGTGTTATTACGATGATGCATAAGGCTCAGATACAATGGGCTGGTCCTGTAGCTCGTATGGCGGACTCTAGAATTCCTAAACAACTCTTCTACGGTCAGCTCAAAAAAGGTCAAAGAAAAATCGGAGCCCCACGCAAACGTTATAAAGATTATTTCAAGTCAAATCTAAAGGACTTCAATATAGACGTCACTGCGTGGGAAAAAGCTGCCTCTAACAGGCCCGCTTGGTGTAGATTGATCAGTAATGGTGCACTCCTCTCAGAAAAAAACCGTCTAAACGCTGCAAAATTAAAACGCATAAAACGCAAAGCTTGAGAAAATGCACCAGAGAGACTTCCCACACACTGGTGCCAAACATGCGGAAGAGGTTTTCTGGCGCGAATCGGTCTGATCAGCCACACAAGAACACACAGATAAGAGCTATTTTATCTTTATTTCATTTTATTTATTTCTATTCATTTAATATTTTACTTTTATTTTGTTCTTCTATTATTACTATTATTATTATCATTACTATTATAGCTTACTTATTCATTCTTATTTATTGATTTATTTAATAATAATATTTATTTTCATCTCTTATTAAGATAATTTTCTATACATGTTTATTTACTAAAATATATATGTATATATAAATAAATATATAATAATATTTTTTTCTTTGTTGCCATGGTCATATTCGAACACGATTGACGAACAACAACAACATTTCCTTAAAAGTGTTTCAAATCTCTCAAAAGAAAATTAATTTTGATAAGATTTAAGATATATTTCTATGGTATTTTAATGTAAAATTGAAGTGATTGTTATCATCATATTTATATATATATAATTATACCTATACTTGTGTTTATAATCTTAATCGTCCATTTAGAATTTTTAATAATTTTTTTAGTTTGTTCAACTCTGGTTAAATAAAATTTTTTATTGGTTCAATTTTTGGAAACAGTATTTTGAATCGAAAAAAATTTGGTATGAATTGATTTCATGTGTCCTATATTTTCAATACTCAACATTTTCGAAATTTATATATAAATAAAAAAACAACAGCCATTTTTTGTGGTTTTTAAAACTTGAATATAAGATTGAAAATTTTTTCTTTTTCTGAAATTTTGTACTATTTCATCAAAACTTACTCAAAATGTATTTTAACTAATGTTTCGAGTTAATATCTGAAACATTGAACGGCTGATTCAATCCAATAAATATATTTTAAATAATCTACGTAAAATTTGAACGGTTCGATTCAAAATTAGCATATAATTAAATTTTAAAAAATAAAATTCCTATTTACTTGGTGCATAAATCGACCATATTTCTTTATTGCTTCCTAACGCAGAGTTTGAGAAAGACATCACAAATTAACCTATGCTTTCTTTCTAAAAAGGATAATTTCAAGCATTTATTTTATATCTTTTATTCAAGTTACTCTTGTATAATGCATTAATTTTTTAATTTCTATTTTAAATAAAACAAAATTGATTCGAAAAAAGAAACGTATTTTAGCACGGTTTTTTATAATTTAGAACTCAACAAAAAAAGAATTCATGAATTTCTAAAGATTTTCATGTTTTCAAAGAAACTGAACGTCTATGAATGACTTGAAATTCTCTTTTCTTGAACTTTACATGCTAAAACCCGGAACGTCTTTAGGGTACTTTTTTAAACATTTTAGACTAAGAATAATTTGAATCAAATTATTATAGTTTTTGAGGTAAAACTGATTGAAAGATTATTGATGCACGAAATTTGATCAGGATTTTCCAAATCAAAAAGAATGTTATATAAGTTCATTAAATTTTAAATTATAGGATTAAAAATTTTAAAACGCACCAACAAAACCTTCAGTCCGGCTTTTTTATCTCATTTTGAGAATTATCTTCACACACGCGAAACCGAGAAGCACAGGCCAGCTTATAAATTTTCCCACTGCCTTAAAAAAATTAGTTCCAATGTGGTACTTTAAGTAACTAAATATTCATAAATGTTTTAATAAATGCCATAAAAAACTTAATTATTTTCAAATACTTCATTTCTGGTTAGATTTATTGTTTGTACGTGAGTTAGCTGTTTCTTGCTGTGACTGCATGCTTGTACTATCCACTTGTGCCTTGAGTGCTGTGTGTCGATGTATGGTTGTGTGGGTGTGTGTTTGTATGTTTGGTTGACTGTATGAATGTTTGTTTGTGTATTTGCTTTGATGTGTTTGTATGTCAAGAAAACGATTGAAGTCAAACTTTAGGTTTTTTAAAAACGGCTTTCAATTATTTAATAAATTTGTTTTATTGTAAAACAACGTTTTTTTTGATAGTTTTTTTGACAATCTCCAAATTGGAAAAAAATAAGTTTGCAATTTGCGAGATATAGTTGGTGGGTGTTTGCACAATAGTGAAACATGTAAATTTACATTAGATACTACTTCTTTTATACCTTAGTAAACAGTTTCTCACTGATAAGCCCAAAACATTCTTCAAATAGATTTCAATTTTTTTTAAAAGTTAAAACATTTAATCATTTAAAAAAATTATTGATACTTTTAGATTTTTATAAATTTTCAAACAATAAACTGAACGCCTGGGTAGACAGGTTTCCCAGATGACCAAAAGCATGAAACTTTTGTTTAATTGGGTAAGTTTTGAGAGAATTTATTTCACATAAGTTTAAAATAAAAGTTTTCAAATTTATTAGTACTTTTCAATAATTCGTAATAATTTCAAGTTATTGTAAGTGAACATTTTGAAAATTTTTAGGACGAAATTGTTGTATTATTCAAATAAATCATAGTCCTTCCAAAGCAATAACAAAACTCAATTTGACCAAAACTTTTGAAAAACCATTATAAAAATTTATCTTATTGGAAATAATATTTTCTAAAAAAACTACTATAACATAAAATCTTTTTTTATGAAAAATTGTTGTAACTACGCTTAAGGCCACAATTTCAAATAATCCTTTTTTTGATTAAGAAAAAACTTTATTGTAAAATAATCCAATGTCCAAAAGCAACTTCAAACTCAGATATACACACACAATAGGTCATCAAAACATAAAATTTTCATATGTTTCTTGATGCTGAACTGACCATAGAAACTTTAAAAATTCAATTAAAAGCAATGTATTTAACTCACCACATGCTCTTAAACACATTATTCTCATGACTCATGCTTACTTTATCTAGGTGGTTCTGGTGTTCGTCCTTAGCATAGCATCTCTTGTTATCTACTTCATTGATTCCTCTACGTTAGTACTGCTAGTTTTGGAGGGGTCTTAAGTGTTAATGATTGTTGATATGACTAGTTTTACATTTCTCTAAAAGTTTCATCTGATGTATCTTGAAATTCTCAAAGTTTTTATTAAATGAATGTTTAATCAACGATTAATCAAAAAAAATCTTAAAAAAAAACAATTAGGAAATTAATTCTTCGGAGATGAAAACAATTAGAAAACTCATAAAACATTTCAATATTTTATCAGTCTCTAAAAAAGCCCATAGATATTCTATATTACTTCTACTATGGTCACTTGAGTTTTGAAAAAACATATTGAAAAACAATAGTAACTCAACTAAATTAAACAATTTAGTGCAATCTCATCTACATTTATTGATTGTTTTTCATCTTTTGGATGCAGGGAATCTGTGGAATCTTGCGATCAGTGGTCTGAAAGCACTACCCAACAACTCGACTTGGCTTTCAATGTCTTCTTCATGGTCTACTTTTTCATCAGAGTTTGTGTTTTATGCTTTTAATGTTTCTATTCTTAATTTTACCAATTATTTCAGTTTTGAGAATTTTTTATACGTTTTTTGGTCAATTTTTATTATTTTAAGAAATATTATTTGAATATTTTCATAATCAAACAAAAACTTTTATATTCAAAACAACTTATAAATCTTCTATGCTCACTTCTTTAATGTTTCTAGTTTAATTGATTCAAATTTTTTAGTTCAAATTAAATTGAAGTTTTAAGCAGAAAAACTTCCCGAAAGAGAAGTACGTAAAATAATTCTTTTGAAGTTAAAAACCTAAGTTTAGGGCATATTACTTAGTGCTTTAAGAATTATTTATTGTAACTGCAAGCTTTATCTTTCTAGGCACACGCCTGAAATATTTTGGACGACTTTCATGCTATTTTTCATAAATGTTTTTACCACAACAGTTGAAGCATAAAAATTGAAATATATAAAATTTTATGCATAAAATTACAAAAAATTGTACCCAATTTGTTTTATTATAAATATATGAACGAATAAACAAAAAATAAAAGTGAGATAAAGGAAGTGAATTAATAAGCAAAACGTGAGAAGAAAACCAAAATGAACTTAGAAAAAAAAGATATGTGATGAATGAGTGAGAAGAGACCCCTATTTGCAAGCGATGCATTAGCTCATTGAGAAGAAAAATTTTTTTCTTAAGCAAAGTTTAAGTTCATTATAATTACTAATATCAAGTTATCATTATTAATTTATGTGATTATAACTTTTATCATGTAACAATTTTCCAGTTCATAGCTGCTTCAGAGAAGTTATTTTTTCTGGTAGAAATATTTTCTTTGGTCGACTATTTCACCATTCCTCCTTCCTTTGTTGCCATTTATCTCAATAGAAACTGGCTAGGTTTTTATTTTTTGCTATATCAACAAAAAACCATAATTCATTTCATTAAACCTCAACAACTCATGAAAATAAATTTTAAAATCGTTTTCATTTTATATACAAACATACTGAGTCAAACTTGTTGAATGATACCCTTGTTACTATATGATGGCATGAACTGAAGGGTTGAGGTTCACAAGGGCACTCAGACTCATGACCATCCCAGATGTCTTGCAGTATCTCAACATCCTCAAAACGTCCAACAGCATCAGGTGCACATTTTTATCTGTAATCAATTCTTTTCTAATTATTTTGTATAATAAACGGAGATTTCAAGTAATTTTCTGATGAAATCTTCTCAAAAAATTTTTTTGTATTCAGGTTATGTCAACTGGTTTCTACTTTGATAAGTGTTTGGTTTACTGGAGCCGGTTTCGTTCACCTTGTATGTCTTTATTGTTTACCGAATAATACATCACACATTTTTAGATATAAAAATTTTTTTTTCTTTATTGGTTTTGTTCGATAAAAATTTGAGAATATGCCAAACAAAACATGATGTTATATAGCGAAAATTCGTCATAAATCTTGCCAGGTTGAAAACTCAGGCGATCCTTTTGCAAACTTCAGTAATGGACAGAATCTCACTTACTGGGAATGTGTCTACTTCACTTTGGTTAACAATATAAAAAACTATATTCACCACCTCTTTAAACTTAAACGCAAGTTTTGAACTTTTTCGATGAAGGATGAAAACCATGCAGGTTACAATGTCAACGGTGGGTTACGGTGATGTCAAATGCCAGACCACAATAGGCAGGATTTTCATGGTTTTTTTCATCCTAGGAGCGTTGGTAAGGATGTTAAATTTATTCATTAAATTTTTTTTGCATATTAAAATTCACAACCACTTCGTCTTTCAAATAAAACTTTTCGCGACTTTAGTGTTTGGCTTTTAAATAACTTATTTAAAACTTGAAAAGCAATGTTGAAATTATATCAATAAAATCGCATGAATTTAGTTGATTTCATTGCAAATATAATCACTATGGTTGAAGCATTGGAATGAAATGCTATCAATCAAAGTTTCTCGTGTTATGCCCTTTTATTTCACAAATATTTTTTACATTTCAATTATTTTTTGAAAGAAATTTTGTGTCAACTAATTACATTCATATAATTTAGTGTTTCATTTGTTGAGAATGTGAGGTAAAAGAAATAAGGCGAATGATTCAAGTTTGCGAAAGTGTAATGATGTTAATTATGTTCTTGAAGATAATTGTTTTGTCATACCTTCATAGCGAATGTATTTCAATGCTTACTTTTGAATGGCAGTTTTCAATGATTTTGATGAACAACGATTGGGAAATGAAAGAAAAACATATTAATAATGTTGGAAAGAATGAATGATGAATGGTATGACTGCAGCAATGGTCGCTGATTAATGAGTACAACACAGCTTTATAGGGAATATTATTTAAAAGTGAACACATTGGTTTCATGAATAATTCAAAAACACTTTTTCAAAATTTATAATTAATATTTTGGGTATTGAATTGGCGGTTTTTGTATGTTCAAAAGCAATTCATCTGCTGTTAAGTATTTTAGAAGGTTTTCATCAAAATGATTATATGATATTTTGAAAAAAAAAGCCAAAAATTACTTATTCAGGTTTGTGAAAAAATGAATTTTTTAATTTAACTGTTTGAAAATTATTTTGCATAGTTTTAAACATAAATGTATTTAAATGCATTTTAATTTCAAAATGAAAAAAATATAACTATTGGGCTTGATCGGAAAAGGGAAATAAAATTTTCATAAACTTTTATTGAAAAGCGCAAAGAATTTAAATGTTTTTCGAATCTTTCAGATCAAAGTTCTCATTATAAAGATGCATTAAGTTAATCAATTATTCTCATTTATTAAAAAATTAAACCATTTTCAAAAAATAGAAAATATATATTTAAAAAAAAATCTATTTTAATTACAAAAGTTCAAACTTTTGAATATTTAACAACTTTCAAAAATTTTCAAAAAGATCCATCATTTTTCAGGCAATGTTCGCCAGCTTCATCCCAGAAATAACAGACATTCTGGGCAGTAGAAGCAAGTATGGTGGTTCGTTCAAGAAGGAACACGGGAAAAGGTAAAATGCCTTTGAATGGTAATGGAACTTTCTAATAATTTAAAAAAAAATGAAAATCTAGAAGAAAAAGAATCGATTTTTCAAGCAAAAAAATTGAAACGGTTTTCTGCAAAATCAATTGTGAAAATTTTTCCAATAAACATAGAAAAAAGAAATAGCTAATTTAAACTTGAAATAAATTCCTTACTCTTGTCGTGTTGTTTGTTAAATAATTTTTTGTGAACATTTCACAGGCACATTGTATTATGCGGCCATATAACATACGAATCGGTTTCCAACTTCATGTCAGATTTTTTGCACAAAGACCGAGAAGACGTCGATGTTGAATTAGTCATCATGAACAGGTTCCCGCTTTTTTAACGCTGCTCCTTGTTTCAAGGACTCTGAAAGTAAAAAAATGATTCATAAATTTTTGAATTTCAGAAAAGAGCCTGATTTAGAATTGGAAAGCTTATTCAAAAGGCATTTCACTCAAGTCAAGTTCTTCCAAGGAACCGTTATGGATGCTAATGATCTGCATCGAGTTAATGTGAGAGCTTAAAATTTTCAATGTATGCTGGCCATCGTATTCAACATTTTATGATAATGTTTTGAAATCTTTTTTCATATCTATACCTTATAATGAAAACCTGAAAGTTTCGGTAAATTAGTCTCGGGCTAATTTCGATTCAAAAAGATTGTTTATAGAGATTATTTTTGGCAAAAAGATTGATTTATTTTGCATTTGATGTTTATTTCATGGTATAATTAATGACGCAGCATTAAATGATTCATAAGCTTGTATTGAGTGCTGAAATCATGAGTCTTAAGTTTTATTGTTAACTTTAAGAAACACTTCATTAAATGAATTGACTTTAAAAGATATCTATTACTAAGTTTTGCTAATGAATGAAAATAAACATACGTAAATATAAAATGGAAATCAAGGTGAAGGAAGCTGACGCATGCTTAGTGTTAGCAAACAAATACTGTGAAGACCCCGATGCTGAAGACGCTGCCAACATTCTCAGAGTGATCTCGATTAAGAACTACCACGAAGCTATCAAAGTTATAGTTCAGCTCCTTCAGTACCATAACAAGGTTTGTGAAACACTTGATGAGCGCATGAAGGACTATTTTTAGCTTTTATTTAAATGCATTTTCTTAGTAGAAAAATAAATCAATTTCAATTAGCAAAAAAAGTGAAATTTTAGAATTAATTGAAAGTAATTCCCCATTCATTAGTCTTACCTGCTCAATATACCAAGCTGGGATATGAAGAGAGGGGATGACGCAGTGTGCTTGGCGGAATTGAAACTAGGTTTCATAGCTCAAAGCTGCCTTGCACCAGGATTTTCAACTCTGATGGCAAACCTTTTCACCATGAGATCTTACAGTCCCGTATGTTGTTTAAGCTTTGAATTAGATTTGTATGGATGCAGTTAATTAAGATTTAAGTTTTGAAAATATGGTGGTAAAAAATATAAAATATTCAAATCAGAAAAGTGTACATGGGTTGAAAATTCCAATTTAATACTCTTGAAATTTAAAAACATTGGGTTTAATAATTCCGTTGCAAAACTTATTTTAATTTAGAAACAACTTTTAACTTTAAAATTAATTCAAATATTGAAATTAATTTCATTTTTTAAACGCTAAAAATTCAAGTTTTTTTAAATTTTTTAAACGCATACTCAGGAAAGTATGGTGAGTGAATTTAATGTTAAAATTTCAATAATCTCTTATTGATTGTTTTGATCATCATCCATTCAATCATCAATTTCATGCTGAGAAACTGAATGCAAAAATAGTCTCAAAAAAGAGACAATAATTTACCATAAAACAGTGATGAAAAAATTTGTGACAAGAAGACTACTAAAAAAGAAATAAAAAGTCGCATAAGGTTGCATCAGATGTGGCAGATAAGCACTTGTGAGAGTAGCCAAAGGTTTTAAAATCCAACCGTAAAACTTCTCAATATTACCAAAAGTGTTTTTAATATTAAAAATTAAACAACAATTGAGTAATGTAGTTATATTCGACAAAAAATTCAAGTTTAATTAGGGTAACTATTTTTAATATGAATTAGCCCTTTTAATGAATCATTCAATAGACTTATGTGAACACAATTATTTGAAGTTATGTTAGTTACTTATAAGTATTTGAGCATAAACTCATTTAGTTTTTGAAATAAACTATTTTTAATTGATAGTGTTTTGCACGTTTTCAGAAAGTAATGCACGAAAACAAAACTTAGTAATTTTTATTATTTTTTAAATATATTCTACTTAATTATTGAATTTTTTTATTGGAATGTTTATTAATTATTTACCAACTTAATTCTTAATTCAGAAATGATGTACTTTCCCTTTTTTAATTCATATTTTTGGCATCGAAAGCAGATGACGGATCAATATTAGGCATTTTATTGTGTATTCAGATTTGCCTTTTGAAAGTTCTGTTTGTTGATTTTAATAAATTTTTTTTAGTTTTCAAGCATTTTCTGAATGTCCAACTCAAACCATCAATAAATGTTGATCACTCGATGAGTTTTCCACATACTGTCGTCTTATGACATATGACCAAATGGCGTTGTACGCTGTTTCAAGTTTATATAAAGTGTTTGAGTTGTTTTATTTTTCACATGTTTTATAAGAAGTATAAAAGTTTTTCAGTATAAGTCAAGCAATTCTCAATTTAACATCCTTTTTTGCGGCATCTTTCTTTTCGCCAGTTTTACTGGTAGTTATTTTTATCACAAAAAAGCCATATGTGTATATATTTTTTAATTTATTTCATCTCATGCTTATATTTTGTTGTATCATTATAATTGATATATGATTATAAATGAATAAATTCATTGGCTACCTGTTTCGAGGTAGTTAAGAACTTCCCTACATGTAATGTATTTCAAGCTTATACCTACTATCGAAGCAATTGAGCAATGTAAGAATCATCTTTTCAATTTATAATTAATTAAGTTATTGTTTTTGATTATCAAATTAGAATAAAAAAATTGATTTCAACTATTTGAAAAAGATGAAACATTTTTAGGTAAATATTGGAATTATATTTTTCTGTTTGAAGCTTTGATTCAGTAGTATTGTAAATTAATACATAGAACTTTCATTAAATGAAATATTCTGACATGGTGTCTATTTACAAAAAACTTCATCAACATTTGAAGTAGAAACCAAAAAACCAAATTTTTTTGATGCTCTTGTTTGAACTGAGTTAAAAAGCTTTAAAAAATTTTTTGCAGAAGTCAATAATACATGTATTTTTGCAATAAAATAATATATAATGTTATTTTAAATATTTATAAATCAAGCCTTTCGATAATCACAATACATATTCATTATGTAATCGATGATGATGATGTTTAAATGTTTTTCTTTTTTAAAACTCAAAAATAAAGAATGTAGAATATTTTAACATTACCAAAACTAGTCTTATCCATTATGCACGTATGTGGACCGCAATGTTGACTTGCCCACAAAGATTCATCATTGTTGGAAACTGTGAAAAGTGTATGTGACGTCCATGAAAAAAAATGATCTATTGATTAGCATGCAGTGGTTTTTGTCATGTCAATGTGTTTTTTTTGTTTGTATTTGAGTCTTTATAATAATTTTTCCATGTTGAATTCGTTCAAATCCGTTGTTTTTGCAAAAGTTCATACTTGGGGTTTTAGTTTTTAAAAGTTCTCATTTTCAGTTTTTTTATAGAACTGTAATAATTCAGAATATACTTTTAAATTTAAATTTCATTAGGAAACTACTGTTTTGAATCAAGCCTTGGCTAGTGTATATTTGGCTCTTTGAAGTTTTTTATTCTAATGGCTAGAAAATTATTTGCAAAAAGTTTTTTTTTTCAAAAAATTAATTTCATCTTTGAATGCTTCAAAGAAGACTCATTGTAACTAAATGTGGACTTTCAAATTTTTTGAACTTTTATTAAAATATTAAGTAGAAATAATTCAAAAAACCCAAAAAATATTGCATTTATTCTTAAAAAATGACCGTTCACTAGATGTCTAGTGGTGGTGTTGTCAAGCAAACCAAGAATATAAGTACCTTCATGTCAAAAGGGTGCCTAGAAACAAAAAATATTTGCGAATTTCATTATGGCGATTATTTTTTTTCGTTTTTGTGTTTGTTTTAGTTTTTTCAATCATAATTGTGATATATAATCTTTTTTATCACTTCTCATCTATTTTACTTATATTGAGTTTAGTTTAAAATTTATTTCTGTTATTTTAATTTATTTTTACGTGTGTCTACTGGACTTAAAGTTGAGGTTTTAGTGAGATAGAAATAGCGCTCAAGTTTTTGTCAGAATTGAAAAATTTTGAAAGTTTTCAAAACTGATGTTAGAATTTTAATAAGGCTATTCTTATGAAAAACTCCATTGGAAGTCAGACAACCCATCATGACTCTCATGAATAACTGCAAACCTCGAGTGTCACAAGAGATGAAAACCATTAATGATAATTAATTTGAATGCATTTTTCCCAAAATAACTCAAACGTTTTAGAATTTCTTTATCGAGGGAACGTTAATCTACAGTCTCCTAGCATGCCTCGATGGCAGAATGACTACATGAGAGGTACTGGAATGGAAATGTACACTGAGTACTTCTCGTATGCTTTTCATGGCAGCACGTTTCCTGAAGCATCTGAGTTAGTTTTAGTTCATTCCTTCAACGTGAATTACTGAAGTTTTTTGAATATATTGTAGTTTATTTAAGGAATTTTCTTGTTAATTATTTTAAATGGAACTTTTAGATTCAGTCGAAATTTTAATTTATAAAAATAAGTGACTTTAAAATAATCATTGGTTTTTTCTCTATGCAATACAAAATTTAAAACTTAATTTGAAAGCGAAAATGATTAATTTGTTGAAACCTCGTTTCAATAGTTTGATGAAGGGATTATAATGGTATTGAATGGCACAAACTCAAATCACTAATGGCACGTTGCATGTTTTCCTTGAAAACATTAAGTTTTTTTTTGTTTTTCACTGATTTTTCTCTGTCATTTTCAATTAACTTCATTCATTTTTCCAGCTTTTTTAAAGTATACTCAACTTTTACGATTTCAAATTTTTTCTAAACAAAATAGAATGTTAATGAAACAATAATTTCCATTTAAATAATAATGCATTAAGGATGTGTTTTGTGAAGCTGAATCTATTACTGATTGCATTGGAAGTAAGGAACATAGAAGGAGCAAACCCTGATATTGCCATCAACCCTGGTCCTGAAGTTAAAGTTGATTTTAACACAAGGGGTTTTTTCATTGCTGATTCTGCCGATGATGTCAAAAGGTATTTGCTTAAACAAAATATTTTGTTGGGAAAAACTTCACATTTTATTTCGTTGTGGTGATCTTTATAATTCACCTTATGATTAAAAGCTATGCTCAGTAATTTATGAATCATGGGTTTAAAAAACTTATTTTATTTTATATTATCATTTTTCAAACTTATTTAAGTAATCACAAATTCTCGAGACTTTTTTCCCAATATTCTTTTTATCTACCATAGCTGGTTGTTCAATTAAAAGTGTATTTGATATTGTAAACATAATCAAAAAATATGACACTTTTGTGCACACAAGCTTACGAATGTTTGTATAAAAAATGAAAAATTACAAATGCGTAAGTTTCTCTTGGATACACTATAATCTAATAAGGTAGCAAATATGACTGAAAATGAGTGAAGTGGACATAATTGTATTCCAAAAGTAGTAATAAAAGTATATTTAACTATGGATTATAACAAGCCGGACACTTATGTTATTACATCAAAAATCAGCTTTATGAAATTCACTTGGTTTCACTCATTAAAAATATATTTTTATTGCAATTCAAATATTTCCTTATGAATTATTTTTTGTTTCACAATAACTTTTTCTTCTTAAAGTTTTTTTGGAAGATTTTTTTGTCTGTGAAGTTACATCAAAAAAATTAGCTCTAAAATCTCTTGCGTGTAGGCAAGGCTTTTCGAAAGATTAAAATTATGTTTAGTTCCAATCTTAACTACGTTTTTTAAAATCTTTAAAAATAAATTCGAACAAAAATATTTTGAGTTGAAATCTGATTTTGAAAGTTTCAAACTTGTTTGCCAGTTCTGCATTGACCATATTAGTGCTTTCTTATGAGTTTTAACCAAAATTTCAACGTTAACTTTAAAAAGTATGTTGAAAAATATATGTGAATAATCGCAAAAAAAATTGATATAATATTAAATTCAATAAAGTTTGACTGAACTCGTTGAATGCGTGACCACAACACCCAAAATAAAAATCATTCGCGCCAAACATTGAAGATTTTTTTATGCTTTTAGAGCACTGTTCTTCTGCAAGCTCTGCCACGGGGAGGTGCCCGATATCAGACTGGTGAAAAAGTGCCGATGTCGCAGAGGTGGGTTGCAGTTGGATTACTTTGATTTTACATAAATAAAAGTGAGAATTCTTAATAAAAAATTTAATGAATTTATAATAAGCAGGAAAAATGATAGCATATTTTCAATGTTAAAATTGGTTTGTTTTCTTAATTTTCAGTATGAAATTGAGATTGCTCTAATGTTTAGTAGTAAAAACAGTTTCAGTATATAAATATTTGAAAATTTTAAATTCTGTTATATTTTAGAATTTTATGCTTGAATAATCCTCTTAGCCAAATAGAAATTTATAGTTTTTTCGAAATTTTCTGAATACTATTATGCAAATTTTAATTATATACATATTTTGCTTATTGTCAAGAACTTTTCGTTTACATTATGTTAAAATCAAGATCTAATCAATTGCACAACTGTTAGAGTTTATATTCATAAAACCGCATAAAACACCCTATCGATGCTTCAACTCTTGACTGTTGAATATACGACATTGAATTTGAGAAGGAAGTTCAAAAGGTTATCACAACCCAACAGCTACAATGGCTCCCCAGTATTTGAAAAGTGAAATGGATAAAAAACATCACGCCCAGATGCGAAAAGAGAAGATCCTTCAAGCAAATTCAAAGTCTGCTTTTTCTAAAGTTTTACAAAATTCAACTTTAATGAATCACTTACAAACGGTATATTTTCAATCTTCTTAATGTTTGAAACTAAAAAGTCAAAAGCGATTTTTAATTTTTACTTTTAAATTTGAAAAATTTGAATTATTTATGGAAATAACCTTCAAAATGAGATTTTTATTTATTTCATAATTAGTTTCAATACTTTACAATCGTACTTAAATTTGTTTAAGTTTCTTTCCAATTTCGGCTAACACGAAACAAGCTTTTCGTAACAAAGTCTCAGTTTTTTTGCACTTGAAAGTTTCGATTTAATCAAAATTTTATTTGCGTTTCAATAAATATACCACAAATTGTACCAGAAAAATTTTCTAATAAAACTTTCCAGTATTTCTCAAAATTGATTATAAATTTTGTAATAATGATATACCAAATTAAATTATATTGAAGAAACAATATCAAATATATTTTTTGGATTACCACATGTGAAATAAAAAAAAATTTGGGAACCCATAAACTCAATATCAACTAGAAACAAATCAAAGCTATTATTTCGAATTGATATACGTATCCCATTTAAAATGACATGCATTAAACATCTCTATGCAGACTGCTAGGATCTCCCAAACACACAACTCAAGATTACCTCTATAATAACAAGTTAAAATTGTTTTAAAATGAACAAAAATACATTTTTAAATTCATTATTTTTAAAAAATTTTTCAGTCGTAAACAACTACGCCTCCACACAAACCCCATGAATAGCGACCCAAGAGTCGGAAATCGGCACCGAGATAGGCCTCTTGAAACAGGTCTTGAAGCATTAAAAAAATTTAATTAAAAGAAACTATTGTTATGAATTGAGATTGTAACTTTTTCTTTAAAATCTTTTAATTCAATTTATATCTCATGTAATTGAAAATACTTTCTAAAAACTTTAAAGCCTTAATTTATGGTCTATTTTCAGGTCAAGCAAAACCGACAGATCTGCAAGACATTGATGGTTCTGAAAAGAGAAGGTTTGATTCTACAGGCATGTTCCATTGGTGCCCCTCACAAGCCCTCTCTGCCTGCACTGTGGTCAGCTCAACATTCTTCCCATTACTTTCCCACATATGTCTTCCAATTGCTATGTTAATTATAGAAAAAACAAAAGCTAAATATGTGAATCATAAAAACACGACAATATTTGAATTTGTTATTTTGACGAAGCTTTTTGATATATTCTATGTCATAATCAGGTAACTAAAAAAAGCTAAATAAATTTTTTCATTTGTTCATAACTTGAACCGAACAAAATAATATTGGGTAAAAATGAATTCAATTACTGGTAAAAATGATTTTCCAAAATGACTTTTGTATTTAGTACTAGATTTATACTCAATGCCTAATCTTTCATTATAAAAGCTTAAATGCTATATTAATTTGAATTTCCATCATTTGGATATTTCAAGTAAATTAGCAAATGAATATTTCTAAAATTTCGTGAAAATAAACGATTTTAAATTGCGTAAGCCACGTGAAAATATTAACAGTTTATTTGAAACTTATATAACACTTGCAACAAATTTTTAAACGAGTCATTTAAAGTGCTATAGCAGGAAGGTTTGAGTTTGCCATGGAGATGCAGAGATGAGCTGTGTTCCTAATGCGCATGCTTATCGGAGTCCTTATCGAAAAAAACATTATAAATTTTTTTATTTTATAGAAATTTAATATATTTCATCCTACTGACTTCTCGGTATATTTTTGAAAAATGTAGTTTACCCTAAAAGTTTAGTTGAAAAAGTACTTTTTCTTGAATATTTTTTATTTAAACATTTGTAGTCAAACTATTATGAAAATTTTGAATGCTATTAACACACAAAACAAATTTTCCACAAATAATGAACAATTTCGTTTCATTAAATCATTAACTTCTGAATAAATTTAAAATTAATGAATTTGAATTGAAATAAATTGAACCAATTGATAATCACCACTTTAGTGCACTGAAATCTTCAAAAAACTTTTCAATAAAATAAAAAATTAATAAAAATTTGAAAAATACTCCGCCAAGACAGAAAGATTTGATGGCAGAGTAATAATACTTGCTATCTTTCTCATGCGCTCTGCTGAGTAAATAGATAAGTTAGTCAAGAAATATTCAGCGGCTTCTTTATGAAAGTAATCGTTGAAGACTTGTATGTTTATGAGATTTTTCATTCGCTGAAAAAATCTCAAAATAGTTCTATCATTTAGATAATTTTATTTGTGTCATAATATATTTTTTACTATAAACTATGAATAATTAATGGTGCTAAGTAGGTTGCTTCAAAATGTTCGAATAACAGGAAGAATTATAATGAAAACTTCTGAGTTTTTGGATGAATTTCAGGTAAGATTCGGCATTGTTGCAAAAAATTTAAATACTTCATATCTTCCCTTTCAAGAGCAGGGAAAAGGCAGCAATGACGGTGTTGAGTGGTCATGTGATTGTGTGCTTGTTTGCTGATGCTCACTCAGCTCTGATTGGACTTAGAAGTCTCATCATGCCTTTGCGAGCTAGCAACTTTGAGTACGATGAATTGAAACATGTGGTCATTGTTGGAGACCGAGACTACATAAGGAAAGAATGGAAAAGTCTTTCGAACTTCCCAAAACTCATTATTCTCAATGTTATAACGTTATTATCAAATTTTTTAAGTAAATTTTTTAAAAAATATTTCTAATTTTTTCAACATGAAATATGAAAATGACAAAATAAAAGACTTTAATTAACTGAAAACAGGGCTCACCTTTGAATAGGGCAAACTTGAGAGCTGTGAATGTTAACATGTGTGACATGTGTGTCATTTTGGCTGCAAGAAATTCTAACATGGATGATAGTACCTTAGTAGACAAAGAAGCCATTCTTTGTTCTCTCAATATAAAAGCTATGACATTTGACCACACTTTTGGTATTCTCAACTCAAATACCAAAGAAGGTTAATTCCGCTTGAACTTTGTATTTGAGTGGTTCATAAGTATCTTTTTTATGAACTTCAAAAATTATTTAGCATTGTAAATATATGTTATATAAACTGAAATATATTTTTTTATTAATTAAATATAATATTCAAATTTACAGGATACTTGCCTCAGAACGGGAAATTCCACATTAATAATACAGAATCAAAAAACAAGGGTAAAACATTAGGGGTTGCTTCAGGCGGGGATATCCCTATGATAACTGAATTAGGTTGAATCAATATTTTCATTGAAATATAAAGTTTTCTTTAATAATTTAAATGAAGTTTATTTTTTATTTTTATATGCAGGTAACGACGCCAATGTACAGTTTTTAGACCAAGATGACGAAGATGATCCTGGTGTGACTTTGTTAACGTTTTGATGAAATTATTAATTTAAAACAATGTTTTTGGTAACATTATTTGTTTAAAACAAAATTTTTGACTAAATATTTATTCAAATAATACTTTTAAAAACATCATTTATCTAAATTAATATTTTTTGGGTGAAAATATTTGTTATATAATATGTTCTTATATGTGGATAATCTTCAAATATATTCAGGAACGCCTCTCTACATGACGCAGCCGTTTGCTTGCGGCACTGCTTTTGCTGTTTCTGTGTTGGATTCGCTCATGAGCACTGTTAGATATGAAATTTTTCTCTGTTGATTATTAGTTTTCAACCTTTAGTTTAACAATACTGCAGACTTATTTCAATGACAACGCTCTAACACTTATCCGAACTTTGATCACTGGAGGAGCAACTCCAGAATTAGAGCATATTCTTGCTGAAGGAATTGGTTAGAAGCGTTTTTGTAAGAAATTTAAAAAAATGTATAATTCAGTTTTTTTTAAAGGAAGTTAAAAACTACTGAATACAAAAGGTTTTGTTTTTAAAGAACCAAGCTTTTCGCTACAAGTTGACGTTTTAGATAAAAACCTGTGATAAAAAGCTTCGCATTTCAAACAAAAACTGTTTAGTTTTCAGCAAACTTTGAAATTTATGATTTTTGGTTTAAAAAGTTAATATGCTTTTCTGCATTAAATAAACAAGCGTTTTTAAATTTTTTTAGACCTCCTTAAAATTCGTATTTCAACCAAACCTGATTTTGAATGTTCAAAATTGATTCAACAAACTTTCTTGGAAAGGAATGAGAGGAGGTTACTTCACAAGTGATTTAGCGTCTTTCAGGAACAGATGCAGAGTAGCTCAGATGTCCATCGAAAACACTTCTTACCTCTCTCAATTCGGGGTTTACAAACCTTTTTAGTCCCTTATAATTCAAAAAAATCTTTTTGATAAATAATTATTTTCCGCTATTCTATATCAGTATATAGTAGCATACTTTTGCAGGCACGTACGTATTGTGACTTGTTTGTGTATGCCTTGAGAACGTACGGCATATTGTGTTTTGGATTGTATAGACTGAGAGATGCCCACGAATCAGACACAGAAGGAAATCCATCCTTGGAGCCTTGTATTAAAAGATACGTCATCACCAACCCACCTTTGGAATTCCAATTGCTTCCATCCGACTTGGTAATTATTTTCAAATTTGGTGCTAATGCATTTAAGGTTCCTTTTTGTAATTGTAACTTTAAATATTTTTTTTTAGCGACTAAGTTTAAAAGTTTACCAACGCTAATTGTAGTTTTAAAATATGCATTTTTACTCGGCTAAGGTATGAAAATTTTTGATTAAATTTTTCAATTACGCTAGTGTTTTATATTAATAAATTTTAGCTAAGTTATTATTTATAACATAGTATCTCATCATTTCAGGTTTTTTGTTTGCGTCCATTTGAAATTGTTGAAAGAACAAGAAAAAAAAGAAAAAAAACCTTGAAAATTTGAGTTTCTTAAATGTTAGTCGACGAAGACTTTAATTGTACCTGAAGTGACAAATCAAACTTGAAAGTGGGAGCCAGCACAAGTTTTGTATCAGTCTTTCTCACATCAAGACTTCTCACACAATTTCTTGTACTATTCATCATTCTTCACACACAATTTCCACCCAGCTCTCAATCACTAACATTTAACCCGGAAAATAGAATGTGATAGATATTTAATATATTTTTTTATAATTTTAGAAAGTTAAAAAATCAAGGATAATTACATTCTGTATATGAATATAGTCGAGCTAAAATTTGAAGTGTACATTTACTTCAACTCACTTATACAAAGATTCACTTATTAAAAATGGTCTTACAGCCTGCTTTTAGGCTAAAACTTTATATTTTATACTGTAAAAATATTTTTATTTTTATTGGGAAAATATATTTATGAAAGAAAATTATATTTTGATTTTTTTTTTCGAATGTTACTGTAACTTTTGTACTTACATGAATATATTGTCTTTCAGTCTAATCCGCGCTTTTAAAAGCTTTAATTAAAAATTTAATGTACCTATATTTACGGGCTTTAGATAAATTATTTAGTTACTTTTTTGAAAAACAATGTGCTCAGTCAAAGTTATCAAATAACCACAAGAGTTTTTGAGAATTTTGTTGTTTTTTATATGTGAAATATGATATGAGTTCAACACGAAAATGTCGTATTACGATCTAAATTATATTTTTCGAGCTGCTAATCAAATATTTATTTTTATAAAAAATATTTTGATTCATAAAGGCCTGTATTAAATAATATACTAATGTTTAGACATTAAAGTCTCTAGTCACGCTTGTATAATCAAATTTCCCTTATGATTGGTCATCATTATTCAAGTTGTTTTGAATTTCTTTTTTTCAAACAAATCATTTTTGTCGAATTGCTAACGGCTTATTAATTTTATTTAATTATATGCTTAGACTTGTGTTATTTAGTTTGACTTTTAACATTCCTAAAAACTGACTTGAAAAGATTCAAATTTTTTTTAATCACTTTTAATTATATATTGTTGGTTTGTTATTAAATGATTAACTTTATTAACGAACGGATGTAATTAGCACGTAGGTTAGAACGATAGTTTAAATGGAATAAAAATTATTAAAAGTCATTTTATTGAAAAACAAAACAATTAAAAAAAATGAAAATAATCATCAATGTAATTACGGAATAAGTAAATTTGCAAAAAAATCTTATAATAGATATTATAATGAAAATATCCCAATCCAAAGTATGAGCTTTGAGAGAGTTGAACTTTGAAAACGTGTTTTATTCAGTTGAACATGCAGTCAAAGATGGAATGAGTCAAATATGAAAAAATATAACTGTGATTCAAGTCAATACATAATCAAAGCTATTCAAAACATTATTCTCCCATTGATAAGAACTAATTAAAAGATTTTTTATTTTTAAAAAAATTTTAAGTAAAAGTAATAAGAAAAGCTAGTTGCTTTGGATTGTAGAAACTTATGTAATTAGAAATTTAAAAATGTATGGTTGCAAGGATGGGTGTTGTTTTAATTACTTTTGGCTATAGTTAACATAACTCAGGTGAATACTGTTTAAAATCATCCCCAATCTGAAAATTTATTGATTTTACTAATGTCATAAGGCATAAGAGAAAGAGGTATATCTTCTTGATTAAAAAAAGAATCAGGTAACTTCAGTGGTAAGTTATATTGATTTATTTGGCCTTCAGCTGAGTGTAAAAAATCTAAATTTTTTTCTGATAACCATTTTTCCACTATATTTTGGGCATCAATATTTTGCAAACAATTTGTTGATTCTATTTGCTTTTTTGCATTAACTTCACGAATATAAATTTCTCGTTCTTGATTGCTGATGTGTGAATACTTGCAGGTGTTTCCAAACTTACAGTTTCCTTCAGTAAAATACTTATGGCATGGCTCTCTTCCAGAATCTTCAGCCAAAATTTGCTCTGGTTCCTTAAAAGAATCATAATGGGATTTTTTGGCTAGTTTATGTTGTACTCCATTTAAATGGTTTTGTCTATTTGCTTTATTGTCAGCAAATGACTTATAACAAAAATCACAATAATAACGTTTTCGGGGCATTTATAATAGTGAAAGCACTAAAATATTTTTGTAAGTAAACAAGCGATGATATCAAACAAAGAACAAATAGCTATTTTGACAATAAAATATCTTTTTTATAATATAAATTTAAAAACAAAATCATTAACGATTTTCAACTTTTTTGTTTAAAAAATTATTCAGTTATTTATTCTATTTCTACCTGTATTTCCAAATGGGTCAAAATTCTCAAAGTGCAAAACTTAAAATTGTTTGAATTCTTTATGGAGTTAACGGCAACTAAAAAGATTGAATTTTTAAAATTATTACTTTTATTTTCTTTGTTCCAAAGTAAGATGTTCGATATTTTTGTATAAAATAAAATCTTTCATTCAAATTACAACCTACTTCACAGTTGAGAAAACTGAAGGTTATAGCCACATCTTAACATGTAATTTCCCCGATCATAAAACAACACCTGGCTCTACCTTAGAGTGTTCTTGTCAAGTAGACTCAACCAGAAGTGGAAATAAAGATGCTTTATGGTACCGAGTCTATGGACAAACCAAACAAATTATTGGAATAAACCATCAGATCGATTACCAGTTTCAAAGCAAAAGATATACTCTAATATATAAAGATAGTAAAATTATTCATGCTGTTTATATCCTTCGTGTAGAAAGTAATTTTTTACTGAAAAATTTTATCATTTATTACATTATTAATTTAACTAATTTCAAAGATTTGAAGCTTTACGATGGAATGACAATTCAATGTATATCGCCAATTTCGAGAGCACTAACACCTCAAAATACGTATAGCTTGGCTGTTTGCGGTAAGCTTCAAACATTTTTATTTCATAACATACAGACTCCCTTAATCACACGTTGTATAATAACCTTAACTCTAAACTTCAGATAATGTAAACTCTTCCTTTTGTGATTGCATGTCTCGAAAAGGATGGGCATCGCCCAAATGCCATGAAGTTTGTTTGTGGCATTCAATCAGTTTCAATTTAATAAACTATAAATTAATTTAAGAACAAGCTCGAAGCAGATCTTCATGCTGAAAGCCTCAGAAGAGCATGTATCGTTATTGGCATACTGATGGCTATCGTTCTAATATTATCAATATTGATAACTATAAAAATGTTGCATCGAGATATAAAAAATTATATTGAAAACAAACGTGACAAACGTTTGCAGCAACAAACGATTAATGAAACACAAAGTGAAAATTCCCAAGTTCCGCCCCAATCTATTCTCAAAAAACCCCAAAAAAACATAAATGTTCACAATAATGACCCAAATTTATTTATAGATGAAAACCAAAAAGAATCATTTTCTGCTGTTAAAAACAATTCTTTTTCATCTAATGAAACAGATTCAACTATCACTAAATCGGATAGCAGATTAGAGCAACAAGAAAAGATGAAACATAGATATCAAGTTGAGTACAAGCACCCAAGTACAATTCAGCCAAATAACCAATATCTTCCGAAAGAAGTAGGTTTCATTGAGAGTGAAAACGAATATTACAACGAGGTAAACGTCGTATATACTCCAGAAAAAAATAATACATCTGCATTAAATACTCCCCAAAAAACAAAAAGAACTAACAAGAAAAAAGATAAAAAAGGAAGAAAACCTAAAAGACCTGATGAAACTCAATTAAATACTCAAGAGCCATTCAGAGGCACTGAGATCTGAATGCTCATTTTCACAATTTTTGTGTCGTATGATATTATATATTTGTTTTATACTTGCATATTTTTTATAAAAACTCATTTTCAGACCATTGATCTTAGATTTACTCAATTTTTAACTCATTGAAACAACGTTTTATTGCATTTGTTAGAACCTTATTTTTCTTTTTTCTCTCAACCAGAAGCATTATAAAAATATTTTATGCTAGATTTATTTGTTCAAAGACTGTTTGTTATATTTTTTCTCAAAGCTTATGAACAGAATCAACTTTTTGTTTAATATTAATTATAAAGTTCAAATATTTGAGATTAATTTTTAGTTAGGATTTACATTGAAAGTTTGAAAAAAGTTTTTTCTGCATTTCATTGTAAGTAACTTGATATCATACTAATGATTTATTACAAAGTTGAATTTGTCGAAAATTTTAGTTTTAATAAAAAAAGTATCAAAAAAATTTTCTTTATTTTATGAAGTTATTCCAAAACAATCGACAAAACATTAAGACATGATGACTCTGAAAAAATAATTTATATCATGAATTAAAAGCATTTCGACCAAGACTGCAACCTTCTACGTGACGCATATGATATACGCCTAACTTTTGTCAACATAGTTAGCTTTCAAAAAATTTTGTTTATATTTGAAAATAAATTAACTTCAGAAATCAATTTTTTATGTAGAGTGTAACACATTTATACAGGTGACAGTGGTAATGGTGTCACTTCTTGGACGACTTTTGTTTGTCTTTTCAATGGTGATTTGAAAAAATTAGCCATGAGGCACAATTTCAGTTTCTCCCAATATGCAGATGACAGATTTATGGTCATTGTAAGTATGAAAAGTCACTTGAGCTGCACTTCATCTGGGTGCATAGATGAGGTTGTGGGTTGGATAGAAACCAATCACTTAAAATTGAATGTTTCTAAGACTGAAGTCATCTGGTTCTCCAATGGCAAAAATCTTTCTAGAATTCTGCGTCGTCCAGTGAGAACAGTTGCAGATGGTTTTATTTCTTCGAGAAATGTCAAAAGTCTGGTTAGATGAAGATTTATCTATGAAAACTCAAATTAACAAAATTTTCTTATGTTGTTTTAATCCCTAAGGCAAATAAAATCGACCAAGGATTTTTTGAGTCTAGAGTCTTTGAAGACACTGGCATTAGCACAGGTATTAAGCCGGTTAGACTATGATAATATTATCCTTGCAGAGCTCCCTTAATATCAGCAAAACAGACTCCGATCCCTAATTAACACAACAGCCAGACTCATTACAGGTACCAAAAATATGATCATATAAGCCCTGTTTTGAGAGATCTGCACTGGCTTAAAATTGATGAAAAGAGTGACTATAAAGTTCTGCTGCTGATGTTTAAGTGTTTGTTTGATGAAGGTCCAGCCTATCTTTCAAAAGATTTTGAAATGCTATCAAGCATTCCGGGTAAGCAGAAACTGAGATCTTCCAATTTATTGAAGGTTTTTGCGGATAAAGATAAGCTCAAAACCACAGAAAAGAAAATTTTTTATGCAATTGGTTCTACCCTGTGGAATAACTTTCCTTAACAACTCAGATTTTTTGTTTCCACACATTTTTTTGGAAGAAATCTCAAATCTTTTCTTTTTTCTAAGTTTTCTAGCAAATAAAAGTTCATATATTTTTTTGTCTAAACATTTCTTTCTTTTTTCTTCTTTTATTTTATTTACTCATTTTTTAGAATTATTATTTTCATTATTTTTATTTATTTTTTATTTATATATTTTTTAAAATGTTTGTTTATTTTTTTTGTGGCTTAGAAACTTTTGAATTTAATGCCACGTTAATTTCATTCGTAATTGTATTGTATTGTATAAACGATCTTCCTAAGAACTTACGTCATTAGCAAATATATTGGCGGATTATTGTATTTTAAACTTTCCAGAAACATCTTAATGTACTTATAAACAATATTGCATTTTATATCTCCAAATTAATTCATTAGAAGTTGAAAAGATTATTCAGGTTGGTCTTGAAAAACTACAAAAGTGGAAAAAATATTTTTGTGAATTTTCATACACAGTAATGAAATTTCTTATGATTTAAATGAAAAAAGCCAGTCGTTTTAACATACTCATTCTAAAACAGTTTTGTATGATCAATCAGGTTGTAAATAAATAGTTGATTTCTAATCTGACCTTAGTTGAATTAACATATAAACAAGAAACATTGTGCAAGCATTCTTTAAAGCAAAAAAGTCAAAGCTAATAAAATAACAAAATGTCATTCATCAGTTTTTGGTAAGGTGTAACATACCACCAACAAAATTTGACTGTAATAAAGATGGTACAAGAAAAAGCAGCTCGTTTCATGACAAGTAAAAAACGAAAAATAATTAAATAAAATTTTTTAAAATCTTGAAAAAAAAAATGGATACTTTTGATTTTATACATCAAAATGGAAAGTTTTTTAGACTCCTTTATTTAAAAAAACTATAATTTTCGACAAGTCAAACCTTATTATGAAACAGTTTTTATAGTAATACATTTATTTTGAAAACTTTTAACGCTGATGTTTAAAATCAAAAATTTTTTAGCATAATACATATTGTCTCTGAAAAATAAAAAAAAATTGTGAGTTTTTCTATGCTCTAATCAGTCTGAACGGAAATAAAGGGCCGCCAATTAGGATTTTGTGAAGGAATTATTAGAATTCATAATTGAACCCTTTGAAAACATTGGTTATTGTTTGAAACAAATTTTGTTATAATTTTAACAAGAAGATTTTAAAAAAGCTCATCGTGGATAGGTTTTACAAACATCCTAAAGTTTGTCAAACTTTACAAAGATGTGGAAAGTTTATAAAGAACTACATAGTTTAGTGGATATAACTTTACGCGAAAGTTCAGAAGCAAACGTGTTAAAGTTGGAAGCTTCGTTGAAAGAACACAAAAAGGATTTCATGAATTTTATGAAAAACCCTGTGCGTAACCATTATTATGAATATAATTTTCATTTCAGAATTATTAAGACTAAATTTCTTTATTCAAAGGCAAAAAGTGCTACTGACAAAGATGTAGTCTTAACAGGAATTGAAAAAGGAATAAAAACAGGTAAATCTGAGAGAGCAGTATTTTTGACTTCAGAAATGATCAATGAAGCCATTACACTAAGTGAACTTTTCGACCTCAATGAGATTGTTTCAGTAGATCTACTACTTACAGGTATTTTTATTTTTTTTATTTATGAATACATTTTTTAACTCACTTATTAATACTTTTCAGCTGAATCTGAGCAATATTTTTTCCCTGGTCTCTCTAGAGGGCTTGTTGCAATTTTGATATACTTTCAAAGTAAGTTGAACCTGGCCTTAAGTCTGCAGATGTTATGCCAAGGAAGAGAAGGCAGGGCTTGGGAAGTTCCTGGAAGTTCAGTCATGCTTAATGATGTTGTCAACAAATTCATTACACAACTGGTTGATGCTGGATTGGTTGTTAATATTATCAGTATGTGTCTTCCAAAGTTTCATTATCATTTCATTTTTATTCAATTTATTGACATTAATACAATGTTTTGAAGATCTATTTGATGTGTTTGATGAGACAAGTCAATTGACTCGAATGCAACTGCCTCAGTTTCTTGCCATTGGACCACCTAGGCACAAGTTCAAGGTTTCCATTCAATTTAATATTTTTAACTATTATAGTTGAAATGAGAGCTTATTCAAAATTTATACATTTGAATTGACCTTAAATGATTAATACAAAAATTGATCAGGTCACAGAACTAATAAGACAGATCAATGCATCTTTGGGCAATTGTCTCTTTTTTTTAAGTTGTCAGTCAGGATTATCAAAAACTGATACATTGTTGTTGTTAGGAGCTCTGGCAAACATAGAACAATTGGAGAATGATAACGCGTGTTTGGCAGACAACCACTTGGCTATATTAATGTCTCTGTTGTATTCATTTGATTTGAAGATTTTGACTGAGCAACACGATGAAGGTGCCAATATTGTGTTGATTTGACATTCACAAAATACAATTTGTATTTGTCATAAGTTATAGAAATGAACATTAAGTTGTGGCTCTGTCAAATTTTTGAGTTACAAGCCAATAGTAATGTATACAAACATTAATTGTTTTTTAAATGTATTTGAAGTGCAGTATTTTACTTAATGATGAGAGTTCAAGCTTTTAAATATTTGTTGAAAAAATACTTATTATTTTTATTAATTACTAAAAAAACATAGGTTGAATTAAACCTCTATTACCCTCACTAAACCATAAAATATTTTTCAGATTGGTCAAACAGACTTCCTCTTGTGTCAGATGCATGTTTCCACAAGGAGGTGACCAGAATGCTAACCACTGCTACATGGAAAAATACTGGCCTCCAAGGGGTTGTCTCACTAGCATGGTCTATAGCTCTTATACAACTGTCAAACTATCAAGGTGTATCATTTTGTTATAAGCTATTTGAATATTTTTTCTACATGTGGTTTTAAATATATTTAAATTTTTAAGCTTTTATAAAGTTAGATTTCATCTCATAGTCAAAGGTATATTCTAACTTTGAATTCAAATATTACTTTTTTATTGAATAATATCAAACTTTATATGATTTTCCAAATCCCTAAACTTATTCTAATTTTTAATATAATTATATTTCAAATGTTGTAATGGTTTAAAGCTGTTGAAGACAAGTCAGAGTGGTTGGTTGACAAGGCCATAGAATGTAATGTGTTTGCTTACATCAAAACATCCATCCTCTCTAACCATGGCTTCTTCCAAGAGGTATAACACGATTATTCTGGTTTAATTTTCAATTTTAGTTTATTTGTTCAAAAAAGTTTATGTTAATTTTAAGTTAAGTTTGTGTTTTGCGTCCGTTTCCATGCTAGCAAAAAGATGATGATGATGATTAAGAAAGAATATACATACATTCAAAGATAACTTACAAATAAATTTAAAATGATGATCATTCTATTTGTTATTTATTTGAACCTTATGAACGTTTTTTAATTTACATCGTGAAGGTTTTGGTTAAGGTTACACTATTACAACTATTTAATATATATTCCTTGCATTTTAATTCAAATTTCTCACCAATTTTGATTGCAGCAATACTATGTCAGGCGAATGCACAACCTTGTGACAGACTTTATCATCAACATGCCTTTGAAGGTTCTATTCAATCACATTGCTTATAAAATATTTATAAATACAGTTATCATTGTATACTTCAAATTTCCAAACAGATATTTAGAATATAAAATAATTTGAATGTGTTTTATATTGGCTTTAGGCATTGATGTTTCCACAAGATTAACTTATTTTTTCAATCATTTTTTTGGGGATGTGAAATCAAACTGCGTGTATTTTAGCTAATTAGCTAAAGACAGCTTTTTCTGCATGTATATCAGCAACTCTGGCAACAGGTTGATATTCTAGTATTGTCTCCACTTGAATGAAAAATCCAAGTTAGTAATAGCAAGGAAAATGTGGATCTTGAATTTATATATTTTTTTAATTCTATTTTAGTCTGTATTGAAAATTTTATAAAATTATTTAAGCACTTCATGTTTTGGTTACTGTGATGCATACAAAAATATAATCTAATGTGGATGCTTAGTGATGCATATTAATGATATAGCCATTCAATGAAGTTAATTTAATTGATTTTTTTCTACTATAAAAAAG
This sequence comes from Pterobdella sp. o SKG-2022, assembly GCA_964035795.1. NCBI lineage: Eukaryota > Metazoa > Annelida > Clitellata > Hirudinida > Piscicolidae > Pterobdella > Pterobdella occidentalis. The sequence continues at coordinate 18,090,475 of OZ038321.1, read as the reverse complement.
TTCAAACTGAAAGGTATTGCATTTAAAAGGTGAAGGAGATACGTAGCTCATCTGAAGAAGTCAATTCAATAGAAGATGCTACTGTCATTTCACAGTCCTTCATCCATCTCCTCTATATGGTTCGTTCGTTGTATCTTGGTCTGGTCTAACTACGATTTTTTCTTATCATTTCTTAAAGTTATTAATTTTTGAAAAATTAAACTAGTTAGCTTATACTGCTGTATTTAATCATATTATTATCCTTTAGCGAATTTTAAAATGGTGCACTTATTCAAGTGAGAATAGAACTAAGTTTAGTTATTGTTTCACAATACAACATGTAGGCTTCAACGTCATAACTACCAATATCCTCACCAGATAGGGACATTGTACAAGGATGACCCCTTGAATCTGGAGTTATCATTGGAGCTCTGGTGTCCTAATGACCAAATTGATGCTGTGGCAGACCAGTCTTTCAGGACTTCCGTCATGTCCCAAAGAAGGGTTGGTCTGTTGTGAGTGTATGTGTCTTGTTCGTATTGGCTGTGCGGATTTTTGATTGATTTGAAGCAAAGGGAAATAAATTTAATGTTAATTATGTGTTTTTAAAATTTTAATATTATACTTTAAGTTGTTTTTTAAATTTTGCAAAGTTTATTTGAATGTTTGACTACTCAAATCTTTATAATCTTGTTTGGCGTAACTTTTAGGTGATTTGTCCTAAATTGAATTTTCTTCTTTTCTCACTATGTTTCATCATTCAGTTCAGAGTGACTTTTTTTCAGCAGAAAAATTATTTTTATAATTAGAATTTATATAAAAATCAGATTCTATACACTAATATGCTGATAACGATACGTATCATTAATCAGGTGACCTTATTCAAGTTCATCCGTTTGGCTGGTGACATACTTTCACCTTCTTTGTACACAGCTTACATCAACATGTTGACTGGCCTCTCAAGCAATCGCCAATCTGCCCATTGTTGCTTCAATTTGCTCAAAATCAATGCCATGTCTACCGGTAGTCTATTAATAACTTGATTTATTTGATAAGTTGATTGAGGTTTTTTTGTAGTTTGTTATTTTATTTGTTAATTCAACATTTTACCATTTGAATTCAATGCTGCCAGGAAGTCAGTCGAGTATCATATCATGGGACCATTTTTTCTCTGCCCTCCAAAACTATTACACCAGTCTAAAGAATGAGGACACCCAGACAACAGAACAATCGTCATACCATCCATTAAACCAGACAACCATCAATCAAAGCATGCAGTACAATCAGCAGATGCATTCAACACCCTTCCACTTTCAACCACACCATCTGCAATCAACTCCTTTTGATGCCCAACAACAGCCCCATTTTTCACCTGTTTTTGCCCACAGAAGGAATGTTATATCCGATGATGATGTTGAAAGCCTCATTGCTGTGTTGCATCTCATATCTACCGTTGTGGAAAAGGTTTGCTGTTGTTCTTGTTCATTTGTTGTTAGGGGTTTATTGGTATAATATTTTTCACTTAATTCAATTCAATTGGTTTTAACATTATTTGATTTTATCAACCAAGGAAATTGGTAGTTTACTTTTTAGTTTTTGAATTTTTTCAAATATAATATTATGTTTTATGTGTTTATTTAAGCTTTCATAATAAAATATGTGCATCAAAAGCAAAATAAAGTATAAAGTTTTAGTTATAGTGCACGTCATCCACTGCCACCCTACTCAGGATCAGGATGCCAGGGCTGTGTTGACAGAAAGCAACAGAGGTCAGACATTGTTTACAATATTTGGCTTGATCACCTGCTCCATCCCACTGGCTTTGAAGGGTGCCTTGTTGACTTGCCTGGCTTCCTTTAGCAAGAGTGCAAATGTGTCTGCTGATATGTGGTTGTTGATGGAAAAGGCTCAAGTTAGTACTTATGGTTTTATGGGGTGCATTAGTTGTGTTTGAATTTTTTCATATTCAAAAGTATTAATGGTTTCATTGGTTATAAAATAGTTCTATTATAGGATAATGTACTAAAGCATGAAAAAAATAACAATTTAAAAAAAATACATTCAAGTTTGAAATCTTGTTTTTAAATTAACTCATGCGTATGATGTTCTCAATTCATAATGACCACATGTTGCAGGTCTTGTACATGGTTGGCAGGAATGGCAACATTAGTCCCAGGGGTCTGCATGTGAGTTGACGCAGTGCATCAGCCGTTATAGTGATCATTAAATATACATTAAAAAACCTGAAATTGTTTCAATGAGTTTAGTTTACTGTTGTGATAACGCTTTTGTAAAATTGTGATCAACCTCGGACATTCATATATTTAATAACAAGCGTTAAACCTTTATAGATAGAGATAAACGAGATGGAGCCTCAGACGGAAGAGTACTCACTGACTCGGTCCTTTGTCACCCTTCTCAATGTCCTCACTTCTCACCCTCTCAGCTCACCTCTCGTTTCAGGAATCGCTGTTAGTCTATGTTAATTGGCATCAAGTGTTTAGTATAGTTTCACCAAGTTTTTTAGGTTTATAATATAAGTATATAATGCCTATCCTATCAATTTTTATTTAAATTTTGTGGTTTTAATTTTTATTCATCAATGCATTTTATCAAAATTTTTATTTTTTTAGTTTTATTGTTGAAAGTTTATATATTTTTTAATGTTTTTCTTTTTTGAAAGGACATCAATTAGTTAAAAGAACCTAAACATCAAAATAGGATGAACATTGCGTTGATTGTCAATTTATTTTGATCTTTGATAGTTATAACTTATATGTGGTTTTCTTACATCAACACAGCCCTTTGTGAACTTCTTGAAAGATTTCATCTTGCTTAAGGCGTTCTCAAGAAGCTACAAGAAGACAGCTGAGAAGGTATGATATAAGGACTCATAATTTATCATTAAGAATGTTATAAAACAGGCTGTAACACCATTACACATCCTACCATATAAACACCAAGTAATGAATGACCTAAATAATCACCTACCCTCAGTGGCAAGTGTGTGCATTGAGTCTTGAGGTGATATATAATCTGATAGACTCGTATGATGTAGTGTTGTCCCCACTCGATGAGGATGCCTCTACAGACAAGTGCAAGAATGACCCTAGAGTGCAGTTGCTCACATTGTTCTACATGGAGAACAACCTCTTAAAGCTGGTTTGTGGGATGATTAGTAATTGTAATTATTATGCTATCACATGTGTTTATCTTTTCCATATATGCTTGAGTTGAAAAGCAGTTTTCGAAAAATTTCATGGTTAAAAATTTTTTTTGAATATAAAAATTATATTTGTTATATTTTTATCATTTTTTTTGTAGACTAGCATGTTTTTTCCAAAGTGTTTTCGAAAACAATCCAAAATAAAATTTTAAGTTGAATTTTAGAAAATGAAAAAATGGTTATAATTTTTGGCAATGCATATTATACTGATTCAATAGTTTATAAATTTTTGCATCCAGCTTCACAATTTCAATTTAAAGAATGCATCATTCTACAACAGATTTTGTCAATAATTGATCAGACATCAAAAGCTCTCAACAAGCACTCTCCTCACGAAGGTTTTTTTTGGTGCCTTTGTGTGTCCATATCTCTGCTTAATATAATGTGTTTATAAAATCATGAAAAACAGTATTGATTAAACAAAATTTTAGCAACGTCTTTAAGTTTTCATACTTGATAATGTGAGTTCAACTTACGAAAAGCTTTGTATTATTACTCAGTTAATAAAAGTGCTTAATTCAAATTGTTTTTGTTAAAACGCTAGTTTAGTTAAAGATAAAAATAATTTCATGAAGCTTTTTGTAAGACAAACCTACATTCTCAAGTGATGAAATTTTATTTATAAATCATCATTATTTTAAGTCTCTTTCCTTGCTAGCATAAATGTGAAATAAAACTTGCATAAATCAGAGCGATCATGGATGGACAAGGCTAGTTTGTGGTGTTTGAGATTGTTGCACACAGCTCTTCAGAAACAATCCGCCTTCCTTGAAAATGCACGAAAACTTGGTTGGTTACCCATCTGTTTCTTATATATACATCATACTCAGCTATTTCCAATTAAAAATTTTAAAACATATTCTCTATTGAAACGTTTAAACTAAACACTTTTTAACTGAGCAACACAAAGTTTCTTATCAGTCAAACTCATTGTTAAAGAATTTGAGAATATTGAAAAGCTTTTTTTTTTTACTTTTTATTTACCTTTTATCATCTTTTTCTCACATTCACATCATACAATTATTTTCAATATACTCTCTATCACATCCTTTATACATTTGTTCCCATGGTGATTAGTTAATGAGAACATTGTTGCTCTCAGGAATCTTAGAGGTGGGATCAACAGGCACAGACACATTATTATTGGCTGTCAACCCAAGAACCCTCAAGTCTGACCATGTGTTGAACCTTACACGGTATAAAAGCTCCTTTCACTAGTTTTTTATTTCAAATGCTTTGTGGTTATATGTAGTGTTTGAACCTTTGTTTATGAACTTTTATCACATGATTTAACACTTCAATAAAGTTACAAATCTCCATTTAAAATTTTTTTATTTCAGTTGTTGATTAAAAAATCTCATTGATGTAATCAATATTATCTACGAAAAATTTTTTCAGATATTCAGCAAAAATATTTTAAATCAATTCTTTGAAACTAAAATCTGTGACAGTATAATGATCACTTTATGGGGTATCACCAAAAAACTACTAACACTGCAGTTTTCTTCTCAACCATTGGAATTTACCTCACCATGCTCTTCATGTCACCCACATCCTCTCCCATCTTGCCTCATCCACCTATGCCCTGCCCAAGATGGTCTCTCTGCTTTCTTCCAACCAGGTCTGTTGGTTAAGGTGTTTTTTTTTTGGTTTTTCACTATTTTTTGTATTGTTTTTATGCTCTTTTTTGGTTTACTGTTTATTAATATTAATGTTTTTTATTGCATAGTGTTTTCAAAATGAAGTAAGCTTGGCTACCTTCAGAATAGTGAAGATGATACTGGGTTTAAAATCTTGCTAATATTTATGAGTTGAAATTTTTGTTTGAATACATCTTTTAAGGGTTTTTTACATTTTCATTTCATTTTTTGGCTTGATATTAAGTTTTTTTCTACAGAATAACTGATTTTGAATTATTTACAGAATCATTTACGGTTGTTGATGGCAGCAGTGGCAGAATGTATTGATTGTGAGGATGCTGAGGTGGAGAGTGAAGGTGAGTTAGCTCTTGAAGACTTGTTAAAAATTATTAATCTATCAGTATGAGAAATTGAAAAAAGTATTTATGCAATAAAATACACTAAGTTTTTTTTATAAGAAATTCTCATATTTCCAAGTGATGATAAGCTTCGTGAAATTTAGTTTTATATATACTTTGTGTTTGTTTGTCATACAATTGCACCAGGCTATGCTACTTCATTGACCTCGTAGTAGTATAAGCACAAAAACTACATCATCCCATAAATTTTTCATATTGAGTTTTTTTTAAATCATTCATGGTTATTTAAACATAAAAACAGAAATGTTTTGTGAAGGGGAGAGTTTGAGTGATTTGAAGGTGAGGTTGGAGACTCGCAAAGTCATTATGGAGTTGCTGTTGAACTCAATGGTGCTCTCATCTTCCCACCACATGGCCTTCCTACTGTGTGCCTTTGATGTCTTCAAGCCCATACATAAAACACAGATACAAGACCCTGGTATGTGTTTTCATGAGTTTGTTTTACATTAAAATATATTGTCAAAATGAATAATATATTAGATACTCAAATGTCACAATTTGTTATATTATCATATGTTAGTATCGGTAATTTCTATAAGTATTTTTTTCACTAATTATTCTTATCAATACTAGCATTACATCCTTATTAACTGTCACCTGCAGGAATAAATTATTTTCCGAGAACCCTGTTACACTCATTAGTGAACCACCTCTCCAGTTCTGAACCACCTTTGTACCTTCTCACCTCATCTCCTTCCTTCTCATTGATGGCTTACAAGTTCATTTATTACCTAGCATCGGACCCTCAATCACACTTGTCTGTTCTGAGGTTTTTGAGGTCACACGACTTCCTATACAAACAAGCTGTATCATTCCCCAGGGATGCTGGTCCTGATGGTTTGTTTCATTATGCTTCAGTTTGTTTGCATTAACTGTTCTATTTTATTTACTTATGTTGGTAACTTGAAATTTTTCATGGGGAAATTGAACTAAAATAATTCCATTTGAAAATTTTTTGATTTTATTTAAAAAACCCAAAAAAATATTTAGACAAGTACATAAAATGTCTCTTAAAAAATTCAACCTTTTATTATCACCAACAGGAGCATTTTTGCCTCACTTATCATGGCTGTTGCGAACACTGGTTGTGGATTTGAAGGTGTCAGCTAGCAAAAAGCAGAGGTCTTATGTGCAGAAGATTGTTGACTTGTTTACCAAGCCTGGAGATGTCACCAGTGATGGTCAGTTACATCTACATTTGTTGTTTGTATAAAATTTAAGTTTCCAAGATGCTTTTTTATTGTTTGAATTAAAGCTGATTGAAATCTTTTTAATTGTTTTAAACTAGATAATAGATGCCAACCTCCAAAATATTAACTGAATAAATGTAGATACATTTTAAATCACATCACGTAGCACAAACTCCTATATACACTCACATGCAGGCTCGAGCATCACAACAGAGAGCACAAGCAACCATTTCAGCAGCCGCATCATCAAGACCATTAGGCTCCTCCAACTCAATCCACCGACCCCCACACCTTGCCATTTGAGCATCCTTCACCAGGATATGGCTGAAAAGGTAGCAGAGGCGTGTGAGGTGATCAAAGAAAAAGACTTGAAGCTGGTTGATGTGCAGTTGTTGTACAAGCATCTGATCAAACAGTGCAACACTCTCGGTGCTAATCTTGCCTCTCAGAAGGAGCATGCATTTAAGGTTTGGGTTTGTTCAAGATTGTTTTTCAGTTGTTTCATTTAAAGTTTGCTTGATACTTTGTTGTTATATAAATCTTCACCACATCATCATATAGTGTCTTCATGACCTAATCATCATCATCATCATCATTATAAATAGAACAATGGAAACGCAACGCAGGAGACGGAGATGTTTTGCAGCAGCGTGACAGAGAGGAACCACCACAGGAAAACTATGCATGCCTGCAAGGACTCCTTCATCTCCATCAAACAACTGATCGAAGTCATCCTCAATGCATGCCCTAAAGACTGCTTCACTAATGAGGATCGCCAGCTGTTCATTGTGGCTCTTCTGCAGACCATACTACATAAGGTTGGATACCTTATTTTTATTTGATAAAAAGTCACAACAATGACCAGGCATATTTAACGTTTAGGTATATCAAAAAAATATATTAAAGGCTCAAAGGCTATTCTTCTTCATCACATATATTAAAAACTTATAGAACATATATTAATCGCTTTAAATAAATTAATTAATATATTAATCAATGTGTATCCTTGCAATAGGCAAATTTGACTGCAGAAGTATTCATGACTGGTTGATAAACTTGATGTACATATTATTTGAACAATCATAACAGATATCAACAGAAACACCATCAATCCAATTGACCTCCCCGATCAGTGAACTCATTCTCACCCTTTGCTGCCAACTCAACAGGTACTATTTGTCATTTCATCATCATCTTTATAGTTTTGATTTTGTGGGGTAGACGTATTTGTTATTAGGTAAATCAGCCTGGCAGTCTGAAATTGTTTGATTGATCAACATTTACAATTCGTATTTATTATTTTTATTATCTTTTTAATAAATACCCTAATAATATTCAGGTCATTCAGTCTACACTCCTTCGACCAACCCACCATCAACCCATCTTTTATCCACTTGTCTCAAGACGTCTCCATTCTCATTACTCCATCTGACGACCCTCAGACCAGGAATATTCTCTCATCCTCCCTCCAGTCTATTCTGTCTTCAATACTCACCTATCTCCTCTCTTCTGGTTGTTTTAATTGAAGTTATCATAGGAAAAAATTCATTGAAGTTTTTATTGTTATTTAATTTTTATAATTGTTTAATGAATAAATAAATCAATAATAAATTAAAACGTGATTATCCCTCCATAAAGCCTCCTCCAACTTCCGAGTAAGGACCTACTTGTATGGAGCAGTTTGGTACTGTATAAACATTAGTCATGCACCTTCATGCTTCAAAAGAATCGGTATCAGCTTCAGTTTGTGTTTTTTATAGGATGATTCTAATCATAAAAGTGCTAAAGGATGTTACTGAGATTTATAAAAAAAACAAAATATATTATTCAGTTAATAATAAAGGTTGTCTGCTTATAGATTCGCTGGATAAAGATATGCAGAAGTATTTATCAGAGAAAAATGGACCATATGAAAAGTAAGCATTTTCATTATATTATATTACTTTTGGCATTATATTATAAATATTATAAATCTTTTGGCAAATAAATCTCCATATATTATTTTTTTCAAACATTTTTTTCTATTATTATTGTTATTTCTATTTTTTATTTATCATTTTATTTTTTTTTAAATTTCTATTATAACTGAGCAACCAGAATGTATTTATTAATCTAAATCCCAAAGCTTTTCTAAGTCTAACTTCATCATTTGAGAATGTAAGTTAGACTTATGAAAGGCTTCGTGATTTAGATTAACAAATACTTTGTTTATCTCATTAAAACTTGATATATCTACTTTTCAAAAGCAACCATTCAAATGTACTAACGAAGGTTCTCCCGTGAGACAATGTCTACCATATCAATGGTGGCTCCACAGTTGTTGTCAGCACTGTGCAAGGACTCATGTGATGGGCAAGCTGTCTCCAAGGTGCCATTCATTCAGATTCAATCATCTTTCAAACATTTAAAGCAGTTTTCAAAAGGACCTAGTAGCTTTAAATGATTAATTAAACATCAAAGTCAAAATTTGGATTATATTACATATAAATTCATATGATTTTGAACTGTAAAATTAATCTGTCATTTGTTTATTTAAGTGTATGATAGTTCCAAAATTTGTAAATATGTTTAGCAAAACTACATACAAAGTCTCAAAAGCATAATCAAAACAAAATATGTCACCAACTAATAAGCTTATTTTTATAACATTCATTCACATAAACTCAATAAGAAACTGATCTCTCAGATGTTATCGATGACAGTGCTGGACTGTTTGTTGAGCAGCAACACAGATGAGATGTGGTTGGACGAGGCAGCATCCAAGGGCTTTATACATCACTTGGTCACCTCCCTTCTCGAAGACAACAAACAGCTACAGACTATCATCAACAAGAATGACAATGCTTCTCTTAGAGCCTTCTTCATCTTTGAGTCAAAAATTGTAAGGGTTTTTTCATTGATGGTTATAAGACTTTATAACTAGTTGATATTTTTGTTCAATTTTGAATATTTTTTTATATGTTATGAAATTTTCACTTAGATCCTTACTTATAAAAACTACTTCGAAACATCAACCTTCAAATGATATTAGGAGCATTCCACTGTCACACCACATCAGGCACTTTTGTGTCAGATCTCACTGACCTCGCACGGGGCCAACATCCTGTTGAGTGATGATTTGATGGGAGTCCTTTCCCAGCTCACTGTCATTGATGCCAAACTCAACATCAACCACCACAAAAGGTTCCGTTTTCAATGCGTTTATAAAGAATTGTACTTTTTGTTTCGCTTCTAACTGTGATCTATATACATATGTATTTTTGATAATTTTTATCGGTTATCATGGTGGTGTGGTTTGTTTTAGTTTTTGATTTAAAATATGTTAGGAACTAAGGTTTTACACCTGGTTTAAGTCCCACTATACTGAAGGTGGCCAAGTTTAATCCTTTACAGAAAATTTTATGTAGTTTCAATACTCTTAATCTCCATTTCTTCTTATCATTGTGAAGTATCCTTTTCTTTTAAACCAACTTTAATAACTTCTTACACTCTTTAGTTTATCCACCTTCAGCCTAAAATTTTTTAAAAACCAATCAATCATATCTTTCTTATAGCCTGTTTTCCTTTACCAAAGGTTGGGCATCTATTTTAAAATAGATTGCTTTTTTTAATACATTCTCTCCATCTTTTCTCATAACCAAACCATCTTACACCGCTAACTTTAGCCAATGTCTCTAACATTATTTTCAAACCCAATTTGTTAATTAAATATTTACTTCTAAACCTATCTTATAACTATCCCGTAAATTGCTTTCATCATAGTTCATTTTGTTCTTCTAAGAATATCTGGCCAATTTCCTGATCTGATACCTTCTTCATAAACGTTAAGGGGAAAACTTTTTAATGATAAGATTCCGTCTTAGTTTATCTATCTTCTCACTAATATGATGTATCAGAATATAAGCATTATTCAAAAATGTTTAACGTCGATTTATGAGAGAATTTTTGTAGATTTATCAAGCAAAATAAACTACTATTTTCGATAATTTCAGCATTATTATAATAGGTTAGCGACAAGAAAAGCGAGAAATAACTAAAGTTCTCACATAAATTGACGTTAAATATTTTTGAATATTGTTTATAGGTACATAAAGATATCTTTGAAAAGTAATATTAGCCTTAGAAAACTAATGATTTTGCAGGTTACACACAGAAGGAGATTTCACACCGTCAATGTTGTCCAGCTACCGACAGAAAATCCTCTTCCCCATTCTCAACCTCATCCTCTCCCTCCTTACCTCCTTGGGACCTAACAATGTTATGGCTCTAGAAAAGGTTTGCTCCATTCGTTGGCTCCTATATGCCTATCACTGTAATTAGCAAAAATTCATTTAGTTTATAACCTCTGTGTTTAGTTGGATGTATTTTGCATATTTAAACTAGGAATATGCGATATTTATGCATTTAATAACGTAAAGTACTTAAATAAACTGAGTCTTTAGAATCACCTTTTTATGAATTTCTCAAATAAAAATGCAAACAAATTTTATTCAACTGAATGAGTGTTTATCATTTTGAAGCATCCATCATTGCTTATTTAAGATATTCCCGTTTGTAATGAGTCATTATGAGCTGCTGGTTTCCATTCTCTCTGACTACCACTCGCACCTCACCATGGAGAGTCTGCAGGAATTGCAGCTTGTCTCTGCACTCGTTTCAAAAACTGCATTAGATGGTGGTTTACTTTTTTTTATATTGCTGAATATCCTATTATTTCACGTTATCTATACAATACAATAAAATTATAAATAAGATTAAAGTGGCATTAACTTCAGGCGTTTCTAGGTCATTAGTCAGCAAGCTAAACATCTTATTCTCAAAAATTAAACTTCAAGTAGAGCAACCATTAAACTGCATAAATGACTTCTCCAGTGGCGATAGAAGGTTCCCTGTTCATGGACGCCATATATGGAGAAGTGAAGGTGTGCACGAACAAGCTGCAGAAGCTGATGGGGGCACTGTTGGGCAGGTTGAGTCTGGGTGAAATCCAGAGGGGAGGTACTGTGAGAAGGATTGCTTTGGAGTACCTCAAAGAAACTTCTGGATCGATGAACGGTGGTTATGGTGACGGTGGTACTATCGGCAAAACTGCCAGCAGGCTGTTGATAGCTGAGACCAAAGTGATGATTGTGATTGAAGAGATCCTCTCCAATTCACTTTCTCTCTCACAATCCATTATCTCTAAATCCAGTGGGTCACTTTCATCAATATAAATTTTTACGTTGTTTTCGATATTTTATCAAATTGCAACAATCACATCAGATGCCAAGAATGCAGCCGTTAGTGTGTTATTTGCACCCAGCATCAGTGACGCAATAATCCAACAAAACAGAAGCGATAACGGTCAGTTATACAACTTAATTGCTCAGTTTCAAGAGTTTCAAATGATGAAATTAGAATTTATTCTACATTGATTCAATGACTTTATTTTTAAGTGCAATAATTCACATCAGAGTACAACTTGCCGAACTACAACATGCCTCAAAGCATGGGAGTTTTGGTTCAGTTGATCATGGATGCTTGCAGTGGATTTAGTAGGAGTTTCAAGCAGCAACAAGACACCTTACACCGCCATTCACACGTCAGTGAACTCTCCGTTGAAGAAGTCAAAGAGGTATTTGTTTGTTTATTTTAATGCTGATCACTAGCAGCGTTTGATGGAAGTATTTTAATTTCCATTTAAAAAGTTTTGGTGTCATAAAACTCGTTTTTTTAAATTCTGAAAATTAATTTTATATACATTTTCTTTATTTGGATTGATTGATTTCCAGTTAACCGGGTATTAAGTTTTCATAACGGCAGTGGTTTATTTAACAAGAATACCAAATTTAATTTACTGATGTTTCAAAATATTATACGTCAATTATATAAAATTTTTAATGATTTCAAGAAGCAAAAATAGCTATAATTTTCTTTATCATAAAAGGTGAACATTATAGCTTATTCTTAATCGAAGTAAAATTTGTTGAAAACGTTATTTCTTAAAAATACTAAGCTACCTCTTAAAAATTACTGATCTTCATATATTTTATACATTTTTTGTATTTTGCATCAGAAAATACGTTATAAAGATATACCATTAATACTTTACGAAGATATTTCATTGAGTCCAATTGTTATGTCACCATACACTGCTATCACCTCATATTTCAATTTAATCCTGAAATATAAGTATTTTAAAATAAAAAAATCTCAGTTATAGAAATTTAATGCATCATAAGATTTAAAAGGTTAATCAGCATGGAATTATTCAAAGTGATGGTGTCTCAAACTAGTCACAAAATCTAATTGGTTAGCACGATCATTCATCGTTTATCATGATTGCCTCCTTCATGGCTGAAGAGACAGAATCAAAATTAACATCATGCATTGATGACATGAAAACATCTAGGAGACAAGGTACCTATCAATATAAGGCTCAAAATTGAAATAGGTCTTTAAGGGGTTTTGGGAAAGCGGTCAAATGTGCTGAGGTTTTAGGGCTAGTATTGAGGCACTGGTTGTTGTATGGAGAAATTGAAGGATTGCAGACTCTAAAAGAATTCTAAAAATACCGGAACTACTAAGCTTTTGTGGCATACATCCTAAAAAGATCTAGGTAGTAATGGAAGTTAACATAGATTTCAAAGATAGAAAATAAGCATAATTGTGGCGTTAAACCTTATGAGCTAGTCACTGATCGATCTGAAGGGAAATTTAATGGCACAAGTATTGAAAAATTGTTAGTATCGCTAATAGAATGAAAATTTACTATTAATAAATTTATTTGACGTATAAAGTCGAAAATACTATATAACAAGATTAATGCAATGTTTAAATGATTAGTATTAAAAACTATTTTTTTCATAGTAAATTAGCCATGATACCAGATCATGGTATTTTTGGTTATTTTTCAAGCATACTTGATTGAGTTTCCTTGTTTTGCGCATCACGTCGCTAAAATTACATAAAATAGCACCTTGCAGGATTAAATTATGGTGTGGAAATTTTCAAAGTTTTATGCATAGAAGGTTTTGAAAGTATTAAAATAAAAGGTTTAAAATGTTAAAAGTTATGTAAGCCGCTCAAATATGCCCAGAGGATAATTATCAAGAGGGATATCAATGTGAAAGATGTAATATTTGTTCCAATTATCCGCCCCTGGGCTTACTTATCGATCTCACTTTTCACAACACTCCATAAAACAAAAACATTGCATTTTTATAATTAATATTTTTATTCGTTTTCTCAAAAAATTTTTAAAATATATTTAAATCTTAATTATTCTTAGCTACTCTCTAGCATCTTGGTCAGCAATTTTTCTATGATGCATTTGTGTTTGATCCCCAACACACAGCTGCTCGAAGAGGAAGCATGGACTGACAAGTTGCCTCTACATCAACGTCACAATTTCCTACGTCACAAACTCCTATTACTCCTAAGAGACAAGTCCAAGGAACTCAAACTATTCAAATGTTAAATTTTAATTTATTTTTTAAATCTTTTAAACTAACAAAAAATACGTACTTTTTCTAAAATGGATTAATGTCTCAAAGTATATATCGCATACTTTCAATTTGACGTTCTCGCAATTTCAGCAAATGAAGATTAATGACGTAACATCGTATTTGTATTAACTTTAAAAAAGATATTTTTATTTTTGATTTTTAAAGGGATTGATTTGCCCCAAAAACCAATTTAATCCTTCATTTTTATTATATTGTTGATTGATTTTTTTAAATTCCACTAAAATGTGTTTCTAAATGGGTTGTTTATAGTGTTAAAAATTACAGTCATCATAGAGAGCAGCTTGATGTTGCTATGGAGGCATTTGGACTTCTACTTGGTCAAGTGTCAGTCTGCACAATTCTCTTTGCTCCAGTCCAAAAACTCGTGTTAGATTCATATTTGTTCAAAAAGGCTTACCTTAATCAACAAAAATTAAATTTTCATTCTTGTTTATTTTAATCACATTAAGTAACTTATCAGATGGACAATTTGAGTCTTCGCTCACTCAAAGTGGTATCAACGACAGCCTCTTTGGCAGTAGAGTGCTAGGTGATTCATTGATGGGGAGCAACATGGTGCCGAAGGAGCACCTCAACGTGCTCAAGAGAGACTGCATTGCGTGGATCAATGAGGCCTTCTTCAAAGCACTCATTGACGTCGAAGTTGTTAGTCGTTCAACCTACACATAGTTTTAATTGTTTCAAATTGGAGTATCTTCTCATTAATTTACTTACTCAGATGGAAAAACGTAAAGATGGTTTCATAGGAGCTCTGGTAAGAAAAGTCAGACGGATAATTACTTTTAATGCTTCTCAGAAGTAATCAGATTTCACCAAACAAGTTTTACAAGTCTTACAAATTATACGTCTGTCAAGTTTTCAATATTAATGACTGATTAAAATGACTATCGTGTTTTGATTCTGTTGTGGTTCAATAAAGATTAGGATATTTTTTTGCTACCCAGATAATATACTTAAATTTGATAAAGTTTTTAAGACTATATATATTTAGGGCTCACCAAAAAAAAATAAAATTTATTCAACCTTCTTTTATTCGTGCCCCTATAGCAAGTTCCCCTCCAGCTTCCAGCGTTTTCTGTTTTGAGCCAGCTCAATTGCTTCGTTGAGTGTGAGCTTATGGCTTTTTAGGTCTCTTCTGATGGTTGTTAGAAGACTGCTACTTGGTCTTCCTCTTTTTGTGTTTTTTGAGGCTAGACATTCTATTGTAGCTCTTTTTTCATTCATTCGAAGAATGTGCCCTAATATCTGCTAGCGTCTTTGCTACAATTTGAGACGCTAGTTCTGCCAGTGTTGACTTTCTGTGAACATACGGTTGGGCCAGAAAATACCGCACGCTTGTCGGATTATTCTTCTGTTGAAGGAAGCTATTGAATGTTCCATTCCTTTGTCCATTTCCCAAGTGCTGCATCCGAAAAACATAATGCTTTGCACGTAAGCACTGTATATCCTAATCTTTTTTTGAAATCTTGGAGCTTCAAATCTTACTGCAATTGAGATGGGTTTTCTCCTCTTTCATTCTTCTCTCGTGTTAAGTAACATGCCTAACTTTTTGCAACTCTTCCATTCATCGTTGTTTCTTTCTATTTTTAAGACTTCTGTTTTGTCATTGTTCATGTGAAGATTCCATTTTTTTAAAAATCTTTTCTATTGTGAGATCTATGCCTTTTTCGCTTAAAAAATCCACGTCATCTGCCTAGGAAATGTCTCGCACCCTGATTTTATTTCTGACCTTTGAGAACTGTTTCCAGATACAACGTAAACATGACAGGACTTAAACCATTGCTTTGAGGGATGGCTATGTCAGTGGAAAAATTGGGTTTTCTTCAAAATTATTTGCTTTCACTTCTAATTCAGTCTTAGTAAGAAGAAAATCAATGAGCTTTGTATCTTGAGGATTGAGAATACCTTTTAATATTCCCATCAACTTCTCTGTCTATTGTATCAAATGCGCTTGACATATCTATTCCTTGTATTGTAAATTTTTTTGAGAGCTTATTGATTTTGCTACATATAACCTCACCTCATCTTCTATTGACCTGCCTTATCTGTAGGCTGCTTGGCTGGGTGAAGTGTATTTTTCTATTGCAGGTTTTATTCTCTAGTGATGTTTGATACTATTTTTTTTATTATTGATAGAAGTGTGATTGGTCTTGTGTTGTTTACAGTTTTTGTTTTGTTGGGTTTTGGATTGGTATTAAAATTCCAAGTCCTAGTTGGTGTGGGAGGTTATTGTTTATTGTATCATTCAAAATATCAGTGAGTTGTTTTATTGTTAGTATATTGAGGCTTTTCACAATTTTAAGACAATAGACCAAAAAATATATTAAATTTTTGAACCACGCGCGTAGTGTTGCCAGTCGCGGCCCTATTTTTGAAAAATCAACAAAAACGTGTATTGAACTATATTATTAAAAACCTCTTATAAAATGAATAATAGAAGGTCAAAACGCGGTATTTTATTCGAAACAGCCAGTGAATAACTCGAAATACTTGTGCATCTTTTATTTGCGCGATGAAAAGAAATTAAGGTTTTTTGGTGACAATAATTGTATGCTAAACAATAAGCATTGAAGTTTTTTTTTACAAAAAAGTTGAAAGATATATATGGTTAGGTCGAAGCACATATTACCCAACAGCTGGAACTCCAAATCGTCAAATAGATATTTTATTTACAGGTAATTTATAACATTGAAAAATTTACCAAAAAGCAGTTTGCAAAATTGCAGAAAAATGATCAATGCATTCAAACCTCCAAGCCGCCATTATTCGTGAATAGGAGGGCATGCTTTAAAAGTATGTCATATCATTGATTGAGTCAATGCCTAATCGATGATTCAGAGTTATAAAAAACCACATTAAAATAATGGAAATTGTTTTAAAATTGCATTTAATTCATAAATATAATGCTTTTTGTTCATACTTTTGGCGGTTTATTTTGATCAAGTAGCTTATTTGTTGTTTGTTGAAAAAGTTGAACTTCAAAAACAAAATTTTTTACGAGTATTTTTTTTGAATTTTTCAATGAGTATTATTTCATAAAAAAATATCTTCTTTTGAAAAGTTAAATTTGAGTGCGCAACTTTATAAGCTGCACTATGCCACAGTTTTGGATGTATCTACATAATAATAAGAATAATTAGATATTTATATTTTACGCATCGTTCAAAGGCGCTCTGTTATGAACTGCTTGAAGAGGTAGGTTTTTAAATTTCTAAGAAAAATAGGATAGGGAGAAGATTTAAGATAAGAAGGAAGAGAGTTCCAGAGAAGTGGACCAGAAAAAGAAAAAGCAGATTTAGCATAGGAGTGAGAGAGAGAGGTAATGAAAAGTTGAGAATGAGTAGAAGACGGCACGTTTAGGAGGAAGTAAGAGGTTAGAAAGATAGGAAGGCGAGGTAGAGTGAGAAATTTTGTACATAATAGTACAGATTTTGAAAGAAAAGCGAAAGTGAGGAGGAAGCCAGTGAAGGTCGACAAGAGATGGAGAGATATGGGAGAATTTAGGACTATGAGAGACCAGGCGTGCAGCAGAGTTGAAAGCTTTAACTAGAGGGTAGAGAGTAGATTTAGGAAGATTAAAGTATAGAGTTGCAGTAATTAAGTCGAGAGAGAACAAGAGAGCAGACAAGAGAGGCATCATCGAGATAAGAAGAGATCTGTCTGATAAGACGTAAGTGAAAAAAACAAGAAGAAGCAACAGAGAGGATTAAAAGAAAGAGAAGAATCGAAGAAAAAGCCAAGACAGCGAATAGTGGAGGAAGGATAGATAGTTAGGTCAGAAATTATAATAGGAGGGAGAGAGGAAGGAAGAGATTTAGACTTAGAAAGATAGATAAAATTAAATTTCGAGAGATTAAGTTTTAGATGCATGGAGTCGCTCCATGAGAGAATAGAAGAGAAACAGAGACTAAGCCTATCAAGAGTAGAAGAAAGGGAAGAAAGAGGAAAAAAAGAGAAGATGTAGGTGTCGTCGGTAAAAAGCTGACTTTGAAAAGAAAAAGATTCGATAAAACAAGGGAGATGAGAGGTATAAAGAATAAAGAGAAGAGGTCCAAGAACAGATCCCTGAGGAACACCAAAAGGAACAGAGAGAGGAGAAGAACAAAAGTTGTTAGTAACAGCGGAGGAACGGTTAGAAAGATAGGAGGTAAGCCAAGAAAGTGAGGAGCCGGAAATACCGAAAGAGGAGTTGAGATGCTGCAGTAAAAGTGAGTGGTCAACTGTATCAAAAGCAGAAGAGAAGTCAAGAGAAAGAAGAAGAAAAAGCTTACCAGAGTCGGAAGCTAGAAGAGCATCATTAGAGATTTTTAGAAGGCAGGTTTCAGTAGAGTGAGAGGGTCGAAAGCCGAATTTGGTAGAAGGTTGAAGATTGTTAGAAAAAAAAAAGTTTGAAAGTTGGAGGTAAATAGCTTTTTCGAGAATTTTTGAGAGAAAACAAAGGTTAGAAATAGGACGGTAGTTGGAGATGATAGAAGGATCAAGAGAAGGTTTTTTCAGTATTGGAGTAACGATAGATGATTTAAAGAAAGTGAGAAATTTAGAAGTACCTAGAGAAAGGTTAATAAGATTGAGAATAATGGGATAGAAGAAAGAGGAAAGATCATTAAGGATTTTTGGAGGAATAAGGTCAAGGGAGCAGGAAGATGAAGATACAGATTTAATGATGGAGATGAGGTCTGTGAAGGTGATGGGTGAAAAGGGAGAAAGAGAGACAAAGGCAGGAGAATACGTTGGAGGAGTGTGAGATGATAGGCGATTAGTTCTAATAGAGAGAATCTTGTTCGTGGAAATAGTCCTGAAAATCTTGAGAAGAAAAAGGAGGAGAGAATTGTTTGGAAAGAATGCGATTGAGATTTTTCCAACGAGAGGAAGCAGAGTTGATGGAAGAAATAAGAAAATTTGAGTGTTTGGAGTGGAGGAGAGAGCGATAGGTTGATAGGTGAGAAAGCCAAAAAACATGAGAGGAAGAAGAGGGAGAGGAACGATAAAAACGTTCGAGCTTGCGTAAAGTACGTTTGGATGTGACGCATTCACCATCAAACCAAGGAGATTTGAAGGAGGAAAGACGGTAGGTAAAAGATTTAATGGGAAGCACATTCAAAGTATTAGTGAGAAGAGAGTCTAGAGCAAAAACAAAGTCATCAACATCAGTGAAAGAAGAAGGGTCAAAAGAAGAAGCCGAAAGAAGTTGGATGAAAAGTGTTTTGTCGAGTTGAGGCCAAGAACGAGTAGATACCTTGACAGTAGAGGAGAGTTTGATGGGGTCGGCAGGAAAAGAAGATTGAATAAAGTAGTGATCAGAGAAGGAGAC
The DNA here is from genome assembly GCA_964035795.1 of Pterobdella sp. o SKG-2022. Taxonomy (NCBI): domain Eukaryota; kingdom Metazoa; phylum Annelida; class Clitellata; order Hirudinida; family Piscicolidae; genus Pterobdella; species Pterobdella occidentalis. The sequence goes on along the minus strand of OZ038321.1, from coordinate 18,071,202 downwards.
TGGGTGAGCAAGAATACTAATGGGTTTGATAAAGGATGATGTGATGAGAAAATCAATGGTGTTGCCAGAGGAATGAGAGGGAAAGTGACAGTGTTAGGAAAGATTGAAAAATTAAAGAAGTTCCAGAAATTTGTTAAGGTTGAAATTAGTTTTGATGTTAAATTGGATGTTGAAGTCACCTACAATATAAAAAGGAGAGGAAAGAGTATATAAGAATTCAAGTAAGGCAGAGAAATGATTAATAAATGAGGAGAGAGAAGAAGAAGGAAGTCCATAAATAACAGCAATAAACAGGGTGAGAGTACCAAATTTAAAAGAAGACAAAGGATTCAAAAGATTTAAAATTAGGATGAGAAGTTTTAGAACAGGAAAAGGTAGATTTGTAAAAAAAGACAGATTTCTTCATAAGTGGATAAAGAGGTAGAGAGGGGATTTTGAGGAGCACAAGCAAGTTCAAGGAAAGAATAAGAGGGAGGACAAGCAAAGATGAGAGAAGGAGAAGGAGCAGATTCATGCCAGGTCTCACTGAGAGCTAGAAAGTCAAGGTTGGAGTCAGAAAGGAGATTGAACACATGAATAAATTTGTTATTAAGAGATCTTATGTTGAGAAAAGATATATTAATGGATTTAAGAAGTTTAGAAGAGTTATGAGATGAGTTGGATGAATTAGAATTGAGAAAAAAAGATTTAGATTTTAGGTGAGAGAAGGAGATAAGAGAGGAGTGAGGGAATGTAGAACTGGAGAAAGTAGAAGTAGTGGATGATGAAATACTATTGAGAACAGAAGAAGAACTACAAGATTTGAGATTGAAGAAGAAAACGCGCCACCTGACAGTCCGAGGAGGGGAAGAAGAGACTTTAGAGAGACTAAGTAGAAAATCCCGAGAGCAGGGCATAGGTTCAGAGTAAATACGAGGAACAGAAGAGAAGAAAAAAAGAATTAAGATTTTGTAAAAAAAATAATAATTAAATAGACTAATGAAAACAAAAAATTGAAAATGAAATACCTTAAAAAGGAGAAAAAGCAGTTCATAGCAAAAACAAACCGATAGAACGGCCGCTAAAAGTGAACGTATGATACGTATTTCTGTCAAACTTGCAATTTAAAAAACTAAAAATTTTTAACCATAGGTTAATTTTTCGAAATAAGCTCATGGTATGCAGTTATAAGAAAAAAGATGTAAATTCCATCTTAATACTTCTATTAGAAAACTCGTGTTACACTTAAGTCTTATAATTAAGACGATAAGTTTCGCTTGTCTCAGTTGACCACGATGGAGAAGATATTTTTTTTTAAATTTTCAAATTTTTATTAACTTCAAATTTCAGTCAATGCTATTTGCAAGAGAAATAAAGATTTAAGTTAAAAATCAGGACAATATAAATTGAATTTCTTTAAACATATTTTAATCTTTTGGAAAAAAAAATAAAAATCTTTAGATTAAATAAGAAGCATCTTTTTAATCCTTTTCAAGCTTTGAAGGTTAAGTTTAAATTTATTAAAGAACTAATATGTTGTGATCTCCAAATATTACGTAAGCAGAAATTACATTATCGAGTATTATGTTCCATAATGCTTCCACTATTTTTAATTGATTTATTATACTAAAAAATAAAAAAAACCATGAAAATAGAAGATTTTTTTCAGAAATAAGAATCTGAAAATTTTAACGTCGTAAAAAATGCTTGAATGTTGGGTGTGGTCTCGACGATGCATCGGAAGTCTCAACGTACCAATAAACAAAGCCCTTCACAATGCCATCTGAATACAGCTTTAACGGATATAGCGAAATTACTGCCTCGAATTTCGATAGAATGGAAAATTTTACAGTTGAAGTTGCAAACATTTTTTTTCTAGAATTACGTTTCCCAAGCTTTGAAAATGAAGAAAACTTTCGATGTTCATTGTTCACTGCCTGTCTTTAATGACCGTGATCATTCACAACTCAGCATTCAGACTAATTTAATTAAATCTTCAAGGCGTTTGTTCCCAAAAATTTTTCAGTTAAAAACTGGAAATAACAACTATTTCTTAATTCTATTCATTTATACTACACTTCTCGGAACGTGTGAGTTGTTTTTGAATAAATTCTTGTCGTCTTATCTTAAACAGGCAGCGTGTGTTTATTTAGAAATTAAAATTTTAAGAATTTTTTATAATTTTTTAAACATTTATTGAATACTATATTGATAAAGAACAATAGCTGATTATTTATAAAAGCAAATTGTCGCAAGGAATCAAATTATTTGAAGTCAACTAATATTCACACGAGACGTGTCTTCTATTTCTATCACATTAAAACCAAAAAATGCGCCAGAGCTTTCATTTAAATAAAACTAATTTTCACATGTTTTAGATAGATTATCATTAAAATATAATGGAAATTAAGCCTCAAAAAATCAAAACTCAGATTAATAATTCAAGAGAAAAAATCTACATATATCATGAAAAGTCAAAAAACAGAAAAAGATTTGTCAGTTATGGACCAAAACGAGCATTTGCTGTCTTTTTTGAATGCTTTACAATGGCTCATAAGAAAGCAAAGCTTTTGAGTTATTGCCAAGAAGTTTGAATGTATGTTATTTGTTTAAAGATTTGCCGTTGAGTTTCAACATCAATACTTTCTTGAAATATACATTTTTGAGAAATTTCTTTGTGACGGAAGATTTAAAATGGGAGGAGCAAGAAGATTACAAAGTTTATGACAAAGGTCAACATCACTGAACAACAAAACAGGGTATTCTGAAATAATTGATAAAAACTCCATGCTTGAACTGTTCAACTCTTTTCGCAGTTGTTTGCTGATGAAAATGAACTTGTGCTTTTGAGATTGCAGAAGTTCATAAAGGCGGCTTTTAAGCTGCCCATCCTTTTCCAACATTTCAAATAATGAATCTGAAACTATCACTATACTAAGTTGGCTGGATGTGACCTGAAAATTCAAGTTTTTTGTTTTTTATGAATGCTAATGAGAAAATTTAAAATTCTATAAAATAATAAATGAATGAATTATTCATAATAAAAACTCTAAAACAAAATTAAACAAAAAAATTTTAAAAATTCATGGAATAAAGTTTCCATTCATTTTTATTATTGAGAGAATTTATATCACTTAAGTAGATCTCAATATTACTAACAATTTCCGCTATTTCACAGTTTTCGTTGAAAGAATACGGGAGGTTTTGAGATGAATTGGATGGAAAAAGTGAGTGAATTTTAAATGGAATTGTTGTAAAATAGTCAAAAAATTTTCTAAATGAAATTTTTTTTTTCGCTGATGAGGATATTGAAAACGCCCAAATTGATTGAGGTGATTGGGCCAGGCAAAATGAGCTTTCAGTGATTTTTGATGCTTTTTTAAACATCCTTCTCTCGTCTTTTTTATAATTTTCTGAAGGTTGATTCTTATAATGATTTTCATTATATTTTTCCTTATCGTCGCACAGTGATGTGTTAGACAAAAACACATGAAACTCATCCTCGTTTGAAATCACATTTTTTGAATGCTTGGCAAGTATTTGGTGAGATATGTGAGGAAGGAGAACTACTTTATAGGTTGGATAACTGCACCATAGTAATTCAAGCAGGTTGCATGTTACTATTGTTTCGTCTTTTTCACTGTAAATAACGAAGGCGTCAATTGACAAGCCTTGAGAAGAATTTTGAGTACCAGCTAATACAGATCGTTCAAATGAGGAGGAAAACATCATTGTTTTGGGAGAATCATTGTTTTTTAAATATTTTTCTTTTTCATAAAAGGTATAATCTACATTTGTCTTGTTCATTTGTGGAGAGAAGTTTTCATTCCCCACGAACGTGAAAGAAGATTGTTTAAGCAGAGTTTCATTCAGAGACTTTGAACGGTATTTACAAATTATTCTGCAAACTTTCTTTCGCACATAGTTTTTCAAATTGTTGACATTTTCTAAAGTGTCTTTTTTTCCAAATTTTTCGGCGCAAAGCATTTTAATTTTATATAAGAAAACTAGCAAACCTAAAAGAATAAAAATAACGGCAAAAAGTACGATATAGAAATAATTTTCCTGCTTCACGTTTTTTTCGAAAGTCAGTCTCAGACGCAAATACTCTGAAGTACATTTGACAGAAATTCCCTTTTTCACAACATCTGCCAGTCGCCTTCCATCACTACAGAAGCTATCATTCAAATCAGGTATTTCAAAGCTTTCAATTAGTTTTGAAAATGTTACAATGTCAACACACGAACACCTCCACGGATTTGAAGAAATAGTTAAAACTTTAAGATTTTTTAGTCGAAGTATGTATGGGTTAGGCATAGCAAAAAAGTTATTATGGAGAAAAAGAGCTTTCAAGTTTGTGTAGTTAGAAATGCTTGATGGGATATGATTCATAAAGTTGTTTGAAAGATCCATTACACCAAATAACAGGATATTTTTTAAATTAAAACTTTGGTTTTTAGCGGCTAAATTATCTTCCTTTATACCAGAGTAGGAGCAATTTGCATAAATCATTTCTGAGATATTGAAGTTATCAATTTTCAGTGGCACATCTATTAAACTGAAACGATTTCCATATTCATCAACTTTTTTGGTTTCTATGGTATGTTTAATTTTGTTTAAAGTTTTGGATTGAATCAAAAAACACGTACATGAGGTAAGACAAATGAAAAACTTGAAGAATTTTTGATTGTTATTTAGATTAAAATTTATCTTTTTCTCTGACAAGTAAGCTTTTCGTTTCAAAATTAGAGAGTTGAAGAAATTTTGCTTTTTCGAGAATGAATAAACTTGATTTAAAGTCGTTATAGAGTTTGGACAACGTGGTAAAGTTTTGATGAAGGATGTTGTATTACATTGAATATTCAAATTATTACAAAAATGCTTAGAAATGTTAGTTAATATAATAATGTATTTTGTTGAAATTAGTTTTAAGATGTTTAAAATGTTTCTAATCTTATCTTTCCATTTTGACTTGCTTGATGTGTTCATCTTTGCTTGATGCTTGATTTGCACATCAAAATTACTTTTCTTATTATTCAATTGTTTTTCCAGTTTACTTATTTTTATTATTTCTTTCATAGATATGTTAATATTCAAAAAATTTTCAATATTTTTTTGTGTTTCGGTAAACATCAAATGAAAGATATATTCTTGACAAGCGAGATCTGTGACAAACCACATCATGTTCCAAAAAGAGGAAACACCAGAAACGTGCATGCTATTCAAACTCGTGATGAAGTTACTCGATAAATTAGTTTGAAAGTTTTTAAAAAAAAGATTTTGACCGGACAATAAAGTAAAAGAGCATTGTTGATGTATTGGAATAGATAAATCTTTGTTTGTCGTGGTTTTTCTCATATCTTCATGAGTTGAATTGAGTGAAGTAAATCTAGAGTACAATGGACACCTACATATGTTCCCATAATTTAATTTAATTTCATCAATAAATTCAAAAATTTGAATAAAATTTCAATTTGTCAAAATTAGAACTCACTTTGTAGCTATGTGTCGACATAGATGTGATAATTGAGGCTTGTCATAGGAGAACATAACTCCGTTCAGATTGGAAGCTTCATTATCAAATAGAATAGCGCTTTTCAAGTTGAAATGACTTAATAAAAAAGGATTTAACGAGTCTATCAAATTTTGTCTTATGTCTAAAAGAACTAAATGAGGAAAATTTTGAAAAAGCTTTAAAGGTAAGAACCTAATTTTGTTGTGGCTTAGAAAAAGAAACTTCAAATTACTGATTACTCTGTTGCTGCTGATATTTGCTACATCCTCTATTAAATTATGGCTCAAGTCTAAATATTCTAAATTTTTCCATGCAATCGTCTTTTTATTCGTGTCGTCTTGCAGAAGGTTTTTTGTTTTTTCAGTTTTTGTAATTTCATTTACATTTATCTTTTGTATGTTCTTTATTGTATGTTCTAATTTATGTTTATTTATTCTAAGTTTTTTTATCAAATTATTTTCGCCATAAAAACAAGCAGTAATTAAATTTTTTAAATAATTCCATGAAGCAAACAAAGGTTTGTTGTTATAGAAATCTTTTAAATGCTTGTCGTTTTCTTGCTTCAACAACTTGTCGTGAGGTATCTTCAATGGAATTTGTGTAATCCCTATTTGTTTTTTTAATTCTGCAATTTTTCTAATCATTTTTAGTTTTTTTTTTAAATTTTTGATTGCTGTTTGGTAAAAAATTGTATGGAATATTTTGATTTGATTTTCAATGAATTTCGAAAAAGTTTTGTGGAAAAACTTTTTTAGATATTTATCCTTATAAACATCGTCATAACTTTTTTGTTGTATGAATGAATTGCTTCTGTTTAGTGTTTTTTTTTTCAAATTTTCCTTTCGAAACGTAGTTTTCTTTAAATTTAAAATTCGATGGTCAGTTGACACTTTTTCCTCCAGCCGCCCTTGGCAAAAGGCATCTGCCACTAAGGTCTTTATTCTATTCTGTGATAAATTAATTGAATATATATCAAAAAGATTTTCAAAAAAACAACTTCCAACGTTTGGTAAATATTTATTGCTTAAATTCACTTTGACTTTCAGATTGTTTGATTTTCTAAGTCTTATGCTCACGATGGATATCTCTTTTCCGTCATGCAGATGTATGTAATAATCCCAAGTACCAACATTCAGATCACTTTTGATTTTTAAAATTTCCATCTTTTTTAACTTTTTTTGAAAAATCTTCTTCAAAATATCTATTATATTTATGGATTCTTCAATGTCCATATTTTCATTTTTTTCAAAAGTTTCATCGACCTTTTCATATTCAAAATTTTTATTTTTGCCAAACAAAAAATTTTCAATTAATTTCTTTTCTTTTTCAATAGTTTTCGATTTATTGAGAAAAACTTTATGAAAAAATTCATTTTTGGACTGGTAATCACAAAAACATTCATAAAAGGATATTTTGCTTGCAACACTGCCATTTTTTTGAGAATAAAAATTATTGATTGTGTTTGAATTGGAAGACCTCAAAACCTTATGGTTTGTTTTGCAGAGATTTTGGCATTGCAATAACTTTGTATTCAGACTTGTTGCGCTCATAGAATTTTTCATTTCTTTCTCTGTAGGTTCATGCAATAAACTGCAAATGTTTCTTGAACCAGAGAAAAACTTTCCGAAAGTTTTTGTTGAATTCAAAATTAAGTAATAATTACTGTTTTTGAAGCGTTCACCATTATATTTCTTGTTTTCTTTTGAATCGACACAAGCACCACAAGTACAACAATGGCATTTGTCATCCAGCACCTTCACATTTTTCGTTTTTAAATCTTCAAATTTCTCTGAATTTTGTGATACCACGAAGAATTTTTTCGACACAAGCTCTTTTTTTTCGTATGCTCCAAAGGCATTTGAAAAGATTTCTGTAGATAACGATGTTGAAACCTTTTGAACTAATTTCTTGATAAAATTCAGTAATACGCTTTTTTTCAAACTTTTTGTTGAATTTATATCATAGAATATTTTTTCTATTTTTTTTAATACGATATTTTTATTTATTTTTTTTATTTTTTCCAATATATCATCATTTTTCATTAATAATTCCAATAAATCTGAAAAACTGTTTAGCATTGCGTTATTAAAAGCAAACATTTGTCCAAAAACATTTATAGCTAATTCGTGTGTTTTATTTTTGTTAAAAGTTTCTTTTTTTTCGATACCAGTCTTCTTTATTATCTCATTAGAATTTTTACGTCCGACCAGCCCCAGTTCTTTAGGTTTAGTTGTCTTTTTGTTTTGGTTAAGTGTACAAATAAAAAATTTAATAAAATTTTCATTTTTGTTTGGCATCCTAGTATCATTCTGTGATTCAACAAGTAATAAATTTTTAAAGCTCAATTTTTTCATTTTTTTTTGCTCAGATTGCAGATTATTTTGATCATGTTTAAAATTCTTCATCAGGGATCTCTTGTGGTTAAATTTAAAATGACTAAGCCCAGAATATGTAAAAGCATTCTTCAACGTTGTTTTATAATTCTTATGGCCTGATGCGTTAAATTTCGAATGAAACGGAGACTCAATCAAATTCATCTTGTTAGTAGTTCTTTTATTATAGGCTACTGTGAAATTTAATATTTCATTGAATGCATTTGACCGGGTGGTAAAACTTTTAGTATTAATTGTCTCAAAAGAATGAGGATTTAAAGTATTGTTCTCATTTTTATTAATATATTTTTCTATTGAAAGTTTTTTACTTGAAGTTGCTTTCGGCTTGTTTTTGTGTTTTTTATTATTTCCAATGTGAGAGTTGAGTTCATATGGACCGATGTATTTGTTTGTGGAAGAGTACTTATTGTTTTTTATGCCTCTTTTTGTGAATAGATTTTCAATTTTATTTATATAAAGCGTATTTCCGTGTGATTTATTTTTGTGCTTCTTCATGAATGGAACTTGCTTTTGCAAAAAGAAATCACCGGCAAGGTTATATGTGTTTTCCGTGGAATCATTTGCTATAGTGGAAACCTTATCTTCATAAAGATCATACTTATTTATCTTGAAACTAGTTCCGCTTTCTGGGCTGGTGATATTTTTTGAAACAGCCTCAACATTAAAGTTATAATCTTTTGTTTTAAATTTTTTGCTGAAATTATTTTTTTTTAAATTTTCAATTTGGCTATAAACATTGTAAAAATGTCTGTAATAAGGTTCCATTGTTTGTGAAGGTTTTATTTTAACCTTATGCGTTGCTGTTTTGTTTTTTATTGCTTCAAGCGATCGAATCGAGTTGAATAAAAAAGTTGAAAATTTTTCATGTTTTTTCAAAAGATTTTTTGTAAGACTTGTAATTTGAATTAAATTTTTATTTTTTGGTGATTTAGTTTTTTTCTTATTTAGTGGATGGAGAAAGTAATTATCTTTCGTATGAACAACACAATGATTCCTGAGTGTTGGAAATAGGGCTTTTTGATAATTGCTTTCTGGCATGAAAAATGAAAAGTTAATTTCCTTTTTCAACTTTTTTTTCATCGTAGTTTTGTTGACGTTTTTTTCTTTTATGTTGCCTGAAGGTGCTCTCAATGCCATTCTTAATAAGGATATTGTGCTCGGAACTAAAAGTAACGACGAAACAATAGTAGAAGTATTTTCTTTTGTTGATGGAAACAATAGTGGAGAAGAAAAAGATGATGGAAAAGTTGGAGTATGCTCTGAAGATTGACTTGTGTACAATGGAGTGGATGATAATGAGAAAAAAGGGGCAGGCGACGTAGCATGGGGTCTAATTGGAATGTATGGACCCACCGCCGTGGAAAAATTGGTTGAAACGTGTGAAGAAGGTTGTGAGCATGCAATAGGTTTTTGAGGGTGTAGAATTGACAAAATTGATACAATGATGAAAATATTCATGGTTTTAGTCTGTGAAGGTAACTTCAAATTTTTAAATAAATTTTTTGAAACTCTCATATTTAAATAAAGCAAAAACCAAAAGTTTTTGTTTCGAAATAAATCTGAAAAATTTAATCATCAATGAATTTAAAATTCAGAAATGAAAAAAAAACTTCAACAAATTTTCATTATGAAGGCTTTGTAATGTAATCTTCACAAGAAATTGTATCTCAGCTGAAAACTGTAGCGCAATAAACTTGATTATTCAAAACAGCAACAAATTGCGCAAAAATGCCAGTGAAGTTTATTCAAGATAAAATTTTGGTTGCATTCTCAAGAGAAAACTCAATTGCGTTGCGATGATTCATTTTGAATAAAATTTATGGATTTGTAACTTTTTGGGTTACTAAATATTACTTTGAGGGTAGCTTGAAACATTTTAAAAAAATTTTTTATCTTTATTACATGATGAAAAGTTAATTTAATATTCTCTTTTTCAGATGTTTTCAAAAAGTCAACTCTTGATTAAAAGTTAAAAGCTTTCCATAACTTCCAAACTTTGTCTGATTTGAAACTAAAAAATAAAATTTTTTGAACATATATAAAAATTTGTTTATTAATACTGCAAAATCCGACGTGTTAAAAGTGCTTGTTCGAAGCAGATCATTAGTGCCCGAAGGGTTCATCCGGGGAACTCTTTCCGATAGTTTGTCAGTCAATGCAAAATTATCTTCATCTGGTACTATTAGATGGAATTACTTTCGATGAATGTGAATTGATTGCAATAAAATAGTTGATGTTAATGCTATTTTGTATATATGATTTAGTTTAAAACTGGATATTTTTCTTATGAATGATCATTTACATTAAATTGATCATTTTGCTTTGGTTTGTGAGTTTATCACATGAAAGATTGGTGGAATAAAGTGATGACTCTTGATTAAAAAAAAACTCATGTGAAAAGTTCAAAAATTGTTCTGAAGCCTGAAATATTGAATGAGCATGTGTGTTTGTAAAAGTTTTTCACGTTTGCTCCATTTACGGAAAAAAATTTTCAAATACTTTTTAAGTTTTTTTCAAAAACTTTTAAAATGAAAACAACTTTTATGGTATCAGTCAAGATCCCATCGTCATTATGCTATTGATGATTACAAAATCTTTGTAGATTTAAAAGCGCTATGAACTTCTTTTGAATTTCATTGGAAAAAATTCATCGTCTATAAATGTTTTTCTAGGTGTAATCTGGTCTAATGGTTTTTTGAAATGTGCTTACAATACTCGGACTTCAGCTCAAATGAAAGTTCTTAATTTTAAGCGAAGCTTATAAAAAATTTATTCATATTTACCGATGCTTTTAACTGTGATTAAAAAATTTATTTAAGAATAAACAAAAATTAAAATTTTTTAAAAATAAATTCATTCCGGAATATTTCTCTCTTCAAGCTAGCCACACGAACATATGGCTTGACCAACGAGATTCATTTGCAGGCAGTTCAACAGACTCAGTTAGTTTTAGCTTTTTATTAAAAAGAGGCTGTTACTAATAAGTAAAAACTCCTAAATTTTCATGATATAGCTTGAGGGACTTGTGAAAAAAAAATTTATATAAGTTTCTACCAGGCTTTTTTTGCCACAAATCAACTTTGTAGTTTTTAATACATAACTCAAAACTCATGTAAAAAAAATCTAATTATTCAAAAAATTCAACAAAGATTTTTAGTGTTTCTGCTTCCATTACATATGGAAACATAAAATATTAAGTTTTTATGTTAATTAATAAAAGACAAAATTTCATTAAAAAATTTTTTCAAATTCGACCACGTTGAAAACATTCAAAAACGTTTGCAAACTCAAAAAATCAAATTTCACCTGTATTATTAAAATCCAAATTATAAAGTGTTCGTATTAATTAATAAAAAAGTGCTCGAAATACATCTTGTAGGTCTGAGAAAATAGGATAAGGCAAGAATGTAAAGCTTTCAGTGTAAAATGACGTCGTAAAAAGAGTTTAAAAAACAGACATGAATTGATAATAGAGACATGAATTTTTAGTGAAGAGACCTGTTCACGCAAACACACTTAACTCCTTCATTTAACTCCTCTTGAAGCCCATGTTATATTATGTGCACGATATAAGCAATTCTCATGAATTTATTGATATTCAAATAAATTTTTTCAAACTTTTTTTGAGCAGCTTTAAATTACTTTTTTTGTTCATTTGAAGACAAAATATATTCATTTTTTATCACTTCTTACTTTTAAAAATCGTTCCATAAATTCATAGTTTTTTGTGAGCTTTCTGTTCATAAAAATCAAATATTTATTATAAATAAAAAAGTTATGGACGAAAAGCGTGTGATAGAGAGGTACTCGAGGAAGGCATTTGATACTGCAAATACATTAAATCAACATAAAAACTGAACAGCGTTTTAAGGCTTACATTCGTTTTTGGGTTTTAAAAATAACTTATACTCATAAATATTAAGTTTTAATCAAAGAAATGCTTTATAAAGTTTCTTCAAAAAAAAGTTTAATACATTTTAATAAAAAGTTTCGTTTTTCACGGAATAGACCAAATGAAATCATTAAAATAGAAAACTTTTCAGTGAAAAAAGATTTCAAAAAAAAAATTTCTTATTTTTTCGAGTTTTGTTTCATAATTTTAATTCGAAGTTAATAAATGTGTAGATATGCAAGCCAGATATTTGATTCTTGCAAGAGATAATTCAAACTGGCCATAGCACCTAAAACAGAATATATGTCCAAGCTTGCTCATATGAGTTTAACCTTAGCTTCTACAGCGTCATTTAGGCTTTTGATGGAATTTTTCTTTCTTGATTTTACCTTTTCATCAATTTAAAATAAAAACGTTAGTGTTTTTAGTCACAAGTTTTTGTAAGTCAAGGCTACTATTAAGAAAATTATTTTTTTGTAATGTTGTTTAGGAAAACTACTAAGGATTTTAGGATAAGCTTGAATTAGTATCATTTAATGAGTTAAATAATTTTTTCATTTAATAAATTTTTAAAACATCTGATTTAATGAAAAAAAAATTTTTCAGAAAATGAAATATAAAAAAACCGAATTACTTTTAGAAAAATAATTATCTCAAAGTAATCGTGTAAACGTATTAAAACAAATAGATCCGCAAGATTTGGGAAGAGGGTTTATGAAGTTGTCATTCGAAATTTTGATATTGTTTGCTACTTTATGAGTGAAAATCATTTTAGTGCTCATATTAAAATCTTTTTGTAAAACTTTGGTTTTAACTTCGTTTTAGAAAAACTGGAAAGCTATCAAAAAAACTTTGAGTTTTACTTCGGATGATTTATTTGCTTGCTCATTTTATAAGTGCAGTCGAGATTTGAAGTCATTTCGGTTCTATATAACGATTTAAAATCTTCGAAAATCTTTTCAAAATATATTCGTATTTGGAAATTCAATTAATGAACAATTCATAATTTTTTTTCCATTTTGCAAGTTATTTCAATAAAGCATTGACAGTAACAGACATTTGACAGTTGAAACATTTTGCGAAGGTTTTCGCAAATTTTTTCATGAAAAAGTATTTAGAAAATTTTCAAAATTCACAAATGATAATTTTGAAATGTCAGATTTTTGTTTTTTAAAAAAGAAACTGAGTAATTTATAGAAAAGTTAAAAATGAAAAATTGAAAAATCAACTTTGTTTTAAAATTTTTTAAAGCCAGTTAAAATGAATCATTAGAAATTAAAATTTTTTATTTGATGAAATCTAAATTTTCTGCAAAACTCTCACAAATTTATTTTAAGTTTCCATCAATTTAATCAATTCATATATATTTTACTTGTTTTTATTTATTTTCAAACGAATTGATCAATGGAGCATAGAACTTGGTTAAACAATTATTGTAGTTTTCAAATTCTTCTGATAGTGAGATGGAAAGATTAGGGAGTATATTGGTTATAGATAGCAAGATACAAATAACTTTGTCTATTTTCTACAAAATAGCCTAATAGCTTAGACTTTTTATTATAATGCTTTCATTTAGTTCGTGATAAGAGTGCCTAAAAGGATAACAAAATTGAAACTCATCTAATGTTAACAAGCCTAGAATATAAAAATATTGATATTCATTATTTAAAATATACTAACTTTCCAAGAAATCTTCAAGATTATGTAGAAAATTTTAGCTGCAAAAACTTCCAAAACTGTCCCTATTTCATCTTCCCATATTATATTCAAAGAGCATCTTTATTTCAACTTTTTAGCATATATATGTCTAGGCGCATTCAGAATACCAGCGTTATAGCATGCAAATTATTTGTTGAAAATATTGAATCTTTTAATTAATTTTTTAATGTAAAGTTTAATTTTAAATTTCTCAAAATGACCAAAATTGAAAATTTTTAATGAAAGTTTAGATTTGAAAAAACTGCTGAAAAATTTAATTGAACTTTTTGGAGGAGATTTTTGATAAAAAATTTTTTATAATAACAAAAAAACTTCAATAACAAATTTCCTTCAAATAAAAACACTTTTTGAGTTTTTCGAAAAAAAAAATCTTTTTGAACTACAATACTCAAACCCAATTTTTCAAACAATTTATTTTTGAAATATGGGACTCAATTTCCGTTACAAAGTTAGTTATTAATTACTGCATAATCAAGTTATACGATAGAAGTAATATATCAACAAATGCTCAGATGTTAAAAAATCAAAATGTCTACATTATATCTTTTAATAATGAAATTCATATAAAAAATATAAACATTTATTAACATTTTCTTGATTTTTTAATCGGCAAAATGAAGAAATTTTTAGTTACATTCATTGTTTCATCAAACCTATAATGTTCATTAAGTTCAATTTTCTCACAATTAATAGTATTTCACTAATGATAATAATTCATCAGTAATTTATTATATGTTTTAATCAACCGTCATTTACGAAAAATGTTTGCTGCCAAGGCGCTTTAGATAAACGAAAGTTTATGAGATGAGTTCGAAGATGTATGCTAATGTTTTCAATATTGGTACGGAACACAAGTCGGCTGTAAAAACAGGTGTTAAGTTTGAAAAGACAGGTTAATGTAACCAAAGTTGAGAATAGTTTCTGAGCTTTTCTATAAAAAAAACTATTGTCTAAATAGAAAAATGCTTTTGAAAGTAAAATTTTAAATAGGGTTGCGAGTGACTGGACGCCAATGAAGCTGACTGAGGCAAGCGTGGAGAAGCTGTTGTATCTAGCTTGATAGAGTGTTAAAGTTTGAAAAAGCTGCAGTTTTGAGAAAAAATAATTTGACTGTAGAAAAGCGGTTGTTAGGATTGAACAAATAAAGAACTAATTAAATGAAGGAAGCACTTGTATTTGGGAAAAGTACAAATTCCGAGTTGTGTTCATGCTTTAAGTATAAAAGTCACAGGTTCATATGATTTGCGAATCAAATAAGATGTTGAAAAAAGCATTTAAAAGTTTTTAAAAAACTATAGAAATATAAGCAGTCAGAATATAAAATGTATTCTGAACTTTTCAAAAAATTAAGCAGGTTCAATAAATTCTTAAAAATTTTGTCAACAAACTTTTTCAGCTCCTGAAATACCAAAACACGCCATGATTTCCGGAACCCAATTTATTTATTGGTTTACCGATTCTTTTCAAACACTTTTGAGAAAAAAACAGGTTTTTCTTATAATCCTGCAAAGCTATATAATGTTCATTTGATGGAGAAAATTCAGTATTCCTTTGAAACATACCTGTGTAAAACGCATATTTGTCATGAATAAAACACTTTCAAAGTTTAATTAAACTATTTGAATATTTGAAATACTTTGTTCACAAATTAACTTTTTATCGAGTTATTTTTTTTTCTTTAATCTGGAAGTCATTCGTGTATAATGTGCCTCTACCAATTGATCACGTACTGTCATTTTAAAACCTTCATTTAAATAAATAAAATCACTAGGTTTTTTAAGACAAAAAATTCTATAGCTATGAAAAAAAATGCATAAGTTATTTCGTTTTTTAATTTCTCTCAAGTATGCATGAATAAGTTTATTTAAAGTTTCACATAATTAATTCAAGCATTGTTTAATAATTTCAAACTCCATTTTTTTCTGCAAAAAGAAATAAACCAATTTTAAAAAATTTTAAAAACTGTGTGCTTCTGCATTTTTAAAATTGGAAAAAGCCCTATTGAGTAGGGGTACTTTACTGCAAAAAATATTATCCTTTTCTGCTTAGATGAAAGCTTTCTATACAAAAAATTAGATAAACAAGAAAATCAGCAATTCATCAATAGCTTCAAAGTCTTCAAAGTTTGCCCATTGATGCATAGAAATAATCACTTCCAGACAATTCAACGATAATAAAAACAAACATAGAAGCAGAATGATTGCGCTGGTTTAAAGTATTTGTCAAACGAATGTTTTGATGTTATCCACTTTTCTTTGGAGATCAAAAACAATGCCTAATACATTTATCCATTATCTTCTCCAAATACCTTTTAAGAAACTGACTCAAAGTTTCAATTGACACTCACAATGAAAGTTTTTTCCTTTTATATCGCAGTATTATTATTGTTGATGCTTGGAAACATTTTTCATAGTTTTTTGCTTGACATAAGTACAAAATTCATTTATTTTATTTCGTCGTTATTGTCTTGTAAGCATATAATCATTTTTCTTTAGAAAAACCATTCATCATGTCCAAGCCGTAGTTTTTCTATTATGTTTAAGTGTACTAAAGTTTTCATTATAAAAAAATAACTAGGTGTTTTTCATAATTAACTTTCGAAAAAACTCGACAAAAAGTTAATATCTGGACTACATTTTTTCTTATTTGGAAAGTTTTCACAAAGTTTAAGAAAGCTTTATTGAATATTGCTTAGCCATCTGTAAGTGAAATATGTGATTAATGCATAGGTTTTTTACGTGAATATTTCATTGCTTTTTCGTGCTTCGAAGATGATCTTCCAAATGTAATCAGATTGATTTATTGCTCTATCAGCCTTTTATTGAAAAAATAGAATCTGAATCTAATAGAAAAATTATTATAACATTTTGGATAATTTTTATACAGCTTTTATCTCAATAGAAATTTGTAATACATTAGCATTTCTATGACTATAATTTTTTGTGTTTAAAATTTTATTTTAAAAAAATCGTTTAAGAAAATCGTTATCACAATATAGAGTAAATATCAGTGTTTGTTCAGAGTTTTCAATTAATCTAGGAATCTAATATGTGCTTTCGTTGATAATAAAGTTTTACAACTGCAGTAAATTTCCAATTTGGTCATTGAACGAAAAGCTAATCGTTAAATAGTTAATCCTTTACTTAATATTCATGGCTGTACGAGATAGTAATACCATTTTTAAATAATCAATTAGTTTTATATAGAAACATTGATTGGTAAACAAACTCAGAATTGTCTGCACATTTTTAATGTTTTTCTAAAATATATTTTAGTTGAAATAGAATTTTAAATAAATTGTCGATGAGCTTTGTCGCTGCGTGAAGACTCTCTTCAGATCCGAGAAAAATTACATTTCAAAACTTGATAAAAATTTGTTTTACCTTTTACCTTCAAAATATTTTGCTTATTTTTTAAAAAAAATTTATATTATTTTTAGAAACACCATATGTATATTTAACAATAATTTTTGTCAAAATATGAAAATTTTTTTAAAAGACGTTTATTTGAGAAAAATCAGCTAAATGTTTGATAAATAAAACAAAGTCAGAATTAATTAAAAACGTTTTATTAGATAGGCCGCAAAAATAGTGCATCAAAAGATTGTTTAGAACGCATCCATCAAAAGCTGATTTCAAATACTGCGATCAGGTTTAGCATGATATAGATAGCCATCGCTAAACAAGATTTGTGAATAATTGAAACAAATGGAAATTACGACTTTTACTGTCGCCCCCATACACCAATAAAATACTAAAAAACTTCTGGTTAGACGTTAGCAGTTGATTAAGTTAAGGTTAGCTTTTGAGATAAACCAATTTCAAAACAAAATTTATTAAAAGCTGACTTTTCTGTAAAAATATCGAGTTCTTAATGAAATATAATTTGAGATTTTAACATAATAGAAATAAAGGTAAAACTGCGTTATCTACATTAAAATTGTCACAACCATTATTGCACAACAATCACGTGAATTTTTCTTTAATTATTCGTTTGTAGATAATAGGTAAAAGCGAGAGAATGGAAGCGACAGCCAGAACGAGAAAAGAATTCAACGACGCGTAAAGAGATGATGATGTCAACTGATGTAAAGTTTTACCAGCTTGAATTGCCAAGAAGGAAGGTGGTGCAACTCCTGCAAGTATTAACCATTTTAAATTTTTATTTATTAATTTTGCTTGTTTCGAACTATAGTTACTGAAAATATTTATTCAAGTTGGAAATTTAGTGAGTTATCAATACATAAAACTTTCCCCCCAACAAACCGATGAACGAGCCGATAAAGAAGGCGTGTAGAGGAATGTTGATGACGGGAGACGCAATGTTGATGAACCAGTTTGGCAGGAACGGCGTGATCCTCAAAAAGATCATGTAGTTGATCAAATGATCCTTGTGTTTCTCAACCTTCGTGTGTGATTCGTATGCAATTCAAAATCTGTAGTCTATCGAATAAACTAAAACAATCCTCCTCAAAACAACACCAAAATAAGAATTGCACGTCGTAAAGATTTTCCTTGAACAAACTTATATTAACAAGTAGACGCACTTGATAAGCAAGTTATTTTTACAAAAATTTGTACATTTTAAAAAAATCTTTGGCTAGGTGTTCTATAAATTTTTATGTTTTTAAAACGACATGCTATTCTTATTCTATTGTACTTCTGTAAGTTTTCAAATAACTATTGTAAGAAAGCCGGCCTAGATTAATAGTAATACTTACATTGTATAGTAAGGTCAACAAACGCAAAGTAGTTACTCAAAAAAAGACACGAAGAAGGTGAAACACTTGATAATGTAAGCTAGTTTACAAAAAGCTTCTTGTCTTCTTTTTAATAAATACTTTGTGTTTGTTGACCTTACTATTTGATTTAGACTATTCTATGTCAACTTGTAATTTTATTTCAGAAAAATATTGTAAATAATTAGCCTACGAATGTGAATCATAAAAACACGATAAAATTTTTTATTAGAGACGAAGCCTTATTTTATATCAAGTAAACCCAATGACGATATAGAACATATAACCAAAAGCATCTTATAGTAAGTTTTTTTGAAATTTTAGTGATTTTATGATTCACATTTCGAAAAAAGAATTATGAGACTGACATTTCAAGTTAATTTTAACTTGAAATTATCGGAAACCAATATTCGCCATTGCCAACTTGGGAAGTTTGCTTTACCGCTGTCAACTAGATCACCTGCTAAGCTAAAGAACAACAATACCAGATTATCACTTTGTCGATACCTGAAACCGAGTTTACTGATATCAATGTTATAGAAGAAAAGAACATTTTAGCACAAAGGCTAAAATGAAGAAAATCTAACTTCAGTATCTAGGAGATTATAAGTTAAAAAACATAACACGTGTTATGTAAATAGGTATTTGTTTAGCGCTTCCCAGTGCAGTTTAAAGTTCTTGCTAACAATTCAATGTAGCCAAAACACACTGTAGAACAGGTGCTAATTATTGGCTCAACACGAAATCGAACCCAGTAACTTTAGGTAATTAGTCTAATGCTCTACCAACTGAATTATACAGGCGATGAAGTAGCTATTGAAAAGTGACTAAAAGAAAATATTTTTCAAATTTGACATTTTCCCAATTCCAACCAAAAACTTTCAAATGAAAACCTAAAGCCAAACAATAACTTTAAAATTCTGCAAAACAATCCAACCTGCTCAGACCAGCTGCTTGCTCTTTCAGGCATGTAATACCAAACTAGTTTACTGCCAAAAAATCGGAAAAGCAAATAACAGAAAGAAGCTCCTATGGATGAAGCCTGAAAAAATTAATGAATCAAATTGTTTATAATGAAGATTGAAATACAATGTATTTTTACTGAAGTCCTCAAAAATTGAACCCTAATGAGATAATAAAATTTCAACATAAATAAGATTTGATGCATTTACATTTGAACAACCATACATTCATTTGTGAAATGACAAGTTATATTTTAATAGTTAATTTAAAAAACCATTTAATTTAAATTAAATATTTGGATCATAAAATAACAACTTATCAAAAAAATTATATTTTTTTTGAAAATGAAAAAGTATGAAACTTTAAAAATTTTTTAAACTAATTTATTATTAAAAAAATTGAAAATATTATTCACCAGACAAACAAGGAAAATTGAGAAAAGTGAGGGAAACAAAAAACCAGACAAAACACTCATGAATATCGAGCCTGGAATTGAGAACGCCTGCAAACTATAAAAAATATTTCTAATCAAAATTGTTAAGATATCTGTACTCTGATAGACTGTATGACCTCATGTAGAGCAGACAAACTAATAATAATAAATAATAACAGATAACCTAACTAACAAGACATAGGTTAGGAAAAATCCAAAAACAACAGGGTAAAAGTGGGAATCAGTATACCTGACATAGAAAGTTATATTAACTATAAATGCAAAGTCTTGAATTTCATCACATGAAAAATGAGAAATAATCAAAATTGAGTTTGTTTTAAATTGTTAAAAAGTAAAAACTTACTTTGAGAGAACTGTTCCAATTATTTTGACATGCTCAATATTTTTGGGTAAAACAAAAGCTTTTTTCTCTTCTCTGAAAAATTTAGTTCACAAATTATATTTTTTTGTTTTTTCCATCAATATGTTTTGGGTTGAAATGAAAATATGACTTACTCGTCAAAATCAGGAAGATTTGCATAAAGAATAATAAGAAAACCCAAAAAAGCAAAAAAAATTAAAAATAAGATTATGAAAGATTTTAAGTTAGAATTGGAAGTAACATTCTGTGGATGTTCCATCTTCAAATTTAAATAAACTAGATTTTAAGTAAAAACTTTTATAATATCAAAAACTCTTTATATATGTTGAGCAATTAAGCTAAATCTTTAAAATGAAGAATTCTAAAATTGCATCATTTATAAAAATCTACTGACTAGATTTGAAATAACTATTCCTTCAAAATTTAAATTGTCAAAATTTACCAAAATCTGTTGCGTTATCTTATAATAACTATAAAAAGAGGAAAGACCTTGATAGGAGATGTAGTTACCATCGTCAACATTTTATCGCAGTAAGACAAACTCACAAAAACATATTTGATTAGTTGATATATAGTCATACTATACAGAAATTTTCTTATTTGAGTAAAACTGTTATCGATAAATACTGCAAATTTTTGAACACTAAAGGTAATTTTATTAAGTACAAAGCTTTTTGTTAACAAAGTAACATTATCAAGTACGTTAAAATTACCTTCAGTGTTCAAATAATTTGCAGTATTTACTTTGGCTAAAGAAGGTTGTTATGTTATCGATAAACCAGTTAAATATAGAATAATTATTGAAAATTATTTGAACACTAAAGGTAATTTTATTAAGTACAAAGCTTTTCATTAACAAAGTAACATTATCAAGTACGTTAAAAGAATGTTACTTTGTTAAAGAAAAGCTTTGTACTTAATAAAATTACCTTCAGTGTTCAAATACTTTTCAGTATTTACTTTGGCTATAGAATATTTGTTTTTAAAATAAAAAAAATCTCTAAAACGATTTTATTCCTACATTAAACGAACTTTTTTAGAAGTTTTTAAACACGTTGCCTTAATAAAACTAAAATTTATTGAAGATAATTTTGTATGAATGAATTTAAATAAAAAGCTTTCAGTCTTAATTTTGATTTTTTATCAACCAATCAATTTCGTTTTTTTTTATCTTAGCTGCGATGAGAAATTTGTCGGTGAAGGCTCGATTAATATTACATACACGTGCTCCACTAAATTTACTTTTGAAAATGTACTAAATAATAATCCAATAAAAATTGGATATAATAATATAACTAATTTCAAATAAATTTTTTTTCAATAAATTTATGAAATTACTAATAATTTAATATTTAAATAAAAACACTTTATGGAGTTTATTTTAAGCCACAAAGCTTTGCGTAAGATTAATATACATTATCAAGTGGCGGTACAAATATAAGAACTTTAATGACTTCCCTGCATGGAACCCTTAAAATCCTCAAGTTTGTAATGAATATAGGCTGTGCGTTTCGGTTAAGTAACATTTAAATTTAAGTATAATAGCCTGAATCAAATTGTAATTATCATTGATATTGATTATGACTTAATAATGTAAGCTAGTCTTACGAAAAGCTTCATGACTTGAAATAAATACTTTGTGTTTGTTGACCTTACACCATTTTAATTCTTCGAGCCAAACATCTTACGAAAGTTTCGTGAAATCAAATAAACCCCAAAAAGTGTTTTTAGTTAAATAATTGGCTCAATGAATTAAAATGAAAATTTAATATTTTGATACATAAAGTACGAAGTTTATAGATGAAGTACGAATACAAGCGTAACATTATCAACCACGCAACGTTTACTAAATGACCTATTTTATTTTTCATTCAATTTAATTTATTCTAGCTTGAACCAACTCATTTTAATATATAGTAAAGTAATTTCAAATTTTTATTAAATTATTATAACATTTGTATGGGTATATACCTGAAGTTTTTTTGGAAACCAAACACCTCCATTTAATTAAAGTTTTGCTAGAGAGCATTCATTCAACCTGAAGTTGTTCTTGTACAAAGACTAGCACCAAAAGTGAACTTGACAAGCTGATAAGATGCATAGACCATGAAACCAAAGTTCTTTGGATAATTGAACTTCGGTTCGAGTTCAAACACATAAAGGTCTACGTAAACAACTTTTTTTGTATCGCATGATAAAATATTTATTTTTTTAGATAGCGAACTTTTGCTATGAAGAAAATTTTAAACTTACTCTAACTTGTTCTATTGAAGTTTTAAGTTTATTTTTAGGATGTTGAAAGTTAGTTTTAAAATTTTTCAAAAATTTTTTTGCGTTAAAAAATTCTTAAAAAATAGTTTTAAATTTTTCAATTTAAAAATTCGCGTTAGAAAGTTTGTTAAAAGTAGTGTTCTGAAATGGCATATAAAACTGTGAGCTCTAACAGGAAGTGAGCGATTTTTTACCATGCTTTTGATAAACTCTGAACTGTTCAATAGAAGTTTGTGCTTAAAACTATAATAAATACTACAAGTAGATATCGTACGATTCAATAGAACGACTGTTGTTACAAAGATCTGACTCAAGTTTAAAGATATTTAAAGTTTGCTCCCCCAATGGCGGAATTTCGAAATTTTAAAATTTTGAATGTCTTTAGTATTAATATTTTAATTCTTCGAGCCAAACGTAAATATTCAAATAAACACACGTTTATTTTATTAATATTATATTAATAAAATAAACTCCCAAAAGTGTTTTCATTTGAATATTTAGTATTAATGTAAATTAAAAAAACGGGATCGGTTTTTTTGCATTAACAACAAAGCCATTAAATACATAATGAATATCATTTCGTATTAATTTTAAATATTCAGTTGCACAAAATATTTATTTTTTATTTTAGTTCCTTGTAGAAATAGTGCATCCGATCTTCAGTTCGGTGACATGATGTAATTTTTTCTGCATACTTTTTTATCAGCTATAGCAATAAGTATTTCGTTAGAAGTCAGCCCAATATCTTTTTGAAGTACTTTTTTCAGTGCTATATCTGGACGTCTTTTTCAGCAAGCGCTAACCGTCTTGGCTATAGTGGACAACTTTGGAATTTGACTGTATAGCTGAGCGTTTGATTAGCGGTCCTTCCAGGATACATTTTTGACTTTTCGGACCTTGCGAGTGTAGGTGCCATCAACTTTTTTCACTGCAGCGTTGGTCATTACCCAAGATTCACACCCGTATAGTAGTATGGACTCTACAGTAGTTTTGAAAATCTTAACTTTTGTCTCTGTGGTAATGCGAGAGTTTCAGATTTTTTCTAGAGAACTGAGAGCGACTCATGATTTTCCGTTTCGGGTGTTGATATCTCGTGAAGAATTGGTGTAGCCTCACAAATAAAGAAAAACTTTAGTTCAAATATTTATTTTAATATTTTTATTGGACATCTAAAAATAGCTATAACTTTCCACGAGTTCAGCTTTATCATTGGTTGGAATGAAAAATTAAAAAAATTTTGCAATGTGTGATTTGTTAGTAATTTCATCGTCAAGTAGTGAAATTGCTTCCTTAAATGTATCTAACTCATAAAAATTGAGCAACAGAAAAAAACTGTAATAATTTAGAAAAACTGTTTCAAAATACATCATTTTTGCATATTTCACACCTTTTGTAACACTTTCAAAGTTATTTTTGACGTACGAATTAACCAAAAACAAATCATATTTATAAACACAGCAAAATTATACGAATTCTATTCAGACTAGAAAAAACAAGTAATTACTTTGCACTAAAGTATTACGCCTAATTTTAAATGAAGGTCTGCTCAGAAACTCTTACATAAACTATTGGTATCTCCGTCGAAAAGATGTTTCATGAAAAATTTATGAATAATAAAACACTTTTCTAATTTTTGGCTAGTTATTGGGAAAATATACGGGAAAAAATGGATTCTAATCAAGTCCACACAATTGCACTAGCCGATATATGATAGCGGAAAGACCAACAAATGGACGATTACGAAGATTTTAATATAAGTTTTCAATGAAAAATTAAAAAAATTTTTGGTTTAGATAAAAACTTCAACGTATTCAGGTTTAATTTTTGGAAAAAAATTGAGAAAACTTCAAAAGTGAAATAAAGTTTCAACTTATTAAAAAGCTTTTAAACTGACTTTTGGTTTAATACACATTCAAATAAATTAATAAAACTAATGAATTATGACAAGGTTTTACTTGTTGAAAATTTTAGCTCAATAAAAATTTTCTCTACGTGTTCTTATAAATCCTCATAATTTGAAGTTTTACTGTTGAAATTCAAGTTTAAAAAAGAACATACAACGTCTCTAAAAAAATACATTTAAATACCTCTACATCGTGCCACTACAACCTCCTGCAAAAAATTATATTTTTAACAACAAATTAAGTAACATGGGGACTTGAGGTAAGTATTCTAAGGCTCTGACAGATACAGTCCAACAGAAGAAAATCGATGTTATCAACAGAATTAATTAATATTTTATTTAAGCTATTCTAGTTTGAATAACGGCTATACACCGAAAAAACAGTGTTATAGAGTGTAACATGGAGTCAAACCGGCAAGATCACAGTTCAAGTGTGATAAAAAACTAACCATAGTAATTAAACTTAGACAATATAAATAAATGTATGAATCTTCAATTGATGTTTTTAAAGTTTTTAAAGTTTAAATTGCTATACAAAACATGCATAAGCTGTCTCTGAAAAGTAACCATAGTAATGAATAAAAAACTCCATAGTTACTATTTTTTTATTAAAATGTAGAATAAATGAAATTGAGGGAAAAACTACTCATTGCTACAGTTGAAAGAATGAAACTAATGAAAAGCAAAAAAAATTGAAAGCTTTATAATTTAGGCAGTCAAGTAAAATGATCATATATTTGAGTGGCTTGGTATAATGTAGTTTATATTATTGTTTTAACTTTTATTGAAACCAATTTGACCAAGTATTATGCAACTGTGATTAATTTAACAAAATGAAGAAACTTTATACATTAAATTGAAGTCCATTGTTTGAAACTAAAATTATGCTTTTTTTTTTCAAAGTTTGATTGTGAATTCATGAATTGATCAGCTAAAAGACCACCTATAAATGCACATAGAAAAGCTGAAAAAAATATTTAAAGCTAAGAATAAACACAGTTATCCAACGAAGCTTTCTGTAAGGTAAAATTCCCATTACCAAGTACTGTACTTGATAATGTAAATTCTGTTCACAAAAATATTCGTTGTTTAATAAATATTTATGTTTTTGTCCAATACATTTATTATTGACTATCAAAGAATATATAGGATGTCAAATGAACCAAATGTGGTTTGCCAAATAGAAATTGGGCAAAATTTAAACAGATAGCTTCATTCTATTTTTTTCAAGACACTTTCAACAAAATAATATCAGCTTTTATCACCAACGAAATGAAACACTATAATATTTGTGCATTATATTTGTTTGAGAGTTATAAATACATATCTTTTACATTTTGACCTGTTTCAAATAAATTTCACAAAATACATATGAATTTTCTGTAAAATTGAAATGATGAAAACTTCAGTGAAATATGTAATATGCATATCAACTAAAAATTTCAGTCAATAGGCCGGGTTTCAAGCATTTTCTGCAACAAGTACTTATGGTGTTTGAATACCTTTTGGCTTATCATTTTAATAGGGAAGAATTTCTGGATACTTTTGATATAAGTTAAATTTAAGTGGTTTTTAACAACGCTTGTTTAGCTAAGGTTTTATATCTTTTGAAATATTTGTTTTTAGAAAAAAATGTAAGTTTTTTGTAATTCTACATTATCGAATTCTAATAAACATAGATTTTATCTAAAATTTTCGACAAATACATGAAATGTTTCATAATTGCAGACTAGGTATTTATAATCGTTATTTCCTATCGATTCCTTCATAGCTCCAATCAAGTCAGTGTACTTATACCGTATCACTGTTTTTCATTAGTGTTATTTAAATATTTTCAAGCCTATTTTGCATTTGAAAATAAAATGATAAAATATGATTAGCAGGGATGAGTAATGAAAGTGTTGGCTACATCCTTGTTATAGATATTAGTTGTTGTAAGTTACTCCACCAAAATAAAGTGTAGTCTTTGCTTTGAGTGTTTTTCATTTACGACGATCTTTTGATATATAGCCAAGTAATATGTAGTTTTACTAAGTGAATGCATGAACATTTTTATAATCCATTTTAATAATTTCAAGAAGATAAACTTTTAAAAAATTTTTCTAATAAAAAGTATGGTAACATTCTCAAGTATAAAAATTTGAAGGTTTATTATATTTGATTTATTAATATTTGGCTAAGAGATTTCATCCCTCTGAATAACTTCCCATCTTCAAATTTTTCTATTTATTTCAATTTATTGTGTAATATCCAGTTTTTTTTAAATCAAACTTACATTTAGATGCTATATTTGTGTTCTACAGACAAAAATTTTTAAAAATTTCGAATCGATTTTCCAATTTTTTTAGTTTTTACTATCTCAAATGTTGAGCTGATGTATATGAGTAGACTTAAAAAGTCAATTATGATTCAAATAGTCATTCAAGGTAATTTACTCCAAATAAAATGAGTTGACCTCCCGAAAATGACAAATGGTTCAAACAGATGTCGCTAGTGACTGCATATTAGCTAGGTTTTGCTGAAATATAATGAAAATAAGTCTGAGTAAGATTTATAAAGCTCAAAAACTCAGTCAAAAATAGAAAAATATAATGAGATAATATGAATGAATAATGAGGTATTTGCATGGAACTTGAACGCTTTCATCTTGAACCATGTAACAATTGCAAAAGCATTAAAGTTAAAAATATATTTTTTAGTCTTTCACGTAATTTATATAAGCAATTACTTTTCAAGTTGTATTTATAAATTAAAAAAATTTTTCAAAATTAGTGAAACTTTTATTAATGAAAATTTTGCGAAAAACAAATTAATTAAGAGAACATATTATCCAATTCATTTATATTATTTTTTGGTTTTTTAAACTGTAAATGTGAAAATCTTTTACATTAAATTTACTTCAACAAGACTCAGAACTATAGAAAATTGACTTTTCGGCTTTCTGCATTTCTCCCCATTATTATTCTTTTGAAGATTTGTGATGTTTTTAACTCAATTTTCATAAGGTTTTTAGTATTTTTTTCGAAAACGTTAAAAACCCGATTCACTTGATGATATTAACTACAAATAATTTTTGCTTCTAATAAAATTCGTTAATAGTAATATTTTTATGAATACGAATATCTATTTTTAAAGAAAAAAATTTATATACATTAAAGGCAGTCAAGCTGATATTCTTAAATGAAAAATACGAAACGTTACAGGGTATATTTTAATTTTTCATTTATAAACGTTCGAATGAAAGGGCTGATGCTGTGAAGAATACATGCTATAATATCGTTTACTCATCCTCGAGATGCTCGATCAAGATGAAATGGGATGTGTGTATCAAAAGATCAAGTTATAGTCAGGAGTGAAATAGATCAGAAAAAAAATTTTACACTTGTTTTAAAAAATAATCAAAATTTTTGAAATTTTCATATGTATTTTATAAATTCTACCCCAGCGGCCATTATGTCTTAACAACGCTACTCCAAGACGGACTTAAAGTGATGCCCATAGACCTCAATTGGTTTTTGTAAAAATCTTTTAAAGCATTTTATACTTTTAATAATTTTCAATTTTCACAGATATGAATAATGTTAATAATTTCCACTCGTATTACAAATATGGGCTGAGATTTTAAACATTCCCCCACACGTTCAAGAGTGGAAAAACTTATTTAATCTTTTTAGGTTCAAATACATTTTTTAAGAATTATAGCTTCTAGTCTTTTAAGATTTTCCCTTATCTAATAAAAAAGCTCATTTGATATTTCGGGGGTTTAATTATTTCTTAAAGCCAAGATTGATAGATAATTTGAGGAAAAGCATTATCAACAGCTGCTAAAGCAACACTAAATCAATTTGTGTTGGCCTTTTCTGCCTGTACTCTTGCGAAAAAATTACATTTGGTTTGAAGCTGAACTTAATTTTTTTTACTTCACACCTGAATGCTTATATATTCAACATTATAACCTATAACTAAAATTTTTGAGAATTTTTTTAATTATTTTGACATTTAAAATTTAAAAAATTAATTCACAACTCTATTGATTGAAAATGAACGCCTTTGAAACATTATATAACAATAATAACAATAGTTATATAAAATATGTAATGTAATATAATGCAGTATGTATAAAGTGCTTTTCCTTATAGAACCCGGTAACTTTAGATAATTAATCTAATGCTCAACCATTGAGCTATAGGGGCCGACGAATATGAAAATTTCCAACTCAATGCACAAACACGATAGATTTACAACATGTAGGAGATAATTTAAACCATTCTAAATTAATTGAAAGATTAAAAACTTCATTCATTCATAAATCTATATATAGAAACTAATATGAAACCTTGAAGAGTCCTTTTTAAAATGAATAATTTTTTTTCGCATTGAATAAATTCAAATGAGTTTAAGAATAAAATTTAATTTTGAAACAAATTTGAATTTTTGAAATTATTTTTTAATTATTGGAAATTATTGAATATTTCATCTTTTTTAAATAATACATGAAATGAAAATCACTGTTTCCATTAGCATAATATGATGAAAAGTGTTCGAAGAAACCATGAAATACATGATTAAGTTGTATGCTCGAACCCAACTAATACATTACAAGTGTCATTTATGCTAATCCTAGAAATATTCTTTCAGTTTTTTTGCCAATCGAGTTTCACAATACGAATGAAGGTTTTTTTGAATTGATAATTAGCAAAAGCATAACAAAAAGGGTTTATAGGGCTGTTTGTATAGCAAAGCCAGTATGAAATATCATAGAGAACAGAGTTGACACATGATGGACAGAACCCCATGATGAATGAAAGCAAGTGCCACGGTGTCCAACACAACAAAAATGCCCCTAATATCAAAGTGATTGTCCTCAAAGCCTTGAAAGCTCTGTCTTCTCGCCGACTGGGTTGCTTCTTGAAATATTTTTTGGTATCTTGAAGTTCTTTGTCACTAGTAGAAGAAGTAGTTGTAATAGCAGCGGCGTTGTTGTCTTCTACATTAGTCTGAAAAGGAGGTTCTGAACAATAAAATGCAATTTTTGTATATTTAATAATATTTATTTATGAAAATATTTTGGTTTTTTGCCACACGAACCAACCTCTTGCACGACTGGGTTCAAGACAGAATCTTCCATGGTGTAGGAGTCTTTCTTGTCAAAAACTTTTTGAAATATTGATAGTTCTTTCTTTTTTGAAAAATGGGTTTTCTTTTCAAAGATTGAGTTTGTTTGTTGATTTTTATTTTTGTACATATGCTTTATTTTTTTGTTTTTGCACTTTGTTTCTTTTTTATTATCAGATGTTCCATTATTTGAAAAGTTCTTTACCTCACATATATCGAAATTATTTTTGTTATCCCATTGGTCAGAGTCACAGCAAAAATTGGTGGGAGGAACATGCAAAAGAGTTTCACTGGCGGCATCTCTGTATTGTTTTTCCTCATACTTTTCTTTCTCATTATTTTGTATTTCTTTGTTTTCATTTTCTTCTTTGTTATTTTTCTTTAATAAAAAATTAATTTTTCTTTCTTTTTTTGAAACTGTTTGAGGTTGATGTTGTAGGTATAATTCTAACTTTTTCTTTTTAGAATTTTCAATTTTTCCAATGCATGAATCAACTTTTATAATTATATTATGTTTTTTATCATTATAGCTTTCAGTTTTGTTTTCACCTCTCACGTTTTCATTTAATAAATCACATATTTGTGCTTCTGCATGCTCACCAATTAACTCGTTTTCATCAACTTTGTTATTTTCTTGTATGAAAGATATCGAAGTAGCTCCATCTAAAAAACATTTTTTAAAATTAGTGTTACATTTTGAAGATTCTTGCTCAATTTCATTGTCTTTTTGATCATCTGAACAAACGATCACTTCTTGCCCTAGTTGACTAACTCCTTCATCTGCTGGTTGTGGGATGATAACAGTCGATTGTGGTTTCACCACTTTGGCAGAAGAGGCTGAGACTACTAGTCGAGCAATTTTTTCTCTTTTTTCTTCAGATTTTTTTTGCAATCTCAAAACAACTCTGTATATTCCAACGTAAAGTGCAACCATAAAAAACAAAGTAACCCAAAAGTAACCGATTTGCAAAAGGGAATTAAACACAGCGTTCTTCATATATTGTACATCACATTCTCCTATTTCTAAATCTCTTTTCCCAGTGAAATACTGCCAGCCAAAAATTGATGTAAAAAACATTGAAACAGGTATAGTCCATATAATAGCAATAATGAATAGAATTTTCCTTCTTGACCTCCAAGCTCTATATTTAGCAGGTATTTTAACAGAACAATAACGGTCGATTGTGATACAAAAAACTGTGTAAATGGAACATAGACATGCACTATAATCGATTGAGAGCCACACATCACATAGAATTTCTCCTAAGAGCCAATAATGGCCAGACAGAAGATAAGCTGCGTAAAAAGGGATCGAAACTGCTCCAATTAGTAGATCAGATACCGCGAGAGAAGCGATGAAATAATTAGATGGTTGTCGTATGCTCCTTTCTAAAATGAAACTCAAAAGAACAATTAAGTTGCCTGAGATGGTCAGCAGGCTGGTGATGACGGCTACCAACGCCATGCAGATTGTGAACGGCAGGTCGTAAAATACAGGCTGTCTTACACCTCCAAACTTTTCATGATTTATTGTAGACACATTGCTTTTGCTTTCGGTTGAGTAATTAAACATGGCACGTTGCTTTGTCTAATTTTTGATTTATAACAATTTATCTGAAGTGTTTATTATCCAATAACAAATCGCATTTTGTTGAAACGTATTTTTTAACAAAGGAAATTTTTTTTCTTATTCAGATGACTTTTAAAGTAGCAAACCTTAAGCTTCGTGGAATTATGAAGCAGCTTTTTTCAATGGCTAGTATATATACGGTATGAATTGGAGAAATGTAGAAGCTATAAAATCAAAAGATTTTTTCAATTGAATTAAAATTCTAAATAAATTGAAGATCAAAGTAGTTGAATTAAATATATTTTTTGTTGGACTTACAAATCGCATTTATGCAGTTTTAATTTTAAAACATTAATATTACGAAAATAAAATTATGATGGTTTGTGACAATCTAAAAATTGCATAAAAATGTGTTTATGTAAGATTTTCTTTTCTTTTAAGCATTTCCCTTCAACATCGAAATAGGATAATAGCTTCAGACTGTGTAATTGAAAATTTCAAACCATAAAGCAGAAAAGACTGTATAAAAAACCAATTTCGCTGAACTTTCTTATCTAAACGTTCCGATTAACTTCCTTTAATGGAATTTTCGAACACATTAAAAGTATTGTGTATTGGCTGAAGTTTCCTTATCAGATGACCACTGCTATTTAGCGATCATAAACTTAATACTTCTTTCTTCTTCCACGTACAATAAAGATTTCCATCTAGAATTAAAGTTGTTCATATTGTGAAGCTACGGTTTTTTTACAATAAACATTTTTTGTTTATGTGAGTTTTTTTTTCATTTATTCTATTTATTTTTTCATCACATTAAATGTTTCTTTTTCTGTCGAGTTCATCGAGAAAGTTCTCTATAAATTAAAATAGCTGTCAAAGAAACGTGCAACAGCAATTGATGAGAATTCTTCAAAAGTGGCAAAATACTAATCTATATTTCATTTACGGTTAATTAATCATACTCTAAAAAATTTAAAGTTTCAATTTCTAAACGATTTGATTTCTAAAACAATTTCAAACTAAGCTTAAATTATTGACTTAATTTAAGATATTTTTCTATAAAAATTGTTCATTATAACAAAATAAAGTAAGCCTTCCTTTAATATTGGAGTTTTCAAAGCCTAATAATAAAACCTATAAATTAGGATTCATATTTTGAATGTTTAATCAAAACGAACCGAAATGATCATTGTTTTATAATGAAAATAAATATATATAATCTGGAGTAAGCTATTCCAACTTTATCAATATTACATACAAAAATATATAAACTTTCTCTAAACATCCATTCATTTCAATTTTTCGATTTTTAAAAATTTAGAAAAAATTTTTTGAGCAACAACATTAAATTGCTTGCATAAAAAGCGTCGAAAACTTGGCTTTTATAGCATCTTCACATTCTTAACTATTTCATGCTTATTCACACCGTTGAATTTGTTTCCATTGAAATTATTTTCTTTCAGTGTAAAGCTTTGAGGATTTCCCCAACACAAGCAACATGATGAAAATGAATTTCATATGAGCGTCCAGTGTTGCCCACCTCCTCATTAATTAAGCTAAGCGAACCAGTGATCTAATCTTGGGTGAGCCATATTGTGTTGGTTGAGAAGAAGAAACGAAGATTATTGTGAAAAATACTATTGAAGATATTAATTCATCATTAAAATCTTTAGAGACTTCCACGATCTAAGCAACTAATTATTTTTCTTCCTTTTAAGATAAGTAAGCGCAGAGACGATTTAAAAAGATTACTTTAAAATATTTATTTTTAAACTTTTATACACCTCCGGTATTTTAAATTTAACTTTTCTCAATAATCTCATTTCACTATTATTGTATGAAGGTTTTTTTTCATCGAAGAAGCTTTGTGAATAGAACAGTTTTACTTTATTTTTCGCTTATCAAAATAAATAAAAATTCGAAAACATAATTTATTTGGTTTTTTGGCATACATATCTAATATACCCATCTATAGAAAAATCTTTTATAAAAACATTAGTGAATGGTAGTAAAATTAAATATTTCGTAAAACTAAAGATGGTTTTATGAAAGAAGTTTATCAATAAATTGTTAGTTTTGCTTTTCCTCATCTTCTTAAAACAATTTTTTAATTTTCATGGGTTTATATCCCTTATAATGAGAAAATTTTGAATACAATTATTGTTTCCTTAAAACTGAAATGTTCTATAAGTAAAATCTTATCCCAATTCACTAATAATTTATGAAAAAATCGTACTTATCGGAAATTTTAGTTTTGATGAAACAATAAATAATCAAAAATTTTTTCATTATAGAAAATAAAAAATCAAGAAATATGGAACAACAAAGATAGAAAAGCTGTGTCTGAAAAATTTTGAAATTTATAAACGAAAAATAATTATAAACTTAAAATAATTTAATGACTGCAATCAGTGTCACCATGAAAACAAAATCCTAAGAATTCTTATACAAGTTTTAAAAAGTCAAGTTAAAACCGTCTTACTCAGCATTTTTTTGATTTTATTTTTTAAATTTACTTTTCAATTTATTTTCTTCGAAGCATTATAATGGATTGAAAGTTGTACAATGCTTCATTTTCTCATGCATTAACCAAGGTATGATAACGACGTACTGCACTTGATTTCTAGGCTTTCATTAAGAAATTGAAAAGATTGAAATTACTTGCATTTATTTTTTCATATTTTTGCTGAGAACTTCACAGTGTATAAACACACGTACACAATATTCTTAGTAAAATTTTACGTTAATAATCTATTTGAACAAATGTTGGAAACAAAAGTTGAAAAATTCAAAATAACCATTAATTGTATCTTTTTGAAAATATTTTTTTTAACTTTTATTTCAGAATTGAAAAGCTCTTATAAATGCATCCAAAGGTTCTTAATAGACCTTCAAGTATAATCTTTTTCGTTAAAAAATTTCAAAACAGATTAGGTGATAAAGTAAGTTAAAATTACAAAAAGCTGCGTGCTAGCTTTACTTTGAAAAAAGTTCATGGTTTGAATAATGTTAATAGATTTATTTCGTTAAAAAAAGATTTTGAGATTCAAGATTTTAGAACAAACAATGAACTTAATAATTTTTAAACCCTTTATTGTATACTAAAGGATGAGCACAGGAAAATTTAATATGAATAAAAAATTTTACTCTCTATCTAGTTTTTTTCTATGGAACCCTCTACCTCCTTATCTCATATCTTTTTTTCATTCTATTCTTCTTAAAAATCTAGATCCTTTCTTTTCAAGCAGTTTATAGCAGAGTGCCTCTGAACGATGCGTAAGAAATGCTATATAAGTTACTTACTTGGAAGAAAAAGCTTAAATTTATTATTTATAAGCTCTAAGCAAATTTTTAATTTATTTTTTCCAATGTTTTTTTTGATTTCATAAAGAACTGACTTGATTCTAATCCTTGGATTCAAAAAACTTCTTAATCGTATTTTGCACCCATAATAGGCAGAAGAAAATTTAATTGAGGTTTGCTTTTTTGCAAAAACCAATAAACGTTCCAAATTTTTATTTATTTATTTTACTATAAGCAAAAATCAACCTGAATCCCCTTCGAGATTTTCTTTCTACTTTATAAATTACCTTCAAAGACAGAGGTAGATGGAAGAAAGTTTTTGAGGCCCTATGCTACCCTAGGAAATCAAAGAAAGAATAATAATAGACATGTCTTGACATTATGTAGGAGATGACAACTTTTTAAATTTTTGTATTATATTAAGCTTCGCTTTTAAAGAAGTATTTTAAAGTCATTTGAAACAGTATGTATTTTTAAACATCAAAAAATAGTTAGGAAGATTCATTTTTATTGAGAATAATTGCTTGAAAGTTTAAATGGCGAATAATTTGAGATAATGGAATGAAATTGCAAAACTTAATTATCAGGCAAACGATTGTGAAATTTAATTTTTTAATGAAAAGTTTTCCATTAGTTTAAAATGCCTTTTAACAATGATTTTGAAGTGACTTTGGCATTAATAAATCTTTAAAACACCTATAGATCTCAGTATTAATTTCAGTTAGCTTTTTAGGTTTAAATATATTTATTGCTCGGTTAATTTTATTGTTATAATTCAACAATCATATATTTATTATGTGAAATATTTGTTAATTCCCAAAAGATTTCTTTAATGATATATGAAAGTATCAGTGAAAAAATTTTTTTTTTAATTGTAATGTTGTTTTGTTTGTAGTTTTATCTTCAAAAACAATACCGAAAGCGAAAATTTTTAAGTTTTAATTTTTCATGTTGATGAAATTTATTAAATTTTAATGAAAAATTAATTAAGTTAAAAATTGTTAAATAAATATAATGTTAAAACGAAATTCAGAATCAATAAACCAATTGTTTGCAAAAGTTTGTAAATCTGGACTCAGTTTATTCAATTTCAAAAATATAGGTATGAATTAAGGCTATAAAAATGCAAATAAAAATTGATATAACTTATCAAACCCTTCAAAGCCTTTAGCACATCATATAACGCTATTTCAAAGAAACACATATGCTTTTCTGACTATGATGCTATAGGATTTGACTGTGACCACACACTGGCTCAATATCATTTACACTATTTATTCAAGGTATTGTTTTATATGATTTTTTTTTTGAAAATCATTTTGTTTTAAACATCAATAGTATATTGTTTTCAGGACACATTCTCTGCTTTAGCAGATTTCTTAAGTGAAAAAAAGGGTTACCAAAGAGAAATTTTCAAATTTATTCCAGAGTTTTGGTAGTTAAAACTATTTATAAATTGACAAGAAATTTATTTTTTTTTTAATTTAGTTCAAAAGGGCTTATTCTTGACTTGAAAAAAGGGAATTTTTTAAAATTAGCACATGATGGAAAAATACTAAAGTATACTCAGTTACTAATTTTCTATAATAATAAAAAGTTAATAAGAATTTAAAAAATAATTTTTGTTATTTTTTAGGGCTTCCCATGGCACAAAATTTATAAAAAATATTAATAATCATTTTTCATCTTCTATCTGGCCACATCATAAAGAACTTTCTCAAACTATGACTAATATAGGCTCTAGGTGATGTTTAATATATTATAATTTTAAATGATGATCATTTTCAACGTTTTATGCTTAATTATAAAAGTTATATTTGTATCTTTTATGATTTTCAGATACAGGATATTTGAAAACTTTTTTGATATGGCATCTGGACTTTTGTGTGCTCAAATTATTGATCATTTAAATCTCACAGTAACTACTTTTCAGTTTCTTCAAACATCATGTAAAGTACAAATGTGTATTTTTAATTTAAAACATTACAGAGCCATAAAAAGCCATCTTCGTACAACATTTGGGCTGATGTTGAGGATGCCTTAAATCATGTTTATATTCCCGACCCTTTCAGAGGTGAATAGCTTTGAAAATGATTTTTCATTTGAATGTTTTATATTTCAATTAAACCTCAAATCTATAATCAGCCACAAACGGGATGTTTTTTCATCGGTTTTTGAAAGAAACAGATCGTTATGCAGAACGCTGGTCTGTTGAAAGAAGGAATTGGTTGAAAAGGTTGAAATATGGTGCAAATTGTAAGGTTGAAGATTTCAATCAAATAAGCTCAAGTCTTGATCAATCAAAAAATACCGACAACAGTATTGAAAATAAGTTTACTACTAAAAAGCCCCTTTTTGTTCTCAGTTCTGCTTATGAAGATTTTGCCGCAGCCACAATGGCTTTTACTTTCGGAGAAGATTGGGAAGATTATTTTGATTTTGGAATTTTTCTTGCGCATAAACCTTCTTTTTTCAGATGCGACAGACCTTTTTACCACTTAGGTTAGACATTTTCTGTGTGGTATAGTTTTAATTTTATTTAAAAAATAGTTTAATATTTTTTTCGGTTTGTGACATTTTTAATAATTATTTTTTAAGTATATTGTGATGATGGGAAAATTGAAACAAGACCTGCCGACGATTTGTCAAATGATACTCGGTTTCATGGGGGTAATCTTAACCACTTAAAAAAGCATTTACGAAAAATCACCAATAAAGATAACCCAAAGGTTTTTAAAAAATTCATACTTTTTTATTATTGAAAGTTTGAAATGCCAAATATTTTTTATTCCAATAGTAGTACTACGCAATACTTGAGTTGTTTCTGTTCGCTTCGGTTGATCCAGTTTAAAATTAAAAAAATGATTCAAGATTTTAACATCAAAAACGACCAGGTGCTTTTCTTTGGGGATAGCTTGCGGTCGGATATTATTCCTTCGAAAGTTCATGCTGGTTGGGACACAGTATACATTTTGGAAGAAATGGCTTCCGAGAGATGTTTTCACATGCCGAGGCCTGACAACTTGAAAGTTGAGGTATATTATTTTTTTCTCATTTTAAGAAATTGATAAAAATATAAATAGAAACAATCATGGTGATTTTTCGAATACGCTAATATATGCAAAAGAATCTTAAAAATGTTTACTATCTAAAAAGTTACGTTACTTGTGATGAGTTGGGGATATTTAACTTCATCTAACACTAGTCATATATAGTTTATTTATGTGATAATCAACTAGCCACAATAAAACTATTATATTTATAAATATAGTACATTTCTAAATAGATTAGTTTTTTTATGATTATATACGTATTATCTCGCCATAAAATATCTGATCAAAAAACTTATCAAATTCATTCACTAGAATTTAATGATTGCATTATTTCGCTTATAAAAAAATTATTAGTATCTAGTTTAAAATTTTTAGCAATTTCGTATTTAAATTTATCATTTTAATTCGGATGTACTCAGCCCGTATCGCTCAGCTGGTAGAACAAGACAGATAATCTAAAGTTACCGAGTTTGATCCTGCGTGGGCCTACAATTAGCACCCTTTCCACAGTTTTTTTGCTATAAAAATTTTTAGCAAGCGCTTTAGTCTATAAGGAGAAGCTTTTCATAAATATCGCATTACATGTACTGCAAACTGTCATTTAAAAAATTGACTAATTGGGGTAAAAAATAATTGACATCAATTGTAGAAGAGATTCAAAAGTTAATAGAAAACCCACTGAGCTGTGTAATTATCTAGAATGCTAGCTCGGATGATTCCCTAGAGAAGGAGATTTAACTGCATGAGCTGGCATATTGTTTCATTCATAAACATTTCGCGGTGTCAAGCTGATTGGAATGTGTCATTGTAAATTAGTAAAACCCTTGATTACATGGATCTTCAAGCAAAATTTTTCTTTTATTTGAGAAGGTATCTAGATCTTCATCTACTTCTTGTTTCAAAATTTTATGGAACAGATCAAGCTGCTATTTATGTTTTCTTGGTTTGAAGGTCCCAAGTTTAATTAGCTCATTTTTTACACACTTTTGCAATGTTGTTTTTTAATTGTAAAAACAAAGCTTCTCTATATTTCGAAAAGTATTTAAAAACTGTTATTAACAAATTAAAAAAAATTTTGTTATTATTCAATGATTATATAGTAAGTTATTTATTATACAAGTGGAATTTTTTATTACAATAAAAAGTATTCAAAATTCTTTGAGGAAAAAAATTGCCCTTACAGAATGAGAGTGTTCAAGAATATAACTAAAATTATAATTGTCATCAAAAATAATTTTCTCAGTATATTTAATTTTTTTGAATACTAAAATTTGAAATGCTTTTTCAATCCATTTCTCTCCTTAAACCCTATAATTTCAAATAATTCCAAAAGGTATGTGATGTACAGCATAATAAAAAATTGCCATGGGGATCAGTTTTAATAGATTTCGAAAATAACAATGGAAAAACAAAAACGATGTTGCATCATGCTGTTCAAAAATATGCCGATATTGCCGTGCCTAATCTTGAGTTTTTACATGGTTTGTAACAAATGACGATTTTTTGGAAAGAATATTTGCATAATTTGTGGTAATAACGCATAAAAATTTCTATAAAAATATTTTTACAGATTTTTCTTATGATTATAAGTTCGAAACCTTTGATCCTAACGCCAGTTTCTCGTCGAGTGGTTTTCATCCTTTCATACCAAAAATACTTAAGAAAGTTTAAAAATTTTTATTTAAAGTTCTTTTAATTGTGTGATAGACAGTTTTGAACTTATAACTGAAAAATTATAATTTGATGCAATAGTTTAATTGTAACAATATTATGGTCCCAATAATTTTTTATTGTTTTGTTTAAATAAAAGTTTACCTTTAGACGTCTTACTTTATATTTGGTATCGACATTTAGTAAATCAATTTTCTCCTATTCTTTTCATGCCTCCAAAATTTCGAAAAGATGCGGATGGGTCTGAAAAAGAACAAGTGAGTTTTAATGAACGTATTTTAAATAAATATTTATAAACATATTACTTATTAGCAAGCTCTCTTAGAAAGCTCAGACGATGACTTTTTCATGAGGTAGAAAATTTTAGCAAAAACTCTATAGCAAGATCTATCATGATCCTATTTTTTCTGAAACAGGGGGCCCATCGTTCCAAATGTCACTATAACAAATTCTTCAGGAAGAAACACCAACATAAACAGGTAGTTAACTATAAAATTCATAGACTCTGATTAATACGTGTGCATTTTTTTCAGAATACAAAATCAAGTAGATGAAGTTGTTGATATAATGCAGTCAAACATTGGCAGAGTTTTAGACAGAGGAGAAAGATTAGAAGATCTTCAAGATAAATCTAGTATACTTCATGGAATTGAAAAATTACATCAGTTTATCATAA
The DNA here is from genome assembly GCA_964035795.1 of Pterobdella sp. o SKG-2022. Classification (NCBI taxonomy): domain Eukaryota; kingdom Metazoa; phylum Annelida; class Clitellata; order Hirudinida; family Piscicolidae; genus Pterobdella; species Pterobdella occidentalis. The sequence goes on along the minus strand of OZ038321.1, from coordinate 18,031,626 downwards.
ATTTATGAAAAAAGTGAATTTCATACTATTAAATAGTTCAAAAATATTTCAGATAATTTGATAAACAGTTCTCAGGCATTCAGGTCTAAAGCAACTTTTCTCAGAAAAACTCTATGGTGGAAAGAATGCAGAGTAAACTATTTAGATTATCAATTATTTTTTTCTATGAATTTCATTTTTCCCAGATGCGAATTTTGCTCGGAGTCATCATTACTGCCATACTTATTATAATAATTAGTAAGTTGAAAATGAATTTGAGGATTGAGCATTGTAAAAAATTATTGTCTTTTTTACACAGCTGCCATAATCATTCAATCCAAGAAGAAATAAACAAGAAATATCTAGATGTATTTTTAATTAATTAAACTATGTTTCCATTACTATAATTTTTGTTTAGACTTTATGTTCAAATATTCAAATAAAAAACACAAATCTCATTATATTTGCTACTCACATGTTTTTTCAATTATTTGAAATTTGTTTTTGTGACACGATTTGTAAATATTTCATTTTAAATTTCAAAATTGCATGACCGAAAAACCAATAATGACATTCTCTGTAATTTATTTAATAAAAAGGTCATTACACAAATAATGATACAATTGAAGATTATGAAAACAATCTTCAAAACATCACCTACGACCCTCTGTGAAATTATTTGAGATTTTTTTAGAATATAGCAGTAACAAAACATTAAAATCAGAAACTTACACAATGATATTGTTGATAGGGATGTGAATGAGTTTAACGAAGAAACCGATGAACCCCATGATGGCAAAACCGATGGCTGTTGCCATCGCGATCTTTTGAAACTCTTGAAGGAATAAATAATGATAAAAATTGGATTGAAACTTAGAACTAAAAATTACCTTTTCTGTCTGGCTTAGTACATCTTTTAACAAGTCTTATGGAATCTTTGGCAAAAGTCCTTGCGGGCTCGATGTGTTGCATTAATTGATCCATATTAAGTGCTTTTTCGAAGTGAACTGCTTGTATAAGTACGCAACTACGTTTTAAAATATTATCTATACAAATAATTTCAAGTTATAATTTAAACAAATTTTAATCTAATTTAAGAAAACCTTTCAAAAGAGTAGAAGATAATATTACACGTCACAAGAGTGAATTTATCGAAAAAAAAGAAAGTGCATATATAGCTTGTGTATTGAACAAACTAAGTATTTTTTGAAATTATATAAAAGTTTTTATTAATTTTGAACTAAATTTTTAAGATTTCGAATTTTAAAAAAAATATTTTTTTTCGTTTTGTAACATCTGGACATTCCAATTAGACTTTCAAAAAGTTTTTGTATTTTAGGACGACCTTTATATTTATAGAAAATTCTACCTAATTTACTAAAAATTATTTGAACGCTAAAGGTAATTTTATTAAGTACAAAGCTTTTCGTTAACAAAGTAACATTATCAAGACCTAATTTAATTTTTCTTTTTTCAAATTTAATTTACTTTAATCCCAGGCTTCGAAAAAAACTTGAAATAATTTAATTAAAACTTTATGAACATAAAAAAAATATTTTTTTAAATTTACAATTTATTTTATATACAAATTATGCTGTCAAAAAATATTTTTGATACTTTTCAACGCTTATAAATGAATGTTTGAAACGTTGGATTTCATGTCTATCGGAGAAATATTTTTCATAGTTCAATCATACTGAGGTTCAAGAAATTTAGTTCACGTTTTCAGTATGAATAAGCTTAATATATTAACTGAATAGATTAATTAAATCCTATTTATTCAAGTGTAGACAGTGAACAAAAACAGACTTCAAACATCAGCTTGAGGCTTCTTATATTTGTCGAAACATCATTGTATATGTTGCTAATATATCAAATAGACAAAGTGATATGAATTGCAAGTTAAAATAGGTATGTTATTCAGTCCAAGGTCGAGATAATAATAAAGGCTACTAGCCAAACCATTAAAATTAATTTTTAGGTCAAAAAAAATTATTCAGATTTTTATCGTTTCTTACTATTGAAGCATCGTAGACGTTTTCTCCTCCACCGAATAACTTGAGGTGTGCTCTCTTTCTCGCAATTGAAATTATCGCTTAAACTCGAAGGTCTTTTAATTATTCTTTTGTTTGAAGCACTAATTGGAAGTCTTCCATTGTTTTTCCAAATTGCAGCCTTGTTTAGTTTTATTTTTATAGATAGCCAGTAGGTATACTGATGATAAAACATGGTTCACCAAAGTTTTTGGAATTCAATGAGTTTATGGCAATTTTTGGATAAGTATGAATAGACTCTAATAATTTCAATTGAATTGAACGTGGTTTGAACTTATATGCTGGGATGGAAATCCAGAAACTCATTATGGTTTTTGGAAAAAATCTTTTGCTGTTTTTTTCATAATTACAGCCGAAAGAGAATCAAAATTTTTGTTTAAAAAAATTAAGAAATCTTCTAATTTTTGAAATTGAGATTTTGGATTATCTTCATTTATATTTAAAATCAAACTAAAATAGGGAATTAGTGTGCTTCTAATCAAGAAATAACTTTAAAGGTTTTTCATTTAAATCTTTAGCTATCGGTTAATGGTGTAGAGTTTTTTTTTCAAAAACAAAAATAATTTTTTTTAAAAGTTTTTACTTTCCAAAAAAAAATATATAAATTTAATAAGTTGATAGAATAATAAAAAAAAAATCGGCTTAATTATTGTAACTCTAGGGTTAATCTGAAAAACTCTTGTTTTAGCGCGAAAAATTTTGTATACTAACAAAAATGTTCATCAAAACTTATGTTTTTAAAAATTCCAAATGAAAAAAAAATTAATTCATAGTTTTTTTTAACTTTCTTCTTTAACTAAGATTAGTTCTGATGTATAGGAATAAATTATTTGCTGGAAAAAGATTAATAGATATTTTATTTTTTCTTTTCAGTTATTTCTTCATAATGAACACGTTTTAAACTTAAACTATTTAAATACAAGTATATTGGTGCCTAAATTCTGTTTTCTACAGCATTACACAAGCCCATAATGTTTTCTAAGGCTATTTTCTATATTTTGATGTTATTTTTTTAGAAAATCTAGAGGTTTTATTCGGTTGCTCATATCTTCTAACTGTAAGTTCCACTTTTATTTATGTTTTATGAAAATGAATGAATTATAAAACACACATTTGCATATCCTCATTCTAACAAAGCTTTTCGATATAAATCACATATAGTCTTTAACTAATTATAATTTTGAACTCGTTTTTGTCTAAGAAGCATCGTTGTAATGGAAACGCACGATATCTCAATTAAGAGAAAAAACTAGTTGAAATTATGCTTTTTATTGACCGGGTTTGCTTTACATAGATTCTTGTTGCTCTTTTCAAATATTTTAAAAACCTAGCAAGTGTTTAACTTGCGTAACTGAGAAATTCAATTTTCAGCATGATTTTCCTTTTTTGATTTAATTAACTTTTTTTTGTTTTCTAATAAAAAATTTATATTGATTTTATGGGTTAGGGTTAGGGTTAGTGTTAAATTTATATAGATTGTATGGATTGTAAATGAGATGTGAAAATTTTGTTTCTGCTTATTTAATCAAGACAAATTTCATCTCTCAAAATCCCTGACAGTTCTGTGCCTTGATGCAAAAATAAATATTTCAAATACCTCCAAAATTTTTGTACCTTATTACTGGGTCAAAAACACTAATGAGATACAAATAATTTTAAATTCTTCTAAAAATTTACGAGAAAAAGAGTGAAAGCTATTTTGTGGGCAAAATTTTTCAAGAAATATTTTTAGAACTCTGTTGAATTTCATAACACTTTCTTAAGTTATTACTGAATTTTTTCAATGACAAAAATTCCCATCACATATGCTTTGTTTATTGGCCCGTGGAACTCACCTGGTTGAGCATTGGACTAATTATCTAAAGCTACCGTTCGATCCCGTGTTGGCCCAAAAATTAGTGCCTGTTCTGCAGTTTATTTGCGCTTCATTAAATTTTTGGCAAATGTTTTGATCTTTTACAAAATAAAAATTTACTCACTTATACCATACCTTATTTATTTGAAATATTTCCCAAAATTATTTTTCATAAATTTTATATACTTCAACATATATTATATAAAAGGTTTATTAGACAAATAGTTATCAACTTTTTACTTGAGAGCACAGAAGTACATATACTGTCTGATATAAAAGCACGCAAACCCCAACATGAGTCCACTTGCTGTTTTTCATTGAATTTCTAAAAATATCAGAATCAACTTTTCTCCAAAAGCTTTTGAAGTGAGCTTTTCAATTATTTGCTGATTTTTAATGCAATTATCTGTATTTTTTTATATAATATTTAGTTTAAATTATATGGTTTTTTGCATAAATTAACAAAACATGTTCACTTGTCTAATTTATTTTTAGAAAAGTTATAAATTGGTTTATTGAAAAAAGATTAACTGAGGTATTAAGAGTGGCAGGGTTTCAAGGAAGTTTGGTTGAATGGTTAGTATAGTATGATACAAAATATAAAAGGATATGAAAATGATTACAATGGATATGATATTAATGAGGTTATCACTATTATTATTAATTCATTCGTGAGGCACACAGTTTTTAAACTAGGTTTGCGTAGTCAGAAAAACTAGGACAGGGGTATGCGGTTATATAGATGCGTTTGCAAATGCTTGCGAAAATGTTTAAGAGCAAGTGAAAGATGCAGGTTGAGTTGAAGAAAATTACACAAATAAAGAGCGCTATGTGATAAAGAGCGATATGAAAAAGAGTTAGGAGAGACAGGCTGATGCAGTCATAAGACAGAGTTCGAAGACCTGAGAGACTCATGAATCTGTCTGATAGGAAGAACCTTATATAAATAATCCGGCTGATTGAAATATAGAATATTTGCAGTGAGCCACAGTGCGACCGGAAACCAATGAAGGCGATCCAGGCAAGCGCGAGATAAAAAATAGTATTTGGCTTGAAAGGCAGTTTTGGCAGCGCGATTTTGGAGATATTGCAATTTAGAAATGAAACAGTTCGAAAGTCTACAAAAAAGAGAGTTACAATAATCGAGCCTAAAAAGAACTAAAAAAATTGTCAAAGCAACGGCGTGTTAAAGGGTAGGAACTTGCGTACTTGTTTGATCTCATGAAGATGAAAGTTGGATGCTTGTATGACCTGAGAGGCAAAGCTTGTAAAGTTGAGACTAGGATTGAGAGTTACACCTAGTTTCTTGAGTTTGGACAATACGGAAAAATTAGTGTCGTCAAGGGTAACTTAGGCAAAAAGATCGAATCTGTAGAGGAGTATAGGACTGCCAACAAACATCACATCGCTTTACAACATCAGCAAACTGAGGATATTAAACGGCGTGTTTTTGTATTATGTATAAAAAAAAAGTGTACGGGTCCAAGAAAAAAACCTTGAGAGATACCAAAGCGAAGAGAAAGAAGAGTAGATGAAGAGCTTCTTATTTTAACAAATTGTTTGCATTCGAAGAGATAGGTATGAAATCAAGACAAAGCAATGCCAGAAACGTGAGAGCAGTTTTCAAGGATGTGCAGCACATTGGGATGATCAATGGTGTCAAAAGCTGCTGAATTAAATGAAGACACCAAGACGGCCGCAGACCTGGTAGTACACATATTGAGAAGGTTATCGGTGATGGAGAGAAGCGTAGTTTCCGTCGAGTGGTGAGAACTATGCTCCGATTGGAAAAGGTTGAAGTTACTCAGTAACGTGAGAGAGTAACTTTTTGAAAAAGACCCTTTTTAAAATGGTGCTGAGGTTTGAAATTGGACGATAGATGGATGACTGAATAGGGTCAAAGCTATTCTTTTTCTGTAAAGGCGTTACCAGTGATAACCTTTTATGGTGATAGTGAAATAACAGTAATAAAATAAATAAAAATGATGGTAATGATAAAATTTTTACATTAAAATGAGGAGGCTGAATTGATAAGGTTGAATAATGAAAACTTACAGATTTTAAATAAAAAGACCACGATGTAACTGAGTATTTTAAAAACATCGTATATGATATGAATTTTGTGTTAGCATTGGGTTTGATCAGCTATTGATTTTATAGAGTATTTTTAGTTTAATTTTCTGATTTAAAAGTAAAACCTTGTAATTGCATTTAATGGCTTTTAAATATTAAATAGGTTTAAAGACTTAATGGTTTGGTTTATCAAGTTTAATTGCTTTTTTATACAAATTTCGAGAAATCTCATTGTTTTGAAATTAATGAGTTGAATTTAGGGGTGTCGTCACAAAGATTTACAAACTTATATCGACTGAAAACGTTTTTTAACAAAACTCACTTGAAAAACAAATATTTTTTTTAAAACTTAACGATTTTATTTTATAAAAATTAATAAAAATCTTTGATATTTAATAATTTATTTAAATTTTAACAACCTTAAAAATCAATTCAAACAACCAAAAAAATTTTCTTATTTTTTCATCATATCTTCGGTGTTTGAACACGTTTACAAACGTGAGGTTACATAGAAGAGTGCCTAAACAAGCTTCAAACAGATAAAATGTTTCACCACTCAAATATTTCAAGTTTGAATTATCTAACACTTTTTCTAGGACTTAATTATCTGATCATTAAACTTGAGAGATATTTTCGGCTAAATTTGATGTTAATTATACTGAAAAGGTTTATCCAAATATTAATTATCATACAAAATAAAAAAACTTAGAGGATAATATAAAATGCTTTTTTAAAAATCTCCAAAGTGACTTGGCCATTTCTTTCTGACATCAACCGAACATGAAACTCCACCACCAAAACCGTTTCATATTAACAATCAATATTTTTTAAAGGCTCAAAGATCGAGAATGAAGTTTTTTATCTGCTTGCTTTTCGTCATGCTTGCAGCAAACAACTTGTTGGCTCAAAGGATACAGCACATCGACTGCGCGTGTGTTTTAAAAAACTCTCAACTCAACAATTTCATTTATTATTTAATACTTAAAAAACTTGGGTTTATATCATTTATGTAAATTTGATTACATTTTTAACATAATTGTATTAATTGATAAAGCAAAAAGGCTTTCCATCCCAATTGTCGTGGTGTTTGGGCAAAGAAAAATGCCTACGATCCATTTCCATCATACAGGTATTGTACAGTGTAATACTGTAGTCTTCGAAACGATTATTCCAATTAATTTAAATTTAAAACGTTTTCAAGTTTAATAATTTAATATATGTACTGAAGAAGCTTAAAGAATGATGAAAAAACATTAAATTTATACATTATGTTAAAATATCGTTAAGGCAATGGAGTTCAAAAGAATTGTTGATTCCCGAAGAAGAGTATGAAAGAAAGTGATTATTTACTTCGTTATACGAACTGTCAAACTGAATGCAAAACTAGGCGCTCAAGAGTAATAAATATATTGTGATCATAGTGTTAATTTTTGGCAAGTTTCTTATAATTTTTCTATAAGTCTATTCAAAATCTGTTGTATTAATAAAAATTCAATTTTTTATTCATTAAATTATACCATGAAAAGCACCATTGCAACGCACAAGCTGCAGTAAATGCGTAGCGCTACACAAATTGTTTAAATTATGTAGTTATCAAAAAAAATTAATATAAACGAGTAATTTAATGTAAAAATTTTCAAAGGATAGCAACATAAAGCCCTGAAGTACAAAAAACCATAATCATCATCGTCGTTTTACGGCCCTTTCCAAAAAAATTCGTGATAAATTAGTCATCACAGATCAAATTTTAGTTTTAAATATCAATTATTAAACAAAAAATAAAATAAAATGGAATAGACGCAAGATGAGCGAAAACATGGAAAACGATAACAAACATAATTTTGATCAACAAATCTAACGAAACATTTCAAAAAAGGTTAAGAAAAATAAACACAGAATTTTTCACATTTTTCCTTTAAATCATTCTTTCCAAATAATTTTTTTGATATTTAAAGATCAGTACTGTAGAAATAGTCTAATGGAAGAGTGGAATAGCTAAGAGAATCTCCGTTGATATCCATACATAGGCAGCTTATATGATGAATAATCATTTTCACTCAACTTGTATTGTCGACTGAAATTCATGTGAAAATTATTCAATAGCTACAGTTATTATGGAAGCTTGAAAATCATCTAAAATCAAGTTATGAACGAACCCTGGAAAGCCCCTGAGATCTTGATTCCTACAGTACTCATTGTATACGAGTTTAAGGAGGAACAAGTGGAAGATAGCGATGAGGGTTCCAAGCACAACCCAGAAAAGCAAAGGTAAACCTCCCCATTTATGACCGTGCCTGTGCAGAGCCAGCAGGTCATGCTCGTGCGCGGGAGCTGGTGCGAGGGTTTTATGTGTCGAGTTAGGTGTGTTACATGGAAATGAAACTACATTTGTAAAAAAACTAATTGAACAATTGAGTTTATGATTAATAATGTTCTGTTTTGACTTTTGATTAAAAAACATAATTCCAAAAATAATCCAAAGATATCGGTTAGTCAGTGATTTCAATGCATTCAATTAGTTCAAAATCAGCTGTCCTGGTTTTAAAGAAAAAACTTTTTCGCTTAATTCAACATTGCTCAAAAGCATCCTATTTACCACTAAATACAGAATTTTTACAAAATAATATACATATAATGCACACAACACTCTTACCATTATCAATAGACTGTACATGTATGGAGAGTTTGAGTTCATTAACGTGTTGGAGGTCTGAAGCTACATACAAAATAGATGTCACAGGAGAAGTCAGTTTCACTGGCAAACTCACTTCTTTGTTACTTTGTTTGTATATCACAGTAAATTATCTTAATTTAATTGATTTCTTAACAATATTAATAATTTTGAAATCAAATCAAGTTAGTAAAATATTTTAATGAGCATAGGTCTTCGAAAAAAATCAATCTGCTAAAAACAAAAACATAGATCAGAGAAATAAAATTCAAAATGAAAAATTCAAACATCTGGAACCTGAGAAGCACAGGGGGGTCTAAGCAGCCGGCATCACAGGCATAGAAGGACACATTGCTTCGGTCCAGCAAAACATACAGCACTGCTCGGTTGTCCTCGCCTACCCTCACTGAAACGCTCAAATGTGTGTTCTGGTCGTAGTTAATTCTTCTAAACTGTCGAGTTTACATGGAAAAATATTAACAATTTGAAGTTTTCAATATTTTTTAAAATTAAATTCAAAATCATTTAAGAATTTAAAAATTATTAAAAATAATGAACTAATAATCTAATTAGATTATACTGCTGTACATGTTCCAGTAGCTGGGGTTGACAGCAGTCAGCCTAAATTATTGATACTACTTATATGGTGATCAACTCGTTTGTGCCCAAAATGCTGATGGCAGTAATTTTTCAATAAAACTTTTGTTTCTACCTTTAAACAACCTCACAAAAACAGAATTAAATTTTGACAAAAAATAAGATCAATAATTTTATCGAATTCGAGATCCGCCGTTCCAAAACTAGGGCAGTTTATCTTGGCGTTGTCAACAAAAAGAAAGATGATCCGCCAAGCCAAATGACAACGATACCAGAATATCAATTTTTCGATACCTGCTACAGAAGTCTACTGTTATCTAGGTTATAACAGAAAAGACGTCCTAATTGCAGGCACTAAATTTGGTGCAGTTTAACGTCATGCCCAAGACATTGACTTCTTAAAATTATTAAATGATTCATACAGTCTCATAAGGCTTGCTCCAGAAGCGGTTAAAAGATGTGACAAGTTAGAGATCAAACCAGAGTGTAATAATCCAAGCGATAGATGAATATGTCTTATGAAAACCGTATTACATAGATAAGAGATGGTTCAAATGCAGGCAATAAGAAACGGAAGTTTAAACTAGAATTTTCAGGCCACTGATAGCCAATGCAGACGATCAAACACAACAACTATAGCAGTCAACTTAAAAAAAATTTTTAGTCTCAAGAAATTATAATTTACGTATAACAGTTATAGATACTCAAGTTTGAATATTTTCAGAGTAAATGAGATAGAGCAAAATAATTTGAGACAAACAATCTGAAGATGCACCAACTTGCAGGTCTCTGTGCAGGTCCTTTGGGTGGATGGTCATTTCGAGGTGTTTGTGTGAGAACTTCAAGCCTCCCAAGCTCAACATCATGCCTTGTAGTAATCCTTCGGCTCCTGAAAAGTTTTCATTGTAGTTGCATATTCGAGACATATGAAGAATTAAGTTATATGCCTTATGTTGTAGCTTACATTGATTTAACCAATATAATAACACTGAATGTAGTTTAGCCTTTTAATGATTGTGTAAATCGTAAAAATAGGACTATTGAACACTGAAAATTATTGAAAAGTGAAACAATGACTTGAAAACGCAACACAGTACGAAGGATTATTAAGAACCCGAAGCAAGCATAGCGGCACAACCATTCTTCTCCAAAGTGATGAACCAAATGTTTGTCAGTTCATTCAACTTTCTCATTGTTCCAACATTCGCCCACAACTTTTCAGACTGCCTTCAATCGGTTTGAATGGTCGTAATTATAATTGAAAACATCAAAGACAGTTTGCCTTAAAAATCTATTTGAAACACTGAATAGTTACAGCGTATGTGGCCCGGTGTAGCATTGGTCTGTTTGGTATATAGACTTTCTAGCTGTTTCGACGTTTGATAGGGCGTCAGGAGTGAGACTTAATGACGTATCTTCTTCGACAAAATGGCGGGTGCTGCTGAGAACATAATAAAACGTTGTGTTGAAGCGATCTCCATTCAAGGAGTCTTGTGCCAATGACTTGCTTATGCCGAAGCCTGAATTCCATAACTGAAATATAAGAATATCAGTTTAAAAATATATAATTTTTATTTAAAAGAATATTTTAATGATAATTTTATCAACCAATCAGAAGCATTGATTTTGGCTAGATTTATAATTATAAAAATAATCTCCATTTAGACCGAGACTATAGAATATCAAAGTACAACAATCGCACCTCGTTCCAAGCAGTGACATGTTGCTCTTCTGTCTTTCCATATTCTCTTTCAAGCACCTTGATGAATTTCTAAAAATAATGTTTAATAGCTATTTCATTAAGCTTCCAAAAGTTATTAATATCAACTCTTCTCTAAAGCATCTGAATTAAAAATGTAGCTTGTACTCACGGATAAAGAGATATCACGGAAACTGGTTAATTCTTTATTTAAATCCCCGATTGAATTCAAGTTATTGTATGTAACGTATGTTAAAAAATATTTTTCCATTTTTGGAAATCTGTAGCCTCTTTGGTGATATTCTGAAATTTCATGATTTCAAACTTTAAATATTACAAAAAATATAATTTTAATATAATTTTTTTTTCAAAATAAAAAATAAAAAAGGTCAAGACAAAGCAATTGCAAGCTCGTAAAATAATATAACTCATAAAAACCTTTAGAACTTCGATGAACAGTGTAGTTGCTTTGCAAAACTACTACCAAGTATGACTCTGTATCAGGATTCAATACCTTTGTGAACCTACTTACCCGAAGTGAAGCAGAGCCCACTTGTACACTAAAGCAAGTAATATGCAAATTATGCAAAAAATGGATGAAAAAAATTAGAAAAAGCTTCTAATATGTAGTAAATATGTAATGAAATAAGCTAAAAATAAATTGAATCAAGATTGATAATTATGTAAGAAATCTAAAGCAATTTTAAAAACAGTTCATCATGGTCTTCATAAATTTTTTGGAAATTGTTCAAATAGTTATTTTAAGAGGAATCTGTAAATAGCATCAATCTTTTTTTCATTCAAACTAAAATAAAATAGATCATATATGAAATATATATATATTTTTCTATTGGTTTAGTTTTTATATCAAACTTTGCAAGCCACTAACAAACATCATTTATACTTGAACTTACTCTACATAAGAAAGATCTAAATCAGAGTTCTTGTTGACGAAATCGAAATGGGAAGGGTGATGCTGCAATTTTTCAATACAACACTAATCATTAATCAATTATAAAAAACTAAAATGACTCACTGAGGGTTGTTGGTAAGAAATCTTGTGTACCAGAAGAGAAGGAATAGTTCGGTGGGCATAGAATTTTTCTTCTAATGAATATACATTGTTTCCCTTGAATATGGGTTGATATTGAGCAATAAATATAAAGAATGAAACCAATAAATTTTAAAAAATAATTTAGCTTTTGACACTTATTTAAAAAAAATTTTGATAGTGCTACATTAATTAGTAAAAATTTTAATGAATATTTCAAACTATCATAAATGATCATTTACAATACAGCTACAAATGATATTATAGTGGCATTAACTTCAGGAGTTTCTAGGTCACAATTTAAATAAAACTATACTTTAAAAATTTGAACAAACTTTAATACAAATCTCAACTATTCCATAATATACTTAAAAACTGAAGACTTTTGATTATTTGAGAAATATGTTTAGAAGCACAAAGTGCTCTTGTTTTGAAAATAATTCTTCATTATGATATAACATTTTTTCATGATTGAGTTTTATGAAGTTTAAAATATTGATTTATTATTGTATATCATATATGTGTATGACCTTGTTCTAAATCTTTAAAAATCTCTTAAAAGTATATTTCAAAATCACAATTACTAATATTTAAAAAATTTATAGATCAAAAAAATAACAAAACTTCCTCAATCAAAAAACTCTACGATTGTCTAATGATTTTACATACTGCTATGTAACAATGGTGTTGATTAAGAACTCCATTTCGAATATCCAGTGAAGTTGATGCTGTAAATTGTATTGAAATGTGTTTTAAAATTATAGAATGAAAAAATAATGAAGCTGAAAGTCAATAAGTTTGTATCAGTAAAATTTAAGGATCATAGTTTCACTTGAGTGTTGTTGATTGATGAGGATGAAAGAGAAAGGTTTAAATGGGACTTCAAGATTGAGAGTTCTTCCTTCCCTCAAGTATAAATTTTCATTTGGTTTAGCTAAGACACTAATATAACCATTTCCTTTTTGATTGATGAGAATATGGTTGATTATGTAAATTTCTAATTTTAATATCAATTTTTGAAATACCTATGTAAGATAAAAAACTTATTTTGTCCTTCTTATCTGATTTCTTTTTAGAAAGAATATCAAATTCAAAAACACTTTTAGTATTATCCTCATGTTCATCAAGACAAGATGACAAAAGTTTTACTTTTTCTGCAATTTATAAAAAGCTTATTTAAAACGAAAGGTGGAAAATAAGATGAATAAAATTACTTTTGTAGTCAGCATTCCACTCATCATCATCAGAACTAAACTTTGTCCAAAAAAAGTACAATAATAAAATACAAAAAATAGAACCAAAAATAATAAGTTCTTTAGATCTGAAAAATTTAACTTGATATAACAAATTTTTATATTCTGAAAGTTCACAAACTTTTTCTGCAGTGAAAAATACTGGAATTTAGATTTTATTATATAAATGAAATTCATTCTAACATATCTTAGTTTTTCAATTAAATAAGAAATAATTATTGAAATCAATCTTAGAATTATTTTAATAAGTAAAACAAGTCGATACATAATTCGTAATGATAAAAGTGGAAAAATTATTTTTGATTAAAAAAAAAGTATTCAAAATAAAACAATTGAAACAGTTTTTTATATTAAATTTTATCAATTAAAATTTTTTCAGAATTTTTAGTTAAATTAATCTTTAGTCAAAGTTCTCAAGTAAAAGTTAAATGGCTTCTAATATTAAAGTCGAAGAGTTTTCCACGGAAAAAGCTAAAAGTAAGAATATTTTGTAATCATCCATCTTTATTTATGTAAATTTTTTTAAGGCACACTCGAAGAGATTTTAAGCTCTTTCAAAAATACGGAAAACAGTCAAAAGTTAAAGGAAGCTCATGAAAATGCAGGAAACGATATGCTAACATTTGTTCAAATTGTATTTCCTATCACTGTGAAAATTCAAAGTGAAGTGGTTTCGAAATATGGTTTTTCTGAAAATGCCGAAGGTTAGCAAATTATAATTTTTATTTGTTTAAATTTAATTGATCTCTAATTCAAAATTAATTTACACGAAAGGCGTTTTGAATTTTACGAAAATTATTAAAAAATATGAAAAAGACGAAGAAATTTCAAAACTTTATAATGAGTTGCGATCTTTCTCATTACCGTTCTTAAAAAATTAATTTTACAACTTTTTGTTTCATTCTAGTCATCTTTTTATGAATGTTCTAAGTGAATAGATAATGCTAAAGGAAATAAGCATATAATATGAAAATTTCTATAGTGATCCAACAGAAAATTTTACTTTATCTAGTAAACTTTTTAATATTTTTGTTTTATCAATGTTCTTTTACTCATCATCGAGGTAATTTTCCTTCAAATTTTAATTTTTTTTCAAGATTAGACGCATTTTGCATTGTTTAATAAAATAAATCTTGTTATTTGATGAAGGAGGTTAATTCGAATGACACAACTTTACGAAAACAAAGACTACGTTTTCAACCTCAAGTTTTGACTTGAGTTGAGAAAACGGAGTACTCTTAAGAAAAAAAGATCAGTAGAAATAGTTTCAGCATAAAAATTGAGATAGGATTAATAAAAAGTTGTGAGCTAGAAGATAAGTAAATAATTTGTATAGTGACTCTAACGCATCGTTCAGAGGCGCTCTGCTATAAACTGCTTAAGGAAAAAATTTTCTAAGAGAAATAAAATAAGGAAAAGATTTGAGATTGGAATTTAAAGAAATTTAGAGAAAGAAAAAGCAGATTTAGCATATGAATGAGGGAAAGATAATAAAGAGTTGAGAGCGGGTAGAGAATCGTAAACCAGCACGTTCAGGAGGTAGTACGAGGTTAGAAAAAAAGAAAGGTATAGAAGATAACTTACTCAAAAAGTAAAATGAAATATTAAAAAAAAATTTTTGGAACAGATTTCATACATTGAAAAAAAAATTTTTTATAAAAAGCGATACAGTAAAATTAAAAGTTTTAAAAGGTTAGTAAAAAGATATAGAATAGATTTTGGAAGGTTATAACAAAGAAAATTACAGAATTCGAAACGAAAGATGACAAAAATTTTGCAAAAAGTATTATTGTGATAAGATTTGAATGTCTGATGCGACGAAGTATGAAAAAGCAACAGATAGAATTCAAGGTTTAAACAAAAAAAAAGAATGATGAGAAACGATATTGTGAAAAAAAGAGAAAGGATGAGTAGAAAGGTCTAAAATAATAAGAATATTCTAAGAAAAAACTAGAATGAACTGTCTCAAAAAATATATAAAAATAGATAAAATTAAGCTTAGACAAGAACTAAAAAAATGCTGCAAACTAGAGAAAATGGCCAAAGACATCAACAGGAATGCAATAAAACAAAGCCGACACCCAAAAAACTGCTCAACATCATATTGGAATGATATCATCAGACTGTCAAAAGTTCAAAAAAATATAAGACAAAAAATGACTGTGGTTAAAAACAATACCAAAATGAAAGCAGAAAAAAGTAAAATGCTTCGAAAATTGAGAAAACTGCAAAAAAGGATCAAACTACAAAACAGAATAAAACAAAAAAGAAATAGAAAAATTATGTAAAAAAAAGCTTAACTTTTCATGCAATCAAAAAATCCATCAAAAAAAGCATAATCCAATACAATTAAAAATCAAAAAATAATAATAAATAAAAAAATAATTTGCAATAAAATTACTGAATTTATTGAAAAAAACAAATTTTGATACAAAAGAGTTTATAGTATGTTTTGAGGGTTCACTAAACCTCTCAAAATGCAATTTCTAGCAACGAAATAATTTGAACTATTGCAAAATTGAAGAATGGCAAAGCAGCAGGACATGATGGAGTGACAGCTGAAATGGTGAAAAACTGTGCAGAAATGCTAGCTCTAAAATATGAAGAGCTTTTAAAGAAAATTTTCGAGTTTCACGACGAACTAACAGATAGAAACAAAGATCCTATAACCCCCATAACTAAACCTGATGAACTAAAAACCATAGAAAACATGAGACCGATAACAGTTTTTACAACAACAAAATTTTTCATTAATAATACTAGAAAAAATAATTAAAAAAATCGACGAAGTTCTGTCACCATCACAATCAGCCTATCGAGCAAACTGATCAACAGCAGACAATGTCTACACATTGAAGGCTTTGCAAAGTCAGAAGACTTCAAGTGCAACCATTTGTCCTATCAGATATGTCACTGTTTCACGAATAAAATGCTTGGAAATCTTGAAAGATCGCTTAGACGAAAACGAACTTAGAATGGCCTCAGCAAAGACGTGTGTGAAAATTAAAAAACTACTGCGGGAAGACACTGAAAACCAATATAGGCATGCCACAAGAAGACAGCCTTTCCTCAAGATTGCTTGATGTCTATCTGTTCAAAGCTACCGAAACACTTAGAGAAGAGCTCACTTGCAACAATATATATATATATATATATATATATATATGAAATAACCTATGCTGAATAGAATTTTCTCTCACGCGATGAGGGCGCTATAAAGAATATTCAAAACAAGATAGAAAATTCATATGCCAAATTTAGACACAAAACGAACAAAGCAAAAACTGAAAGATTTGATATGACAAATTCAGATAATGTAAGATAATTGAGACACAAATAAACACTAAACTAGAAATTGTAGAAAGAACACAAAAAGCAAATGTAGCAGCCCTCAAGTACCATAAAATTTTGAGATCAAAGAATATGAGGTTAAACAAAAAAAATAAAAATTTTTGAAATCTATATAAGACCAACCCTATTACATAACTGCCAAACTTGGAGTTCTTCTGAAAGCCATCTGAAAAGTCTAGAGGTTTTCGAGAAAAAACTGTTGAGACAAATATGTCGGATAACCAACCAAATCGCATCTCAAATAAAAACCTCGAAAGAAAACCAAAGTTGGAGACATAAGAGAATGGATAAAGGAAAGAAGATGGAGCTACTTTGGACATTTTCTGAGTAGGCCAAACCTACCGATGACAATAGAGGTTCAAAATTCCTACAGGGGTAAAAAACAAAGAAAGCGTCTACGCATAAATATTGCCTCAGCAACACAAACACAATAAAGAAAATAGGCTTAGCGGGCCTGGATGAAGCCAAGAAAAAAGTCCAAAATAGAGAAGAGTGGAAGAAGCAAACTGAATATATAAAGGATTACAAACTTTTGAACAATATGAAATAACTTATTTATTTAACCATCAATTGTTCTGTAAAATATATTTTATGGGAAAGAGATGAGAAAAGAAAGGTTTAGACTTAGAAAGTTACATAAAATTGGATTTAGAAGGGTTGAGTTTAAGAAACGTAGCATCACTTCACGAGAAAATATAATGATGTCAAAGCGTTAGATGGTCAAGAAAAGAAAGAAAAATAAGATGTAATATTCAGCAATTTTGTTACGTCGATTTATGGAAGAAGTTTAGTAAATTTATTGAGCAAAAAAACAGTTCTAATTTTCGATAAGTTTAGTCTTATCATGAAACATTAGCGAAAAAGTTTATTTAGTAACTATGGTTATTAAGCAATTTAAACAAAGGCTATAAGTATTAGTTTGGTTATTAATTAATTAAAAAAAACTTATTTTTCAATGCGATTATTTAAATGTTAATGTGCCTTTAAAGAAAAATATATTTTCTGATGTAAAAAAATTCATCTTTATGTCTCCCCTTTATTGCTTTTCCAAGGCTCTTATTTTTTGCAACTTTATCAGTATTGGGTCTCAGGCATTTTTGTCCACTTGCAACTGCGGATCATTGAATCCATTCCGTACTAAAGTATTTTTCTTTCCAAGCTTTCCTATATTAATAGTTTCATTCATAAGGATGTTTTATTTTATTCCAATTATTGTTTTTAGAATCACTGGTTTATCTTAATCCACTTTTCCGTGCATGCTTGCTCATACCTGAAATTGTGTTTGAGTTCTTATTTGATGTTACATTTCCTTCATGTTGCTTTATTGGGTTCTTTATATTGACACTTGTTTGCCCGATGTAACACTTTTCAGAATTTCATTAACATTTCTGTTCGTAAATCCCCATTTTGGTCCAATATATTGTGTTTTGCTTTATTTGCGGCGCAAAGAATGTTTTCTAGTTTGGGACTAGAAAAGCAATGAAAAAACACTATTATTGGTGAATTCTTTTTAACTGTCTATTCATATGTGGGATGTGAGACCCATGTAATATACTTCTTTTTTTTCTATTTTGGCTTTTTGTATATTTTGTGACCTTGAATTGTAACTTGTTTTTATTGGTAGTTCTAATTTTTTAGGCTTATATGTTTTGGCAATTTGGCTTATTTTTTATCTTTGAAAAATTATTAGATGTAAGTATTATCAGCAATCAGTTGACTGCAAAAGAGAATCCGATAAACCGAGAAAAATGACAAGTATAGAGAATATAAAGCAAGAAAAGATTTTTGAGAAACATCAAAAGAAAAGAAGAAAGATTACTATGTTTGCAAAAAAACATCAGTTATTCTGAATAAAAAACATTAAAGTTGTTACTGATAGTTTTAGATTGCTCAAAGTAACTCAACAAACAATTGTCAATTAAGATGAGTATACCAAGTACTTTTTAATGTCGTTTTATTGCAAGAAATATTAATGAAAAAGTTTTTGTTTGAATTACATATTGATGTTTTTATCTTTTAAGTGTTTCAAACGTCTAATGTCGCATTAAGTTTAACGTGTCAAGTTAGCATGGCGGCCCGAGGAAAAAAAGACCTGTGTAGAATGAAACATAAGCTTCAGATTTACAAGTTTCCAAAATCATCTCAAAATATTTCAGTTAGATTTTGTTTCATTATATTTTTAAAAATTTAACCAAAAAAAACTCGTGAATAGTATTAAAAACTCAAAAAAACCTTTACTTTTTTTTGGTCTAATTGGTACATTTATTCCCCATTCCACTCCTGCATTTGATGCAATCAGTCTCCAAAGGCCCTTGACACCCATCCGATGAGCACTTGGCGTGACAAATTTTACCTTCGTTCACTGCAGTTGTTTTATTCATTAAATTAAATCAATTTTTTTAAACATTAAAACTCCAAAACTGACCGCATGAGTTATGCTCTTTATTATTGTTCATCAAAATTTGATCGTCAGTAACACCGAAAGCGGCTTTCCAGTTTGCATTTGCAACATAACATAATTTCTTATTAGTTAACAAACAAAATTTTCCATCTCCAATATCGTTCAAATTGTTTAGACCGATACTTTCCAGGTCGGTACTGTAGATAACAACACTACATATTCCCTCCCTAAGTCAAAAAGTTTAAATTTAAATAACAAAATTTTTTATAAATTAAATTAAAAATAGGATGTTTGCTTAAAAAACAAACCATAAGACATTTCCTTTAACAGATTTGAGGTTCTTTAAAAAAGACAAATCTTTCAGATTAGGGTGTGCAGCTCCTACTACTAAATACCCTCCTATGGTCTCGATGCTTACAAGGATTTCAAGTTGTTGTCTCGATAATGGTTTAAGATCACGTACACTAAAGCAATATAAATAATTACTAGATCAAGTTATTAATTAAACCATCTTTTCTTACCTAGCGAAGGAACCCGAGTGAAGCATTAATGAGTCTGTGAGGTGAACACAACCTCTAAGGCTCTCGATGTTTCTAAAGTCAACATACTTCCCAATGGTACATTCTGCAAAAAAAGTTGTCAAGTGTTCTGAATTTTATTTCATTAAAAAGGCACTAAAGTAATTCTCAATTTTTATTTTGATGTTTGCCAGAATAGCGTTCAAATACGAACATTACAGCTAAGATTTTTTCATCTTTGCATTACCAATTGGTTTGCAAGTTCAATGGGCGCATGAAAACTTGCCACAATATGGCATTAGTGAGTGGGCAGTTTACCATAGGAATCCTACCCCTATGCGCCGCATTCGTTTAACTTTTGTGGTGTTAGTATATACTTAAGTTATATTTAAAAAGTTAAGGCCGTAGTGCATCATGAAGCTAGGCCTCAAAAAGACTTTTTTTCACGTGATGACATATATGTATTTTCACAAATGAACTTCAAGGATCATATTTTGCTAGCAGATAATAGTTTGTTGAAAGAAAAATACATAAGCTGATTTCTATACTCCAAGAAAAAGAAAACAAAAGCTGATAATGACCATGAATGGTCATCTCAAGCTTCAAATGGCAGCAAGATGAACCACTTGAAAACATTAATAGATCAAAATTTACAAACAAAAAATAAAACAACAAAAATCAATAAAAAAATACAGAAAATTCAATAAGAAATTTGGTTGAGCTAGAAAAATTTTCTCAAGCAATCACAGAAAACATCTTTTAAAACTTAAAAATCATTAAAAAATTTCCAATCTTATTCAATAAAAAGTAAAAAATTGAAAAATTAAATTAACAAGAAGATCAAGAAGCAATTGAAACTCAAAAACTCAAACTTCAGATGACTGCATGAGTTCTAAGAAATTCTATAGAAAGATTCATTCACATGTCTGAGTTTCTTAAAGAACTTTTCTTTAAAACAAAACATTGAAATGATGCCAAAAAACGCATAAAACGCAAAACTGGAAAAGGTCCACCAAGCAGGCTAGCTGGTGCTAAACTTGCGCAAAAGGTTTTCTTGTTCGATTGGACTAAACAGACACTTGCAGAAACGCGCATGGACAAATTTTAGATTTTATCATTTTTTAAACATCTAATTAGCTTATTGTGTTTATATTATTTTATTTCTTGTTGCCATTGTCATGTTCGATTACGAATTGACCAACAACAACATGTTCTTTGAAATCTTGTTTTTAGTTAAATGGTAAATTGTATTTTCGTTGGCACTTATACCACCACACATCATTACAAAAATTTGAGACTGTCATTTCTAGCACATTTTATAAAGCCTTTATACAAAAATTCAGCAAAATTTTCAAAAAAAAAGTCTTTCATCATTGATTATAACTTTGAAACATTCAACCTTATTACTCAACTCTTCTTAACAACCCACGAACTTCATGGTGGCGCTTGTTGTTGTTGAGCGCCAACTTCCAAAGACTCTTCCGACACTCCTTGGAGCGAGTACTAAAAGAAACTTGTAGCTTCGAGTTGTTTGTGACTTTTGGTGAGCAGTGAAAAATGATGGATGAATTCTCGAAATGCTTTGTGGTTGGAAGCTGACGTGGCTTACAACCTCTTCGACACTCCTATTGGAGTGCACACCCGGCACCACGAGAAGGTGGGTTTTTTCGCCGGGCTCATGGTGGTGCTGGGTGGTCCATGGCACTTCTTTTTGCTTGACATACTTAACATAGTTTGATAGCAAATCTTTAGTACGTTTTGTAGAGAGACGTATACTTTGATGTAATCAAAATTGAATAGTTAATTTTATAGCAATACTAACATCCAATCAACTCTCCTGTGGTACTGCCAACTATCGTTGCCTTTTTTTCTAACATTGGAGATTATGCAATCTCCATGTAATTTTATAAACTTTATATCAAATTTTCTTATGTAAGAATGTAACAACTTTCTGTTTCAGTCCTTTTTAATTAAAAAAATTGCTAAAGCGTTTTGAAATGTAACTTCAACGTTTGAGGTGTTAGTGTCTATGACATTTCTAACTATGCTTGCAATTTTTGTTGAGTTTTTTAACTCTCCTAATTCGAACTGATAAATTTATAAGTTCCAATTGAGTTTTTTGTGTTAGAATCTTTTAGTATAAAAAGAATAAACGAAATCAACAAAATACATTCATCAAGTAATTCAAAAGATATAGGAGTTACTAAACACTCATATGCTACAAATATCAATAATAATGGCAGCAACTGGTATTCAAGTATCCCTTTGACCTTGCATACGTTTTATGTTTTGATAAAATACAATAGCCTAAATCTAAAAGTAACGAAAATAAACACAAAGTATTTATTAAATGACACGAAGATTTTCGTAAGCTTGATAATACAAAAAGCCTCGTGCCATTTAATAAATACTTTGTGTTTGTTTTCCTTGCTTTTATGTTTTGTAGATGAGTTTCACAAATTTGCAATAAACTTATAAAACTCTCCACATACAGCCATTTTATAAATGAATGATTCAAATAACTAACTCTTTGCACATGGATTGCATGGTTCACACAGGTTATCTCTCTTTGCCTCAAAACCATCGGGACACGTAGCAACACAGTAAGGTTTGTGAGTAAACAAATGAGCTGAGATTTAAAATTATAGTGTACTTAAAATGTTAAGAATTTCCAAATTTTAGTTACCGGGGCATGTATCGAAACATTGATTTTTGTACTCGAGTAAGCCTTTAGTCAATTTGTTTTTAGTAATCACACAGTCTTTATAACATGCTCCCTCATGTGTGATAGTTTTGCAGGCCTGTAAGGAAGTTTTGTTCTTTCCACATATAATTGAAAATTATGGTAATTTATTTTAATCTGTCTTCATTAATATTTGAATTGCGCATTTTCTTAGAACTAGCGACCTGTATCAGAGGCACTAAAAATGAAAAATACTATTTTAGAGAAGTAGTAATATATATTTTAAACAACGATTTGAACGTTTCAACAGAGAAATTTGGTTTTAAAAGCAATAGTGCTCTAAATTAACATGCTGAGAAACAAGTAAAGTAGTTTTGCCAAGTCTTCAGTGAAGTAGTATCTTTTGCTTTAAAAAAGTTCATTTATGACTTTCAAGTGATATTCTGACTCTCTTGAATAAAGCCAGTTGAAGGTGATTGAAGCTATCTTATAAACGTTCTTTTGTTCTTAAAAGCCAGTAAAGTTACACATTGAGTCAATCGCTGAAGATGATTCATTTTAAAACACTACTTGTTATATGGTTCTAAATTTTATTCTAACTTTCCAATGAAAAAGAAAGGAGAATCACAAATGAAGTTGTATTTATGGAGCATAGAGGGGATAGGAGAATGATACATATTGTAAGATGAAGCATTTAGGAATATGTTTAGTGGCATCGATTTGTATGTTACCTTTTATAGCTAATGAAAACATATGTTGGTCTAAAGAGGCTTTGTTGATGATGACGCTAAGTAGTTTTTTTTCATAAATTGATTCAATAATCTGCACGGAAAGAAATTATCTTTTGTAGTAATTTAAAGAACGAGTTTTTACTGCAAAACATTGCATGGTTTGAATTAAAATTGAGTTACAGCAAGTTTCAAGTGAGCCAGCTGTACACAGAAAAAAAGCATTTAGATATGGCTTAAACGACCAGCTGGAAGCTGTTATGAAAAAACTAAAATGTAAAAACAATGTCATCTGTATATTGATGATATTGATGTGATGTTTTTGGAGATTTTTGGTGAATGAGTATGTGTAAAAAAAAATTAGTAAATGTTCGAACACCAATCTTTTGGGAACATCGGCTGGTAAAAGGAGTATGGAAAGAGACTATTTTTACTTTAGAGAATTGAAAGCGACTTTTAAGATAAGAAGTAAGGCATAAAAAGCTTAGTTTTTGTTTAGAAATCACATTTCAGAACTGAGATAATTGTTCTATGGTTAACAGTGTTTTCCATTATCATGAAAATCAGTTAGCCAGTAACACATTCATAATCTATTGGGTCTATATAGCTATAGTGAAACATTAGGCTGATTTTTCAAAGCTACCAGTTTTGATAACGTGCCAGACTCAAGTCATGAAAAACAAAAGCTTTTTTCCAAAAAATTTAAAATTTTTATTAATTTTTTCATTAAAATAGCAGTTTTTACACGGCAGTCCATGTTTGTAGGACCAGAGCAACCCGCAGCACATACAGGGGAACAACATTCGTTGGCATTTTTACCGTAACAACCGTTTGAACATTCTTTACTACAAATAGCTTTAATAACTGTTGGACAAAATATGTTATCCAGTTCAAAAAATATTTTAAAGTTTATTTGTCATAAGTATTGAACTTTTGAAAACAAAAGTACCATACATTTTTGGCACTGATTAGCATTTGGCCCCCAGCAATGCTTCTTGCCTTGAACCTCTTCGCATTCACTAGAACATGGTTGACCTGAGATATTCTATAATTATGAATCTGTTACGCTATCAAATCATTAACTAACAGTTATTGCTGTTTTCTTTGTTTGTGATAGGTCCGTCCTTAATATCTTTCCATAAAACATCGTACAGATTACATATTTTGTTGTTATGAACTAATATGTCTCCACTAGAAACCTCTTTGAAAAGAAAGATTAAATGTTTATTTAAAGCATAAAACTTTGAATGAAATTTTCAGTTTTACCTCGCAAAGAAATCAGTGCCAACGGTTGTCCTCGGCCATCATTATTAGCTATCAATAAGCTAAACTCATTTGGACTAAAAGCTTTGTCACTATCAATATAATTGAAAAAAGAGTTTGTAAGTTATGTAACTATTTCAAAAAAATCTTTTCTAACATCAAGCGAGTATTTCCTCGTATGATCGTCAAATTGGTCAAGAGGGTAGGAGAGGTGGATGTGTCCATGATTAGGAGATAGCCTGAAAGGAGATTTGAACCAATTTAACCGTAGTTGAAACTAACCAAAAAATAGTTTTTTGTTTCCAATTTTCATGATGACTTGTTTATAAAATATTGCAAATATACAAAGTTTGAAGTTTTTATGATTCTAGATTTTCATTTCAGTCAAATTTCTTCAAGTTTAAAAGCATATTTATTATGAAATAATTCTTTGAAAATAAAAGACTTATTTAAATACTAAAAAAATAAAATATACAATAAAATTTGAGTTTGAAGAAAAACTAAGGTTTTTGAAAATTTTGAAATGCTCCCATGTACGGAATATCGTTTCAATTTAAGTTGAATGTGTCAGAAACATTCTATCAATTATTTTAATTTTTATCCACAATAAAATTAATTAGAACCTGTGATTTCTCGGATTGAACTCAAAAAAGACCAATCTAAGCCTTTTAATTTTATGATGTTTTTATTATTATGAATATAAATTAAGTGTGTTCATCAATGCTTAGCATCGATTCAAGAAAGAATTTTAGTACATTTATTAAGCAAAATCAGCTAAAACTTTTAGTAAGTATAGCTTCACCATACGTGAGCATCTTGCTAACGTAGGGTAAAGCTATACTTGCGGAAAGTACTAGCTGATTTTGCTTAACAAATATACTAAACTTCTCTCTCAAATCGATGTTAAACATTGTTGAATATTGTTTATAAGTACATTAAGATGTTTTTGTAAAGTTATATTAACTGTGATTGAATATAAATATTAATCATTTTGAAATAAATTATAAAAAATTTAGTAAAACCTGTTTCATATATTTTATTGATTTCCAGGTTTCCTTCAACAACGGTGCAACCCTTGTATCTTTTTTTGAGTCCCTCATATCTTCAAATGTGTTGGAGTTTTTATAAAACGCTTTTCCATATAGATCAAAGCTTTTGCTTTAATTTAATGTAGCAAAAACACACTGTTGAACAAATGCTAATTGTTTGTTTAACACGCAATCGAACCCGGTATTTTTAGATAAATAAACTAAGGCTTCACCAGCTGAGCTCTACAGGGCCAAATGTTAAAATCCATTCTCTACTCAATATATTTAAAACTTTGTTTTAATAATTTAAACTTTTGATTAAAAGCTTGTTATCAAAAACATTTTAAACTTGGAATTTTCCAAACTTCTCATAGAATAAATGATTATTTTAAAATTCAACCTGCTTTTAGAATCTCCAGAAAATGAAAATCTATTTTCAGTTCCCGGGCATACTACGGAAAATATGGTTCGTGAAGAGATTTTTCAATTCTTGTAAAAATTTTCCAGAAATTTGATATACCAGTTTTATCAAATCTATAAACTTGAAACGGTTAAAACAACATACTTTTAGCATGAGAAAGACTGATGAGAAACAACAAGTGTAAGATGACCACGTGGTACGTGTGAGCCATTGTAATACAAGATCAAGTCAATCCTTCCTTCCAACCCTCCCAGATGCTGCAAGTTTCAAATTATTAGAGATCTATAAAAATTTATTAAACAGATTTTGAAATAAGAAATTAAAGTCTGCTCAATTAATTCTGAAATTTTCAAGTTTCTTGGGTATTCATTCTACAATTATTTCATTAAAATGAGTTGTTCTTAGTTTTTTTTTTTTAAATATATGTTGAATTCAAAAATTGATAATATATAAATTCACTTGCTTTTTGCTTATTCAAAAAAGGTATACTAGTTGAATGTCTTGAAGTTTTCTATTTTATAAATTTAGCTATATATAAAGGGGATATAATCGAATGATCATTTTAAATAATACAACAGTTGCATGATAAATTTAGTTTTCAATATTAATTGAAAAGTAATCCAATATTTTAAAAAATATTTCTAATTAAAACATAGATTAATATTAATAATTTAAATTTGTGTTTACATATATTTGCATTGATAATGCATTGTTTTTACTTGATAACCCAGACAAATGCTCATTTTGGATTTGATTTTTTTTTATTTGTATACAAAACTTTTATCCTGTTAAATCAAAATGTTATTTCTTATCGCTAGAAGCCTTTTGAGAACTCCAAACGACTTTCGCTAGATTATAAAAATAAATTAATAATTATAATTACAAACTCTTTAATTAATTTTTAAAATTTCTAAAAAAATCTCTGCAATATTTAGTATTATAACATTTTGACATGACTTAATATAAACTAAAATCGTTCAAGTATCGTTTGTTTTAAAAACAATTTTCACTATTTTTTTTTGGATAATTCTAACGTTTGTACTACAATTATTTATACAACAATAAACTATTCTAATTCTGAGATTCAAAAATCTTCAAACTAAAATACTAGATAACAACCAGCTACTTATTTCATTAAAAAATGAATTATTTTTGAAATAAATGAGAATAACGGTTTTGGTAGAATCAGATAATTACAGCCGTGTTAAAAACCTTTATATTGTTTATAAGTTTCATTTTAATCGGCAACACAAGTTCATTTGGCTTAAGCAAAGTCTAAGTTAATGGAATCCATAAGAAATGAAGTCAAGAAAACTTTATTTGGCTTGATTTGAGGGACTTTTTATATCTAGTTGGTGGAATTGCTACACGTCAAAGCTTTGTAGACTCGAAGATTAAGTTTAGGTATTTTGAAATTTTTAACTCTTTTCACATCGAAAATTTTTTAGGATTAATTTTGCTAAAATCATGAGTAGAGAAAAAGCTCCTAGTTAAGATAAATCAAAACGTAATAAAAAATGTATATTAAGCAAAAAAAAGCTTGAAAACCTTGAAAAGTTTATGAAGGAAATATAAAAGTTTTTCTTCTTTCCTGAAACTTATGTAGAAAATAAAAGAAAAATCAAAAATTATTTGTACGGAAAGCTTTTATCAACAAAAAGCTTAAAGAAGTCACGTTGAAATCGAATAAATATGTATTAAATAAATTTTTTAAATTTGCTTATTTTTCTTGCTTATTGAAGGAACCCGAGTACATTTATTTATTTGTATCAACAATAAACATTAATGAGTCTGTGATGTGGACACATCCTCTAAGGCTCTCGATGCTTTTAAAGTCAACATATTTCCCAATGGTACATTCTGCTAGATGAAACTTTCCTTCATTTATACTCCGTTGATCTAAATTGAAATTTTCAAATTTTCTAGCAGAAAGTTTAAAATTATAGCTTCAAATCGTATTAAAGAATTTATATTTGGATAGAATAAACTTTAAAATTTAATTACTATTATAATCATGTTTATAATAAATTGTAAGGTAATAGGTTTAAACTTCAACTCTTTGAACATATGATGCATGATTCACACTCAGAAGTTTCATTGTTTGCCTCAAAACCATCAGTCTATAAAAATTCCATGCCACTATAATAAAATTCGTTAATTTTTTGTTTATTTGTTTGTCCTCTTCTCAGAAGTTTGGCGCAAAATTGTATAATCGACAATTCCAAGTATATAAGTGTTGGATTTAAGAAAGATTTTAGCGAGTTCAAAACGTATTGCTCTCACGTTGATTGTATGGATTTTTATTGATTAAAAAGAGGTTTTGAGCTTTGATGATCTTTGTCATTCGATGTAGCTCTTCCATTAGGATTTGAGGGATACTTCATCTTTTTTTTGGTACTGTCATCCAACACAATGCTCAAATTATTAAAGGTTTGAACCCTAGTACTGTTTAGTCGTAAATTCATTCTGTCTGTCAAATTGATGATACGCATATAGGTCGTGACTGCTTTTACGAATGCAGTTTTTAGGCAATATCTCTTCACCGGTGATCAAATGATTCATACGCTAAGCCGAAGTTTGTGCGAGAACCAGTGTTGTTTTTCAATAGTTGCATCTGCATCAAGCACCCTCCCACAATAAAAAAGTGTGAGTTACATTCTTTCTGGTTTTTAGCATTCAAACTGTTTGGCATGGTTAAATCTACCAGAAGACAAGCTTCCACCGACATAGCTCTCTGTTGAGACAGGCAACTCACGGTACCACGCCAAGGTGTTTGAGTTATTTAAGCAATGAAGCCCTCGCGTTATTAGATGAGATCATTGAAGCCCTTTTTTAGTAGTTTCGTCTTTTTACATTAGACAAGAGGATTAGAGACGAATGTTATCTTTTTATTATTCTTATTTTTTTATCATAAGCGATCCAGGTATTTTTCTTCTTTTTTGCTCATAGTTTTTTATGATGTTTGCTGCTTTAAAACCATTGTCTATAAACTTTTTTATAATTTTAGTTCTTGTTTGAGAAAAATTCTATATTTTCAAAAGCTATTTCTATGAAAGTATAAGGAATCTGATGATTTGTAAAACAAAACTTTTGAAAAAATTCTTAGCTAAATAGCATAAGTATTTTTAATTTCCCAACAAAATTTTTTGAGCTTCTTAGCTGAAAGCTTTTATTATTTTATTGGTGAAATAGATTCAAAGTCCATCTTGCTATTCAACCTTTAGTTTATAACGATTGCGCAACTGTAATTTTTGTTAGTAACGATTTGGTGGCCTACAGAGGCACTTTATCTTTTAAGAATGTTAACGTTTTGTGTGTCAGGCTCCCCAGTGTGAAGACTCATTTTCATAAACATAACTATAATATAACTCGGTCTGGATCATTTCAGATTCATTACATAAAATAATGAATTCTCATATAAATTTTTTTCAAAATTTATTTTGAATACATAATTTAAACTAGAAATGAAACAAAATTGAAATAATTTTATATTGAAATTGATATGTTACGAACTCAATAGAAAAATTCTTGTAAATAAAAACTTAAATGATTTGTGTAAAAATTTAGCGTTACAAAAATAAAACAAAATCAATATACCTTTTAAAGAAAGAAATTTGAAAGCTTTAAATAATTGTATCACGATCAATTTATTCAAAGCTTATGAATTACATTTTTTATCATTAAAAATAAATTGTTTTCAAAAATTTCAACATGATGAAATCGGATCACAAACTTAAGAAGTATCAATAATGGATAATATAATATATTAAAAATATGAATGATAAAATTCAAAAAAAGCGTTTTCATTAACTGAATAATATGTATAAGGATAATTTGGTAATTCATAACATTTTTTATATATGGAAAATACATAAATTCATTAACACTTAAAACTTCCCCCTTTAAACACTCTATAGGCCTTCAAATCTTATGGCAGCTCTTCATGGAATCGTAAAAAACTATCTTTTCACTTCAAAGATTATAAAGAATAATTGTTGTAAATGGCTATATAATTTCATGAATAAATAAAAGCATAATTGAAATAAAATATGCTTTTCTTTTTAACGTAATAAGTTATTACTGAAAAATTAAATACTTTTATTATTTAAAAATACGAAGCTTTTCGTTATCATTATAGCATTTTCATGCAATTTTAACAGAAAGCTTTGTACTTTTTAATAAAAACATTTACCGTTCAATAGTTATTTCATTTCACTTTGGCTTGCGAAATCATTATGCAAACCATTTAACATTATATCCAGACTATTTGGAACCCGAAGAAGTAAAATTTGAAAAATAAATCATTTATCTATAAAACATTCGACAAAAATCATGAGCCCCTATATGGAAAAAACTATCAAAATTTCTTTAATCAAAACTAATAAAAACAAAAGTATGAAATATTTTGTTGCACAAGATTTGTAGTTATGTGATTAAATACTTAGCCTTATATTAAGTCTCAATTAATGAACAACCTAAATCACGAAAAACAATTTGAAACAGAAAAAAACATTGTGAATAAAGAAATAAACTAAACTAAAAATTTTCAAGTATAAATAACACAATTTTCCATGATTAAATGTTATAAATACATTTTCGATAAATACAACTATTCATCATGTCAAAGATCCTCATTCTTGTAACGCAATACTTTTGTTATTAATGTAAGCCCAAAAAAACACTCTTTGTTTGTTGCTTATTGAGACTTCAACTCTTCTTTCTCTTCTTCAGAATCAGGTTCATCCTCATCTAAGCCCGGTGATGGTGTTCTATATCATTTTCAACAGAGCAATCACTAGCAATGAAACATTGGAATGTGCTAATGATTATACCTTGAAGGGTTGGGAGAACTTGCTTCAGACTGTGGCTTGCTCATCCCTAAGATTGGCTGCAGTTCAAGAATATGCAAGTTGGTTATATTTAAATTGTATAAAATAACAATAACGGCAATATAAAAATTCCTTCAAACTAACAACTTTAAACAATTCATTAACTAAACTTTTCGTTATACATTGAATAACGTTATAAGGTAACACAAGCTCAATAATACAATTCAAAAAATATTATTAAATATAAACGATAATGAAATTTAAAAAACATGAATGATCAATATAGGAAACATCTGGTACATACAGTAGAGATACGATCAAAGCTGTCGGGGTGGGTCCTATGGAATGCCAAGTTCCTGGCTTTGCGGTAGTACTGCATGATGGTAGAAAAGGGTATTTCTTATAAAAAAAATTTTTTTAATTTAAATTCAAAATAATACAATAGTGAGACTTGATAAAATTATATTTATTTTTTTCATTATAGCGAATCATTCAATTTTTTTTATTTTACGATTTCTACGTTAGTCAGATTCAAAACATAAAAAGCCATTTATGAACAGTGACGTCAAGAGGACTTACAACGCCGAGACTCTTCCAATCAAGCAGGTCACTTAAACGTTCAGTTCGATTCCTTTGTATTATACGCTGTCTTCTGGTCAGGTTACAAAAATCGAACATATACTGTTATGGAGCATGATAACATCTTTTCAACCATCATTGCTATTTTTCAGTTATTTTGAGTTTTATGATTATAAAATTCGAAGATTTCTGGAATTTCACAAATATAGTCAGTAGATTTTAAAGATAGCATGAGATTGCGATAAAGAAGAAAAATATGTTCAATAATTTATATCTATGCTAATAAAAAATGAATAAATTTTTACAAATACAAAATTATTTAAAAAATTCGATCAAAAACAAACTAGTTGACCTGTGCCAATTGCTGCACTGACTCTTCGAGGGACTTGAAATGTCTATCAACGATGTAAATGCCGTATGATTGTGGGTCTTGAATGTGCTCCTAGGATGGTTTATGAAATGAAAAAACTGTGGTGTAGCCATGATTGAAACACATAGTTAAAGCATCAATGAAACACAGTTCAAACATCAATGGGCAACCTGCATGAAGCAGCCAAATCCACTCAAGTTGGTTGTTATGCTTGGTATGCCCATTACAGTGCACTCAGCTGTGTCAGTGTTGTAAAGTTATATCGAAATGCAAAACTTAAGATTTATTAAATAAAGATTTTTATAATTTTTCACAAAATTATTTTTTAAATCTATAATTTGTATTTCACTGAAGTTGTTTAAACGATTTGGTAACAAAGTTTCTACTAATCGACTCATAATAAATTATGAAGAAGATAATTATTTTCAATCACTTAACAACCAGGAGTGTAGCCCCAAGGTTCATAGTAAGAAGGAAACACCCCTAAATGACAGCCTCTAACAAACTCTTCATAATCCAGGTTGAAAAGAGGGTTGGTGGAGTTCAGAAACTCGGGATGGAAAATGACCTTTGATATTCATTATACGTATTTTAAAATTTTTATAAATTATTGTAATTTATGTATTGTTATGGCTCTGATACAACAAAAAGTATAAGCTTATTCTTAATAAATACGTGGTCTACATACAACAAGGCTACCTTAACTCTATCCTGGTGTGAGTTGAACAACTGGCACTTTCTTAGCGCTTCTAACACTGGGTCAACAGCATCATCAATGACATTATGTGTGCAAATAGGAGGCAGGCTTGCTCTCTGAAATGACACTATTATATTGAGGAATGTTTTAAAACGAATTCAAACCATACATAGTGCTTGATTAAATATATTATTAATTTAACATATAAAATTATATAAAATATTTATATTTATTTGAAATTTTCGATGAATAAACTCTGATTACGATAAGTTATACTGATGAAAAAAACCTATATCAACTTATTTAACAAAAGATATAAAGAACAAATAAGATAAATCATTTAAAAAGGAGGCAAGCTGTACTTGGGAAGCATAAATGCATCTTTTCAGCTTGACTAGATCATCTTTCTCCAACAAAGTGTTCTCTTTCGGCATATCTCCTCTGTTAACACAACGTTCAAGTAATGAAACAGTCTAAATATTAATTTGTGAATTGCATTACGATAAATTATTTTTCTATTTACTATCATCATATTCAAAACTGAAGAAACCTCAAACAGCTGTCGAAGATACGCTTGCCAATGTTCTTTTGTATTGAAGCAACGGTGTCTTTGAGTTGTTTGGAAATGGCTTGACCTCTCAACGATTCAACGTTGAAATTGTTTGTCTTTGTAGGAAAAATCATGAATGCTACCACTGTCATTTCACTACTTTTTGCCTGTCCGTGTGTTAGACCACTAACAGTGAAAATGGTTTTTGAAATTGACCTCATAAGTATTAAAAGCCACCTTTAGATAGTGGTTCAGTCTGGCAAGAGCTTCTATGAACAAGTCAGCTCCTTTATTACCGAACTCATAGCGACCTTTGGTTTAAATATTAACGACACTGTGGGACCAATGAAGAAATGAATGATAAATTGAATGTTAAAAAAAACCTGCTATAAAAAAATATAAGGTCTTGTCAAGGCTGAAGTCGAAATGCCTGCATAAAATTGTGATAAAACAATTAAATAGACTTGGCAAATTTTTTCGTTAAATAATAGTTTCTTTTAGAAAGAACGTTTCTAATTCCTTTTATACTTCATTTCTATTCACTCACACGTCACACGTCTTTTTTCTCAATTTTTTCTTTTCTTTCATATAACACACATGGAGTAGCGCCCAGTGAAACCAATCAATTGCGCAACCGAAAGCCAGATAGGGGTGATCAAATGGTCGACTTACTTACTGTCTTGTATATACAAATTATTTAAACTTTAAACTTTTAAATTTAATGTCATTATAATCTTACTCGTAATTGTATTGTTAAAGCTTATTTATCATACATAGACACTTGAGTGGACTATATAATTTCTTGAGAGCATGCATTTTTCAGGACAAGTCAATAATCTTCCATCATTCTCACGATCAACTTCCATTGTATAGTCGCTTCACTTTAGCATCGCTGCTGAAAGTTTCCACTAATATTTTGATTGCAGCTGACAACAAAAAAGTATAGATTTTTCCTCTATTTTGAGCTTAACACCACAACTGCTCATTCCTTGAAGGATGCATTCAAAACTTGGTGTGTTCTAATCTGGTTAAAAAAAACTTACATTTAGCCAAAAAGATAAGGTAACATTTCTGGCCCAGAAAAGCGCCTATTTGAACTGAAAAGACATAGGCCCGCAAATTGACAAAGACTTGAAAGGTGCAAACTTCAGAGACAAGGATGCTTCAATGATAAAGATTGTAAAAATAAAATAGTTAACTTTTAAACCATTAGTTTAAAACATCAAAACGATAATGATAATGAGGTCGCTTTTTTTATAAAACATTCTCAAGCAACTCACAGATTCTCTGTCTCGAATGCAGATACATTTAAGCTCAACATAGTCTCAAATTTATATTTATTTAAAAATTTTCAAATCAAGCTTTAATTCTGAAATTTGAATATGCAGAATAATAAAATGGTACTTTTTAAAACTATCTATATGAAAAACTAATAATCTAATAATAATAATCATTATCACCATATTAATGACATAAATAATAGAGTTACGAACCCATAGAAATGCCCCCTCACAAAATCATTGATCTTCTCTTTGGCAATTGCATGCTTGTTTTGAAACTCATGCAGGGCAGCAAACTTGTGCACATTCAAGCCATTTGGAAGCACCAAGTCTGCGAGGTTTGGTGATGTAACAATGAAAAAAATATATATTCGAATTGAAACTATTTTCAAGAACTTATAAAAACATTTGACATTTGTGAAAAATGAATTTCAAGAGATTATGAATTTAACTAAAAAGCTATGCGAGATAATAGTAAACTTGATCGGTATTAAAATACGATTTTAGGAAATTTTCATTAGATTAGAAATTAGACAATTGAAATGTTATTATACTAGTAGATGGTGAAAAACAAACTTATGAAAAAAATGAAACGGTTTTTAATGGCATCATTCAGTACCAGGAGTTCTTTTGAGCAAATAGGTAGCTTCGAGGGAGGTGATCTTAGACACAGTGGTGAAAACAGTGCAACAATTGGCTGCTGCTCTCTCTATGCAGTATCTGGCGTTAATGTAACCACGTAAGTAAATATTTAAGGGTTGCTTAAATTGTGGGAAGTTATAGCTTTTTTGAATTATCTTAAATATTTGAATGAAATTTTCAGGTAAAAACATGGTTTTATCGAGTTTGAATAAAAATAAAACAGATTTCATAAGATATCATCAAATTTAAGGGTCATGGAAATAATAAAACTATCAATAACAAGAATAATAATAAAAAATACTGTAAAATGATTGATCCGATTATTATCTAAGTGGCAATTCGAATTAAAGATCTATAAATACACTAAAATTATTTGAAAAATACAAAAAATTATAAAAAAAAAGAAGAAAGCTTAAGAAAAATGAAATGTCATGGATACCTGTGGTAAATGCCTCTATCTCCCGCCTCTTTGTCCAAGTTGAACTACAATAATCACCACAATAATAAATACCTAAACAATAAAAAATTTCTTAATCAAAAAACTTTAACAACATGACTTTTTAATAAAAAAATTTTACGATGGTGAAAGTACCAAGAGGACTAACATTGGTAAGATTATTGTACAGATCAGCCGATCCTGCGCTGAGATACCTGTTACGTCATTGTTTTCATTTTTAAAACTATAATTACAGTATCAAGTCATTTTATGTTGCAAATTTTTAAAAAACTATATGTGTTTTAGAGGTATTGATATTGATTATGAGACGAAACCTACCTTCCAAGCAAGGTGGCGTGTGTGGTGAAGACGGTAGCAACATTCAGATTTCTTGTGTGTACCATCACTAATGCTATGCCTTTGAGGATTTGATTGAATAAAATAATTCAAATTATTTGGTTCTAAAATTTATACTTAATTTTTATACTTGTTTAATTTCAATATTTTTTTCATACTTTTTGAGAATTCCATATTTAGTCATTTTCGATGATTTTTTTCACATTACTTTTTTATCTTCAACCAATTTTCACATTTTTAATACATTAATCTCAATACGCGCTACTGTATATCATGAGAAAATACTATTAAAAAAACTTATCAAGGAAACCTGTGAGCCATTCATGAAACTGGGCCACTATGTAAGTCTTACTTGATTGCAATTCTAAAAACTGGAGTGAATATTTAAGGTTACATAAAACCTTAAAGTGAATTCAAAAAGCTAAACAAAAAAGGTGAAAATTAGTTTAAAATAATTTTCATTGATAAAAAGTAATTTTAAATTACAAACAAAACAGTATCAAAATAAAACATCAACTTTATCAAGGAACCATGTGACGAGAAAGCCGAAAAGAACGGCATCATTAGACTCTCTGTCCTGCCATGGGATGCCTATATGACTGTTGTCCCATAACTCTTGCTTCCACTTGTCCAAGTTACCTGAAGCTGAGCCTATATAACCCATAAGATGAAACTTCAAATATAACTAAACTACTATAATTATTGAATTTGAGTAATATGCTAGTTTCAATTGTTTTTATGTAAATAAAGTTATTATCATTATGCTAATTAATGCTTTTTCTGACCTATATCAAAAAGGATAACACTAGGGCATCCTTCAATTAGCCATTTTCCATAGACCACCTGAATGTGTTGAAAATCATTAAAAATTAACATAGTATTGTTAAAAAGAGCAAACAAACCTACCCTTACTCCATGGGTTCTAAGATGTGCCAAAGTCTTCATGAGGGTTCCATTATGAGTAGGTTCACACACTTCCACCTCCATCTTCACCCATTGTTCAATGTATGGACCCAACATTATATATCTTTCCCCTAATTCATCAACTGATATGGCTGCCTTTGTCCTGATTAGTGTGTGTATGCCCCCAACTACAGTGTTGAAAAAAGTAGTGATGTTGGAATGTAAATTATTTTTAATTAATTAAAGTTATTTTTTAAAACAATTGAAATCCAAATATTGTAAAAACAATGCAAAAAATTTTATGGTTCATCATTTTAAGTTTATATGCCCACATGTCATATTTTCTTAATTACATCTATTAAATATATCATATTTATATACATTTTTTTAAAAATTTAGAAAAAGAATAAAAATATCAGATAAGCTTTTAAACCTTTATTGACTACTTCCCAAGCAACTTCAAAGCACCATTGGTTTCTGAAGGAGGCACTTAGACCACCATCCAAGTACAATTCTCCCATTTCAGCATCCAATGAAAGCAAGTTTTTTGCAAACGAACTTTTTCTCGAAAGTTTTGACATTTTGCAACTTTTCACAAATGTTTATATTCTAAATACTATTTTTGGTGTAGTTATATACTAACTAGTATACGGCTTTATTAATATTTATATTTTGAAATACGTTCAAAACTTTCAAAATTATTTAACTACTAAGTATTAAATTAATAAAAACATATCTAAAACCGAATGTCAACTTAAATGAAATATATGCGTACTCTACAATCGGCGGCTAGAAGGTTTGGGTCAAGGTTAAAGGGTTACACGAAAAAAAGCACTTACAATATTCTGGCTAAATATTACAATAATATATATTAAAGCAACAAACGACTTCTTTGTGAAACTAATATTATAATATGAAGTTTTTAATACTCATCAGAAAACATCAATATTTTTAAAGTGAAAATCAGTAAACTCAACAATATTAAAAATTTAAATCTGTAAATCAAGGACATTGAAGTCAGCAACCTGAAATTAGACCAGTATTTATTTAGACAAACATTTATTATGTTCATTGAAGATTTTTATGCAAACTTTTTTTGAAAACGAATACTCTAAAGAATATTTCTAGATATCTTCCATAAGTTACTGATATTAGATGAATTGAAAATCTTCCAGACATGGACCTTTTCATCTTCTTTGTTCTCAATACGACATAAACCTGCTTGCGAATGTTATACTTAAACCATACGTTGTACTGTCAAAATTGGCAATTGTACCAGGGTACTTTAATTTAGAGCTAGTTCATGCTTATTAATGCTATTTTAGTTTTTATGCGTGGTTGCGATGATTTTAGCACCAATTTTTGATTTTTGAAAGTTTTTCGAGATTTTTTAAATTAAACTTTTTAATTTCTAGTGTTAAAAATTATGAAAATTAAAAAACATTTAGCAAAACTGAATGAAAATGTCATTAACAGCACAATTCAATAATTATATGTTTTGATATTAAGCACTTCGTAAATTATTTTTAGTCCCTGAAAATTGACACTTATAAGTATTCAATGATTTAATGTCAACAAGATTTTGTAATCAATAATTTCCAAACAAACATTTAATAGTTCATATTTACCATTGAGTTTTTAGGAATATCAAGTTAAAACAGTCTTGAAATTTTATTGTCTGAAGATGAAAAATTGAAGTAAAAAAAAAATTTAAATCAAATATCTAAATCATCATCAGGATCTTCTTCATCAAAGTCATCATTGTCATCTGGTATGTACTCTATCTTGCCACTAGCCATCATTCTGGCAGATCCTTTGAAAATGTTAAACAAATTTTGAATAGCTAATAAAAATTAATAATATTCAATAATTTTTCAAAAAAATCTAAAAATAAAAATTTTTATAAACCTAAATATGGTGGATCTAATTGTTCTCTGGCTTTGACTTCATTTGAATTTAGTGATACTTTAAATGTCAAATCAGCTAATGGGTCTTCTTTTTTAACTTCTTGTTTCATTTTAATTTTTGGAATATCTGCCTCCACAAAAATTTTAAAAACTTCTGAAATTTTTAACAATTCATTGGCAGTTTTAATTTTTCCAACTTTTGATTTGAATGAAACAAAGGCTTTGGCCCAATGATCATCAGTAGATGGTAATGTGAGAAGAATAACAGATTGACTATAATGCTGAATGCTTGATGAAATAGTTTCATTGTGGAGATCAGAATGGAAAATCGTGAATAGTTTTGACGTTGAATTATTTTTAAATTGGTTTAAAAGTTTGCATGCTTTTTGTAAAGAATTTATAGTTATGTATCTACTCAAATCATCAAGAAAAATAATGGTATGGTCATTGTCATGAAAAATATCATTTAAAAGACTTTTAGAAAAATTATAACTTCCGAAATCGTTTGTATAATCGTAAACTTTAACATTTGAGTTTTCTGTGAGACAAGACTGAAACTTTGCAGGTTTGTGCACAAAGCAATATAAAGAAATTGCAAGATTTTTTGTTTCTGTGAAATGTTTCAAAATAGCTTTTAACAATGGAACCCCTTCAATTTCACAGTTGTCAAATATAACATTTGATCCAGATTTTTGAGCATCATTGAGAACAAAACTTTGCATGTTTAAAAAAAATTATCGTTAAACAAAGAAACAAAAGTTTAAATTCAAGGTTTAAATAAAGTCT
Organism: Pterobdella sp. o SKG-2022; assembly: GCA_964035795.1. Taxonomy (NCBI): domain Eukaryota; kingdom Metazoa; phylum Annelida; class Clitellata; order Hirudinida; family Piscicolidae; genus Pterobdella; species Pterobdella occidentalis. The sequence goes on along the minus strand of OZ038321.1, from coordinate 17,992,665 downwards.
AAATAAATTTCTTAGATTTAAAATTTTTTGTTTTAATAAAAATTTCGATTTCTTGAAAATCGTCTTTTTCTTGTATAGTCCCCATCTAAAATTGGGTTGTACTTTCTAGTTCTTGAATTGTTTCTTGATTGATTTTTCGGTTTTTCAACCGCAAAATTATCATAATAGGCGTTAAGTCGAAGCTTATCGTATTCATCTATGAGATTTTCCATGCGTTCAGCCGACTTCTTTCTCGAATCGCTTTTAGACCTAAAATATCTATTATTCTTTGAAAAATTTTTTCTATTTTTGAGCGGTGCCATTATAAAATCATTTTTATATCCCCAATCAGAATCAGAAGAAGATATTGTGCGAGTGCGATTGTTTGACTTGTTTTTGCGAACTGGTCTTTGCTTTTCAGTTCTACGTGATCTTCCATATTTATCCTTATGATCTCTCTTATTGATTTTGTCAACATAATTTTTTTCAGCTTTAACATAGTCTTGATAATAAACTGATGAGTCGGTATCTCTGAAAGATGAATATAATATAATTTTTAGGAAATTTATGAAATTATCCTAATGTTTTTAAATTTTAACTTACTCAGTAAGGTCATCGTATGTAGTGGTGCCGTACGCATCATAAAAGTCAGCGTTTTTCCGAGAGTTGCCTTTAAATAATATAAATAAGTCTAAAATTAAATTTTGAATACACAGAAAAAAAAGCAATCGAAATTTTTAATCAAGAAATGACGCTTTTCAAAAGAAACTTTGCTTGAGCGTGCTTTTGCATATTGTTTAGTCTATATAAATGATGAACATTTACCAGCTATGAAGTTATTATTATTTCTCAGCAGCTCATTTTCAGATTCAAATTCACTCTTGAAATTATGAAAGAATATACTTTAAATTGCTTTTAAGTTTTAAAAATTTGAAAACCTACATTCAACTCTTTTGGTTTAGTCAAAGTAGGAGCAGTTCTTCTTGGCAAAGCGGCAACCATTATATCTACATACAAGTTTATATAAATTTAATATCGAAACCCTAGTTTAAAAATTAATTTCTAATTTTTTTTAGATATTTCATTTTTCGTCTTATAATGAATTTAAAAAATACTCATAAAATTAAATTTAACCTTTTGAAGTCAAAAAAATTGTAAATGAATTCTCTTATAACGCTCTAAAATGACGTTTTGAAAATCACTTTGACGTAGAACAATCGTAAAAACTTAAATAGCGCAAAATTAATGTTTAAATCAGAGTATGAAACTTATTTTGCAATGAATGAGTTTGAATTATTTAATATTTGTAGTTTGCTAACGAAAAATTTTTAATAATTACTAAGTAAAGGGTCTTGTTACTTCACTAAAAGTCTGAGTTACAAATACTTTCCGTATAAAGATTTCTTTTACATCATTTTCGAACCTTATAAATCGAGTATAGACGATTTTGTGATCTTTATAATTTAAACACACTTAAAAGCCACCATGATCTTTATACCGTGCATAGAATCGTAGTGTAGTTAATCAGTTTTTAAGCGTTACATAAAGACTTTGACTTTTGTGCATGCTGATATAAGCGCTTTTTTTCCAACATTGTTTTAATTTCAAAACTATTTTTATTAAAATGTTTTTGACAACTTTTGAAAATTAACCAATTACTTTTGAAAATAATTCATTTTCAATCAGAGCTGTAGTTGCTCTCAATCTCTAACAACTTGTACTCAATTGGTTTTATGCTTTTGCTAAACTTTTCGAAGAATAAGGGTTTAGGAGTATTGAGAAGTTATGGAATTTTTTCAGATCTTTTGATGAAAAGGTGTAGATTAAACTCGAAAAGTGGAAACGTGTATGAATTTTAATAAATTTATAATATTAAATTAATAACTCTTGTTTTGGCAAAAATAGTAGTAGCGCCTCCGATCTTCAGTTCGGTGACATGACGTAATTTTATCTCCATACTTGTCTATCAGCCATAGCAGTACGTAATTCGTTAGAAGTCAGCCCTGTGTCGTTAAGAAGTACGTCATTCAGTGTTATATTTGGACGACCTTTTCTACGACACTCTTTCGGCGTCCTGGACAACAGAGTTTTTGCAGGCTCATTGTGCCGAGCTACATGTATAGCAAGCGCTAACCGTCTTCTTTTGATTAGGGTAGACAACTTTGAAATTTGACCGTATAGCTGAGCTCGATAGGCCGGTTTTTCCAAAAGATATTTTTGGCTCTTCCGAGCATGCGAGTGTAGGTGCCAGCAACTTTCTTCACTGCAGCGTTGGTCATTACCCAGGATTCACATCCACATAGCAGTATGGACTCAACAGTAGATTTAAAAATAGTAACTTTCGTTTCTGTTGTAATGCGAGAGTTTCAGATTTTTTCTAGAGAGTTGAGAGCGCCCCATGATTTTCCGATTCAGGTGCTGATATCTCGAGAAGAGCTGGTGTAACCTCCCAGGTAAAGAAAATCATCAACCTTTTTAATTTCGTCACCATTCATAGCATGGATATGACTCTACAGAGGGATTGAAATGCATTGCTTTAGTCTTGTTTGCATTGAGGAAGAGACCCATTTTTTGAGTTGCGGTCTCAATTTTGTGGAAAAGAGACTTGTCTTTGTTGATCGTATCTTCCATCAAAGCGATATCGCCGGCAAATGCAAGTTCAGCGAGTTTCTCGGGAGGAACTCAACGTCTTTTTTTTCTCTTAAGACTTTATCCATTTGAAGGAAAAATTGAAGTGCTGAGAGTATAATCTAAACAAATGATGAAAAGAAACGGGGCGAGTGAGTTTCCTTGTAAGACGCCAGTATCGACCTGAAAGCTGTCAGTATTGCCTTCAGGGGTTACCACAAAAACGGTTGTTTTCAAAAATAAATACTATCATAATCTTTGTTCAAAGTCTTATAACCTATTTATTTTCATAATACATTTTTCATTCCATTTTGACAGCATGTTGAATGGTGCATTAGCAACAAAAATCACAATGAAATAATTTTCTGGCGTGGATTCAAATCATCAAGCATTTGTACAGGCCCATATCCTATAAAGAATTGGATAGTAACAATTATGAATTTTATTATTATTATTATTATTATTATTATTATTTTTATTTGTAGGGCGCGCAGTTTGCAAACTAGGTTTGCTGTAGAGGCGCTGTTCTAATCAGAAGGGCTATGAGAAAGAAATTTGGCTATAAAGATGCGTTTATGCAGAATAAACATTGTTTTGTTGGAAAATCTTCACTTCTAAAGAACATGTTCAATAATTTGATTTATTTTTTTATTTTAAAATATTTTTTTAAAGTAAGAATTTTTGAATACATATTTGGTATTAAATAAACCTTTTGAATCGTTCAATATTATGGCAAACCTACACGGTAAATAGTTCAATTTGAGTTGTGGTATTCATATCACAACCATTAGCAACCATCAAACAAATCAATAGGTCGCTTATGTACCTCAGAAAGAGCATATAAATTAATCAAAATTAAGTGGTTCGAATCGTAATGTTATAAACTATATATTATAAACAATTGATAAGTTAAAAAACATTCAAAGCTGAGAATATAATTTCCATAGCTAAATAAAAATTTGAGATATTTAAATTGAACTTCCAATAATCGTAACTTTCTGTTTTACTAGTTCTACACCAATACAATTTTTAATAAGCACATTTAAAAAAAGTTTGTTCAACAAATATCAGAGTATTGACAGAAAAATGATCGAAATAAAAGAAAATGAAGAGGCATGGGGACAAGTTTTGTTTGGACTTTGCTCCCTCATATTGAGTTTGCTACTTTTGGTTTCTTGCCTTGATTGCCGAAAACAACACAAAAACACTCAGGTGCGTTCAATTATTTTCATGAAAATTGATAAATTTATATACTTCATAAAAAGAAATGACTCAACTATTTTGTACAAGTCATTTTCTAGAATCGAAAGACTGATGTCTGTAGCATCAAAGATTTTTTGTTAAATTCGTTATTTCGTTGCAAAACACAAGAAAAAAAACTTTTCATTAGACTGAGCAAGATGATCAGTTGCAAATCGACTACAAGCCAAACAACGAACTCTTTTTTGAGCAGCTTCCTTGTATAAGCACACAAATTCCTTCTTCTCAACCTCAGATCACTCTTGGTTTCTTGTTTCCTTGCATCCATACCACTAAACATGCGGCCAAACCTAAACAAGAAGATGAACTGAAAGAAAATTTACTTCAGTTCAATGGTAAACTTTCTTATATATAATTAATTGTTGAACGGTTTGTTAAAACATTTTTGGCGATTACGTACGCATCACAATTTTTGAAAATGTTGTTTCCATAAAGAAAACATACTGCAGATCTATTAAATATATATAGGGTTTTTCAACTCAATTCAAAATCTTTGCAATTGCCTACCAAATTTTTGCAACTGACTTTTAAATCTTTGCATTTGCGCACCAAATTATTGCATTTGCTAACAAAACTTTTGCAATTGATTACCAAATTTTTGCAATTGGTTACCAAATTTTAAAAAAAAATTAATTAAAATAAAATTAAGTTTGATTATTCAAAAAATAAACGAAATTTTGTAAAAAGTTTATTTTTCAAGGATTTTATATATAATCAAATATTTTGACAGTTTTATAAATATATTTGCAGTTTGATAAAACTCTCAAGTGCCATAAAGTGCTGTTTTAAAACTTTTAAAGTCATCTGAAGAGTATAGAAACGCCAAAAGAGAATGAAAAATATTCCCTCCAAACCACAAGCAAGCTGATTCGCCTAGTTAGTAAGAGTACGATGTCAGCGAAGCAACTTCGAATAAGTCAAGAAATATTTCTGTCTACAAAACGTATAGAACAAATTTTTTCAGTGTGAGATACGTAAACGAGTTCCGTGGACGAGTGTTTGGCACCGCGAATACTAAGAACACGGTACTTTTCAGAGAGAAGCTCAAGATACCTCAAAAAAAATTTTTTTTTCGGTTTTTTTATTTCAATTTAAAAAATTTATTTTGAACTTGAAAAATAAACTTTTTACAAAATTTCGTTTATTTTTTGAATAATCAAACTTAATTTTATTTTAATTAATTTTTTTTTAAAATTTGGTAATCAATTGCAAAAATTTTGTTAGCAAATGCAAAGATTTGAAAGTCACTTGCAAAAATTTGGTAGGTAATTGCAAAGATTTTGAATTGAATTGAAAAACCCTATAAATGATTTTTATATTCGCATAAAAAATCAAATAACTTCACTTGCATAATCTAAAAAATCATTCAAAAAGTTGTTCGAATACGTAAATTAAACATTGCAGCAAACGAAGAGTTTTTGGAAATAAGTGAGAACAATGAACTCATAGGAAACTCTTTCTATGGCCAGGTATTGAGGTTTCGCCTCGGCTTCAGATCAACTAAAATATAACTACTAAAAGATTAATTTAATATAGAGAATTTTTAATTTAATGATTTGGAAATTCAAAGCAATAGAATCTAAATAGACATTTTCAACAGTTTTGGTACACTAGTTGTTTTAGGGTTAGTTTCAAAGCTGCTATTTGTTACATAAGTCATTTTGTCTAAGCCCAAAACTTGAATTTTTTCACCAATTATATTTTTAAACAAATAAATAGTTATACTAGTTTATAGATATTTTAAATTTTTCTCAAAGCCTATAAGTTTAGCATACGTACTTAATAACAAACATAGTCATCTCAACTTTCACCTTTTTTATTGCCATTTTTAGGTGTATAAATCTGCAATTAAATTGAAAGACAATGTAGTACCATGTACAAAAATCACTTTTAATGATGAAGAACTTTACAAAAACTATTCGGATGCATACGAATCAATGCTAAGTGGAGAGGCATCGAATATTTCTAAGGAAGAAAATGAATGTGAAGCTGAAGCTACTATTCATAAAAACACGAACGAAGCAGAAGATATAAAATACAAAATTATTTCGGATGATAATAGTAACAATGGGGACGAAAATATTGATGAAATAAAAAATGAAATTGATGATGGTCCTATAAATAGCACATATAACAATGATAATGTCGATAGTTGTAATGAAATTGAAAAAAACAACAATAGTTATAATAACACTAAAAATAAAAATGACGAAAAAAATATTCCTGAAAATGGAAAGACTGGAAAAAATAATAAAAAAAAAGAAATCGACGACACAAATAATGGAAATAATGATATTGAAAAAGAAAAAGAGGAAACAAATATGACTAAAAATAAAGGTGAAAGTAATACTGAAAATGAAAGTGATGACAAAAATGCTAATTATAACAATGAGGTTGATTTTGAAAATGAGAACTATGAAACAAATGATGCCAGCAAAAGTTCAAGAAAAGTTGATGAAAGCAATTTTGTGCGTCCTATTGCAAAAAAAATAACTTTTTTGAAAGAATTTGAAGCTTACAGGTTGTTAATAAAATTTTTCGAACATTATTTAAAAAATATTTCATAAGAAAAATTTTTGAAATCATTATAAATAACTAAAATCGAACATATTGTTGGAACTGACGAAAATTATCGATAAATTCTTTAAGCTCTTCGATCACTCATTATATTTGTCAGACTGTGCTTTCTAATACAACATCACTCAAGAGTATCTAAAAATGTGATTTTTATTAACTGTTTTGCATACCCATTATAAATTCTGGCAAAACAGCCTTTGCTAAAACTTCATAACTTTAGAGTAATATTTCAGAACACTAATTAATTTGTTGAAGAGCTTTTCGTTATAACTTCAGAAGTAGCTTCAAAAAAATCTACCAATCACCTTGTTCTAATCTTTTCATTCACCTCCTGGATTTACACAGATCTAATTTTTCGTTTTTCATTATTTTTTTCAGTTTAAACCTTGAAACAACATATAGTAACTTTGTGTAGCAGTCATTAAGTTTATTCTCTAAGATTTCGTAGTGAGTGATCGTGTTGCCATTTATTTCACTACTAGTTCTTACGTCAGACCCCTAAAGCATTAAGTTTAATTCTTAAAGATATTTCAATTTAAATTTTGATTCATACCAACTTACCTAAACTATAGACCCTCACAAGTAATTATAGTTATTTTAGTTAAATATAATTAAAAAGCCAAAAATCTAACATCTAACAATCTAAGTAACATTTTCAAGTACTTGAAAATGTTACTTAGTTAACGAAAAGCTTTGTATCTCAATAAAATTTATTTGTGTTGCTAAATATACTCGTTTGATTGGGGCTAGTGTAAAATGATTAAAAGGCCGTTTCCTTATAATGCTGAACTTTTCAAAAATTACAGCTTTATTAAGCATATTCAAGAGACATTAGGAGAAATTTAAAAAAAAATCGTTACTGGCTTATTGAAAATGTTCAATATAATTTCAAATTGAATTTTTAAAATTTGATAATGTGAAACAGAGAAGTGAAGAATGAAAACTTGGCGACCTTCCTCCAAGGCAGTGCATATCCCTTGTGCGCTTACTTGGCTTACTACCCACTTGTAGTTATACGTTTGATTTCAAAACTAAAATGCTTGATTCAGTAAAAAAAATTAATTTGGAATATTTTGAAACATTTTAGGGTAACTTGAAGGACTATTTGCAACAGCATGCCCGTATCAACCCCAGCCTGTTGGTACGATGGTCGTGTGAAGTTTGTAATGGATTAAGAGCTCTTCATGATTATAAATACATTCACAAGTTGGTATCTTGATATCTTTTCAACATTACATGAAGTATAATTAGTAATTTAATAAAAAAAAATTTTTAATATTTTCAATGTTTTTCAAGTTAAATACTGAGTTTTTCAGGGATTTGGCGACACGAAACTGCATGCTGGCTGATGATTTGACCTTGAAAATAAGCGGGTGCGAAGGTCAAGCTTGGAGATATCCTGTGAGTTCAATAGTTTTATAGAGATAAAATATTGAATACAAAATTTTTTATGATAAAGTTTAAGGTGGACATTCCATAAATTTCAAAAGTTTTATCTAAACCATAATTTTGTTTTGAATAGGAAGATTACTTTGAACATTGTGGATGGAAAATCCCAATTCGTTGGTTACCGTTAGAAACGATATTTTTGGATGGCCACACTCTTACATTGCTCAAAGCTACTCAAGCTTCCAACATTTGGTGGGTCTCATGAAAATTCAAAACTAAACATATTTAGATAAATTATGAGATACTAGGAAACAATTTTACTTACAGGAGCTTGGGCGTGTTTTTATGGGAAATAATCAACCATGCATCTCTACCCTACTCCTCTTTGGATGATCTTCAGTTTTTAAAATTCATAAAACCAAACAGTTTGAAAGCTGTTGAAATTGATAATACTCATAAGTCTGATGGAAAGGATACTGTGCAGTTGAATAAAAAAGATTTGAAGCAGATGCTTCTAGTTTGTCCTCACCCTGATTTGTATCAAATGTAAGTAGCTTAAACTTTCATTTAGACTAAACACGAATATTTTTATCTAAATTTTTACATAAACTCTAATAGCTTCAAAGTGATGCAGTCATGTTTGAAGTTACAAGCCTCTAAGCGACCTCCACTTTCAAAAGTTCTATGGGAACTCAATAACCTACTTATACATCCTAGTAAACAAAACACCTCCCATGAACTTAATACCCAATTAACAAAACTAGATGAAATTTTTCCTATAGACAAAAATCAAAACAAAAAAGAAAGTCTTAAAAATTTTATAGAAGAGCAAATAATTGAGAAGCTGCAATCAAGCACCGTATACCACAGCGACAACCTGTCTGACTGCAGTTCCCCTTGCGAGTTTCAAGACTCAATCTCTATAAAAGTGCATGCAATATTATACCAATATTTTTTTACCACTATATCTCATTATTAACACTGTATACCATTATTTTGTTACCATTATCTCCATTATTACCATTAAATATCCTTATCAACACTATTATTATACGAATACTATTGCACCAATGTATTTTTAAATTACATAAAAGTTAACGAAAGAAAATATGACTCATTGGACTCTTTCATTAAAATTATTATTAACATAGCAAATCAAAAATAAACACTTGAGAATGAAAAATATTCAACAGGACATGTCTGAAAGCTTCGATGACATTGCTATCTCGTATCAGCCCGCCCTTTCCTCTTCCATCATCTTCCATATGCCTGCCTCGTCTTCTCAATCCACAATATTTTGAAAAAATGTCATGTTTCTGAAAAATGGGTATTTTTAAAGCGAAAAAAGACAACTTCCACCTAAACGAAGTTGTCATATGTATTTTGTTGTTTTTACCACATCAGGTTTAATAAAAAAAATATCAAGCCACCAATTGTCTTGAGCTAGAGAATATACCAGACATCATATGTCTTTTTAGTTTTTCTGAATATTTTAATTTAAGTCAAGAGATAATTGATATATTTTTAGTTTTATTTATAAATGTATGTATACAATGCATTTTTATAAATATGGTAATTTTTCAGAGACATCGTATGTATTTTTCTTTAATATTTTGTAACAAAAAACATCAAATAAAAGGAATTTTTAATACATTTATTGAGAATCGGAAGCTATAATTTTCGATAAGTTTAGCCTTATCATAAAACGTTAGGCTAACATTTATCAATAAATGTATTAAAAATTCCTCTTATTTGATGTTTTTCGTTACAAGATATGGTAATTAAAACTTGGTTTTACAGAAAGTGTCGGTACTTTTGATACACTAGGACTTGATGTTTTAAAAATTTATATAATGTACCAAATGTGATTGTTTATGATAAGGATGATTTCAAAACTTATCATCTTAGCCATTATGTTCCAATTTAGGCCTACCTTTAAAGAAATTTATAGTTTTGGTAGTTTTTCTTAATTATTAGATTCAAAAAATGTTACCTCACAAATGCCAAATCGTTTTGCAAATAAATCTTCATTTTTTTTCATTCAATAGTTTATTCATATAATCTTTTATAAAATAGAATTTTGAAAAATTATTTTGAAAGGTTTTTTAATTCTTTAAATAAAACACAAATATTCAAATGAAAACACTTTTGGAGTTTATTTTAACCCACGATGCTTTTTGTAAGCTGAACTTCCATTCCCAAGTGAAATGACTTTCAAAATGAATAATCGTTGTTTTATTGATTTTTTATGGAACATGTTTCATATCTTTGACAAGCCATCAAAAACTTTAGCACGGCTTTGAGCACTGCCTTAGAAACATTTGATGCTATACAATATGAAAACAGAATAGATTTATATTTTATAAAACAAGCGCAACGTGATTTCAGCCTTCAATGAAAGCAGTCAAATCTTTTAGATTCACCCGTTGGCTGCAAAAGATGATGCAAAAAATGACTTGATTTCACAACACTACACTTTCATAATATTCGGCAAAATATGCAGCAATCTTGTAAACCTGCTGTCAATGGTTATGAGCAAGCACTGAAAATCCGTGAAAACGAAAAATTATTCTGCTTCAAAAATGCTCCACTTAACCTCAAAAAGCATCAACGCCGGTCTAATAAAATAAGCTTTTTAACAATGTTCGAAATGACGTATAAAAGCCTAAATCAAACTGTAAGTTCAAAAAAAATCTTACAATGTTGATCTTTCAAAATTTTAGAAACAAACAGCTCTGTAGAAATCATGGGAGATCCTAAGTCTGGCTTAACAAAAAGCTAGTCAATAAACGCAAGAATATTCACAAAAAAGTTTGGTCGGTTTTGAGAGTTTTATAGAAAAATTTTAAACGCACAACCGTGAAAAGATTGATATGAAATGAATAATTATCAGGCATTATTTTAAATACATGACATCATACTGTTCAAAACAACAAAAAACTTTACACCAATCGCTTAAAATGAAAAATAGCAAGTAGTAGGAGAACATCAGAATGGACAAAAGGAAAAGATGTTTACGCTCAAAATCTATTAATAAAATGAGAAAGTTATACGCTTCAAACTATCAAAAAGACTTCAACAACAATGCTAACATTTGGAAAAAAATTAAAGGCAGTTCAAAAGTATATGAATTTACCCAACCAACTGATTACGACATGGAATCAAAAGATGTTGAAAACGATAATGCATGGCGACAGTTCACCCAAACCCGCTGGAAACAAGAAAAACCTGAAAAATTACCATACCAGGATCCAAATTATCTCAGTAAAATGTTTCCATGCTTTCAAAGAACCCCTGACGAAAAGACAAGAAATGAAGCAATTAAACAGCACGCAAGAGCAAGACTTATTAATGAGATCGCGAGCAAATTCAGAAAAGAGCCTCGACTGCTGCCTGAAGGAGCTTTGTTTAGAACCAGATCTCAAGAGCTGCTATCAGTTTTTGGTGAAGACAAAGAAGACATGGAGTTAGAAATGGACTTAATGAGGGCAACTATGGAGGCGACGCATGTAATAAAGCCCTCTGTAGATTACGTGGAATATTATTTCGGAAAATAAATTTTTGCTAATATAAAAACTCATTTTATTCGATTTAATGTTCCAAAATTATTTTATATCTTAAATTTACATCCAAAACCCAAAGTATTGTAAATTATAACAACTGTTTTAGATGGAATCTATGTTGTTTTTCATCAAATTTTTCCTCAAACCAAATTTTTTGATGATGGAAACAGCATTAATTGAAATTGATATTCTAAAAAAATAATTTTTGAAACAAACTATAACTAAATCAAAAAAATAAATTTATAGCTTACATTTTTTTCAAAAGAGAAGGGATACAGAATATGTTGCTACAATTTTTATTGGTCTTATAGTATTTCTAAATTGAATGTAAATCTGCAGTTGAATACCAAATCTGCAATTGCTTACAAAATCTTTGCAATTGAATGGCTTTCAAAAAATATCTTCAAACTAAAAGTAGTGCCAGTAATGGAATGCAGGGTCCGGCTCAGGCAAATCAAGTGAGCACCCGAAAACGACGTTCAGAGTAGCTTCTTTGAATGTGGATAGTTTAAAGAGCAGAGGCAGTGAGGTGGTAGAAACTATGTTTCAGATAAGGGTGGACATTTGAGCAATCCAAGAACATAGATGGGCTGGTGGCACCGAGTCAAATCAATCCCGCATTTTGAAGAGCAAGAATTCAGCCTATAAGTTTTATTGGTGTGGCAATAAGTCAGATCTCGGTGGTGCTGAATTTCTTTTGGCAGAAAAATGGACACATCATGTTTTTGAAGTTCATCGTGTCTCAGACAGGATTCTAGTACTACGTCTTGTTCTTGGGGAGTATGTGTTCACCTTTTTTTCGGTCTATGCCCCACAAGTTAGCCGTCCGAATGAGGAAAAAACAATTTTTTATGATGAGTTGCAGAAAAGTATCTCAAAAGTACCATGCTCTGAGATTCTCATCCCATTGGGTGACTGGAATAGGCATGTTGGTGAGAAATCTGGTGATTTTGAGGACGTGCATGGCGGTTTTGGTTTTGGCACCCTTAACTCTGAAGGTGAGCGGATTTTAGAATTGGCAATGGCCAACAATCTTTTTGTCACCAACACTTGTCTTATGAAAAGGGAGTCCCATCTCGTGACCTATAACTCCGGTGGTTCCGAGTCCCAGATTGACTTCATTCTTTATCGAAAAACTTTCAAAAGTATGGTAAAGAATGTCAAAGTCATTTCTGGAAAGAAATGTGCGTTGCAACACCATCTGTTGGTCTGTGATCTTGTTCACACTATATGAAGGAGCGTGAAGCGGAAATTTAACCCTCGTCTTTGAACCTGGAAACTCCGAGATCCAGCAGTTGCAAAAGAGCTTGCCATTTCTTTAAACGCCAAGTTAACAGCGGCTCAAATCATGAATTTTCCAAACGTGGGGGAAATATGGGCTCATCTCAAAAAGTCCCTTCTTGAAACCTCTTTAGAGGTTTGTGGTACATCTCTAAACCACCAGTGGAAACACCAAACATGATGGTGGAACGCCAGTGTAGATGAAGCCGTGAATGAAAAAAAAGAACCGTTATAAGGCTTTTAAAAAACTTCAAATTCAAGAGCTATTTAATGAAGCTAACATAGCTAAAGAAGCTTATAACGAGTCTAAGCGTGTTGCTAAGCGTCTTGTTTGGTTGGCAAAAAGTGAAGCGGAAAGGGATGCATTTTCTGCTATTACATCCGACCGTAATGAAATATATAACTTGGCCAGGCAGATAGACAGTCATAACCGTAATGTAATAGGTGATAAATGTGTCAGAAATGATGCTGGTGAACTCACTTTAAGTGATGCCCAAAAAATGAATGTCTGGGTTGAACATCAAAAAAGGCTATCAAATGTTGAGTTTGATTGGGCTAGCGAGTTTCTTTCTTTTGTCTCACTGAACCTTGGCCTTCCTCCTTTTGTCACACTGTCACAGGTCAGTGATACTATTAAGAAAATGAAGTGTCGCAAAACAGCAAAATCTTCTGGAATAGTGGCCGAAATATTAAAGGCGTCTGGTTCTGTAGGTTTAGAAGTCTTGGCCCACCTCATGCAATCAGTTATTGCTGAAGGTGTTCTTCCTGCTGATTGGCGTGATAGCATCATTGTAAACCTCTACAAAGGTAAGGGGGATGCTTTGGATCGAGGAAATTATAGAAGCCTCAAGCTGACAGATCATGTGATGAAGCTTGTTAAGCATGTCCTAAAGCGACGAATCAGGAAGATGGTGGATATTGATGAAATGCAGTTTGGCTTCGTTTCTGGTAGAAGCGCCACTGATGCAGTTTTTATTGTTCGTCAGTTGCAGAAAAAATATCTACCCGTCAAAAAAAGCAAAGTGATTTGGTGGGCAATGAGAAAGCTCGGGGTTGAAGAATGGGCTGTCCGTGTAGTTCAGAGCATGTATATTGGAGCAAAAAATTAATAACCAGCTTAGTGATGAGTTTGGTGTAAATGTTGCTGTTTTGCAAAGGCTACAGCGCAACGATAGGTCTATGATCCGCTGGATATGTGGCGTTAAGCCAAAGGATAAAAGTCCATCATCAGTTTTCCTCAAAAAACTCAAAATCTCAGACATAAGGACGATGCTACAGAGCCGTCGTCTTCGTTGGTATGGTCACGTGAGACGTTCGTCCATGTGCATCAAAGACGTGCTCGAACTTCCTTTGCCTGGAGGTCGTTTCCGTGGTAGACCAGAAAAAACTTGGTTGAGTTGTTTTGAAAAGGATATGAAATCCTATGGCCTGGAAAATGCGGGTCTACTCAATAGAGCTAAAAGGAGAAAGTGTATTAGCCGACTGCTGTATACCCCAGCTACTGGGACGCCTACAGCAGTATAATCTAATATGGATATTATTATTTTAAAAGAATGAAAAAAATTAGAATAAAAATTAACTTTGAATATTCGAAAAAATCAGAAAAATTTTTTATATTTCAAATTTCAATGAAAAATAGAGTGAAAAAACAAAGAAAAAGTTTTTCGAGGTTTCACAAAATTTTTTTCTGGGAATGCAAATGCTGCCAACACCCTTTGTTCTTTTGGGGTGCAATAGCACAAAAAAAATGACGAAAACATGTTAAAGCTGAAATTGAATGAAAATCTTTGGCTTAAAACACAAAAATGCTAGTTTTTTCATACTACTTCTGATGCTAACAAAAATCAATTATTTTGAGTGACTGCGTTAGTCATCTCAAAAGCTAGATGTGTTATTTTTCAAGTTGAACAATCAGTGAAACCTGAGAATGAAGCTTGAAAGACCTGGAAAATCTCCTCAAAACACAACTTTTTTTGAGTTCACCCATACAAATAAACTTTTCGAATTCTAAAAAGAAGAATCAGAATTTGTGACCATTTATTTAATGGTGGCTCTAGTGTTATGTTTTTTTACGGCTTCAACCCAGGTCGAATTTCAATTCTAGCGTTTTACGCTGGACCAGTCAAGATTTTTTAGTTTTAAGCCAAAAATTTTGAGTGATGTACTTTGAAAAAACTTTGACAAGCTTTTCGAACACGTTTTCATTTTATAGGAAATCAGTTACGATCTTAGAACTATGAAGTTTTTACTCGGAGCAATAGAAAAATAGGAAACAGAAACATATTAAAATCGTTTTTTAAAAATTTTTTTTATCTACTCTGAACATAGTGAGACAATGAAAGATTCCGGCTTGTTATAAACTTGCATGTGAAAAAATTCTGATGATTTTACTTCTCAAATGCAAAAATCTTTTCCTCTGATTCTTGACAAAATGCTTTTTTCAAAAATATTCAAGTTCACCAAAGACCAGCTGATTTTCTAAATTTTCATTATGTCAGACATCACAAAAAAATACCTAAGGAAAGTTACATTATTCCGAATGTATAACTGTGCTTGAGGTCTAGATCAACCTGATGCACTTAGGACAATAATGTAGCGCCATAATAAAAAAATATTGGATTAAGATCTTACGAAGGTTTCACATTTCAGACACGAGACAAGCTTTATTCTATCACAAAATTCGATGTCTTAACTTGAGATTTGCTAAGACAGCTGATTTTAGTTATTTAAATAGCGATCCGTATTAATATTTGTGTGTAATGTAGAGGATTGTTATAGATTGATAAATAATTGAACTGAAAAAATCCTTATCGAAAATTCTTCATTTAGAATAAAAACATCAACTTTTTAGAGAAATTGAATGTATTTTCGGTATTTAATTTTCCGAAATTTTACACAAAAAAGTATTTTTTAAAGAATAGCTATAATTTTCGATAAGTTAAGCTTTATTATAGCGAATGAATTTTTTTAATGAATATTGGCAACTTAGTCAGAAATTTTCGGAATGCAGTTTTAAAAAGCTTTGGGAAATTAATTTTAATAACAGTTAGGAAAGGCACTGAACAAATAGAGCGCCAGTTTTGACAATTAATAAAAAAAAGTGAAAGAATTAAATAATATATAATTAAAAGCAAGATTTTGCAGATGACATGATCAAAAGTATAATTACAATTTGAAAAAGATTATTCAAATATTTAGCTTAAAAAATTATATTATGCAAAAAGAACTTAAAATGATAACCTTTGAATCCAAAACTAATCGAGTGTTTTGAATTAAAAGAATATCATAAATAGTGTTAGACTCAATCCTGAATACACTGTAAAATAGTTTCTGATGAATTTTCCAATGCAGCCAAAAGTCGCTCTTTGTCTCCCAGCTGCTTGTTCACTGTAATTTATAATTGATCAAGTATAAAACAAACACATTTCTCGCACCCTTCCCTTATCTTTCAATCTACCTCATTACTATTCTATGAACTTTCATTCATACACAAGAGTTCTAACAATGGAAATAAAGAAATCTAATATGTGAGCAAGATTGAAGCAAAAATTTATATAGATTATAACACGAAAACTAGAATATTAGTGATTCTATTTGTATCTACGCTAGATAATGTAAGTTCATCGTACAAAAATCTTTGTGGAATAAAATAAACTTCTAAGTGTTTTTATTTGAGTATATAGCGATTAAAAAAAATTAACAGTTTCAAGTAATTATATAAAACCATTGAAGGTTTGTTAAACAGCCCATAATGATAAGTCAACCAATGAAACATTTAATTAATACCATTTCTAAAGAAAATAAGAATCCGTTTGATCATAGATAGGAGGTTTATTAATCATAATGTGGTAAGCTTCTAAACTAGATATCAAGACAACAATTCATAAAACTATCTTAACAAAATTTTAATGTTAGGTGAGATAATTTTCGAAATTTTTATACGGATTGATTCCAAGTTTTGTTCTGTTTGATTGGTTTAGCAAAGACTCTTGTGACAAAAATTCATTTTTAATTTTATGCCAAAACTTTTCAAAGATATATCGACATTTGAATAGACGATTATGTTCATGCAACTAAAAACCGATACCAGATTTTAATATAACTCATCTTTACTTTTGATACATAATATTATCAATCAAATCATTAGAGATTTTCAAAAAGCAATAAAGATCACAATTGAGAATAAATAAAATGTTCTCAAAAACCTACATTGCTGGTATGAATCATGTTTACCCTTCTTAATTGCAATGTCTATCTGTAGGTTTTTTTTTAATGGAAGATGCATGATATTGTATTAAAGATTTATAAAAATTACTGAAAGCATTACTTTGTAGACATCAGGAAAACTTTGTTGAAGTTTGAGTTTCAAACACAATCCTTTATGAATGAAATAAAAATTATATTGTAGTTGGAAGAGGGATTCCATTTTCTCCCTACCTATACACAAACACCAGCATGCATAAAAATAACAACTTAGGCACCTATGAAGGCAGCAAGCTGGCAGTGAGGGACAGTGGGTGTGAAAAAAACCTGGATAACATAAGTGTCATCTGCCATCAATTCAAAACACGTGAATACATCATATCTATGCATAAATATTCATAAATGAACAAATGAAGAAATACTCTGAGTTTTAGATGCCTGAGCCAAATATAGAGGGAAACAAACACAAACTACACAAAACTTTTTGTAAGAAAATCTTACATTTTCAAGACATAATGTAAGATTTTCCTATAAAAAGCTTCGTGTATTAAGTAAATAAATGTTTACTTCCCTCACTTTAAGTTCTAATATTAATGATTTTTATATTATGTTTTAGTTATAAAAATTTAGCCAATTTATTAAATAAACTATTCTAGTCTTTAATCACATTCCAAAAAAAACCTTTAAACTATTTAATCATTCAAAATTGTTTATGCATTTTATCAATTATATAGATTTCACAAAGAATTTTTTTGTATTGAAAAAAAAAATATTGACTATAAACTGTATGATACTTTTCAAGACTTACTTTCATTATCAAGTACTTACTCAAATATGAACACTGGTAATATATGAAAAGCGTAATGCAGTTTTTTAAATGAACCTTTAGTTTTGTTTTAGAAAATTTCATTTTTTCCTAAACAAACTCCACCATACTTCTTATGAAACCCTATTATAAAAAGATAGAAGTTTTGAAAATATTGATTAATTTTACTTATAAATTAAGTTTTTAATTGAGGTTTATACCACTCATAAAAACTTTTCCAACAATTGAATTATTTAAAAAGCTAAAATAATGTAAAATTATCAAACATACCATTTATAGTTTTTAAATAAATATCCTCTTCATTAACAACTCCAAGCTCTTCTAAAGTCTGAGGTTTCTCTGGGTCTTTGATACCTTTGCATACATCTATCAAAATTTATATAATATATAAATTTAAAATTTATAACATTACTTAAATTTTGCTGAATCTAAACAATTAAATAATTCACCTAAAATTGATTTAAAAATCACTATAGAGATAAATTTTATTTTACAAAGTTATTTCAACTTTGATGAAAACCTGAAGTTTAATTTTACCTGAAAAATTACAATTGAATAAAAGTTTTTAAATTAACAATATACATAAATATAATAAAACTTCAATTTTAATCAGCAACAAGTTTAAACACCGTAAACGCTTTCGATAAGTTCTTGCTCATTTTCATATCCACCAGGCAATACTTTACAAGTCATGGTAATAAAAAACCTTTACAAAAGCTTTTGACATTCCTTCTATAATATCTTCAGACTACAAAAATTGAAATTACACCAGGTCGATGATAACTTGAAATTAATTTTGAGTTGTATAGCACGATTGAACAAAGATCAGGGAACAAAATACACGCCTATAACTTGTTTTTCTTAAAACGTAAATAAAATATTTAAAAAAAAATCAACAACAAAAAAATTACTCGCCAATAAATTTTTTTCTAAATATGAAGCTTTTTATTCAAGTACGTGAAAAATTTCAAATAAAAAGATTCATACATATATACAAAATAAAGTGTTCAGAAGTTTTCGTATTTATTACTTAAGCTTGATAATAAATTTTTAGAATATAAATTTTCGAACAGATTACCTAAAAAGGTTTTACTTGTCAACTAAAATTTTATAAATTTATATGGTTCTAATCTCAGAAAATGATCTAATCTTAGTATTATATTAATGATTATGAAAATTATTTTCCTTACAATTTATGAAAATAAAAATTCCCAAGTACCATATGCAGAACCAAAATAATGCAAATTTTTGAAAATTTTCTTCTCCAAAATGAGGTGATTCTTATAAAATATTTGCTGTCAGGCACAAAAATGTGTATAAAAATGGAAAATAAAATGAGCGACTGCTTCGATACAGCAATAGAATCGCCCCCAAAAAGACAACAAGTCTTATCCTATTTTCTATATATTTGAAAGAAGCATTAAAAGCCCTACCAATTAAACTTATCGGAAAAGAGTTAATTAACGCTTATGATGTTGACTTCATCACTAAATGCCGAGTAGATATTTCAAACATCTATGGTGCACTCAAAAAAAACGGAAGTATTCAATATAAATCAAAAAACACAAATAGTCTCAATTTAAAAAAACTAAGAACAATATAATCAATAAAGCAAATAATAAGAAACCGTAAGGCTTTAACAATAGCAGCCATAAACAAACTTTGGAAACTTCGAAAAGGAGCTAAAATATCAACAAACTACAATTTGCGTACGTGTTATAAAACTGCGGAACCTGGCCTCGTACAAAGACTGATGAAACCAGCTTGAATTCTTTTTATCACCATCTTTTAAGACGAGTGGGAGAAGTTTTTTGGCCAAAACTATTGAAATTAGAAAAGTTATATAATATAATAAAAACACAAAAACTGAGCCAGACCATCACTTACCGCGGGTTCACGTTATTTGGTCACATCTAGAGATTGGGCCCAGATACACCAGCGCAAAGAGCTATGGATAATTACTTCTTAGCTATATCCAAAGCCCTGGTGGGCAGACTAAAAACGATTTCACCAACTGCTCTAAAAAAACCTGAAAGCTCGAAACATAATTTTCGACAGTCACGAAGACTTGTTGAAACTGCGAATAATGGCAAAAGATAAAGCTTCGTGGAAAAAACTCTTTTATTCGTGTTCATAAATTTTTACATTTTAACTATGTTTTGCATCAAAAAGAAAGTTTTATAATAATAATAATAATAATAATAATAATAATAATAATAATAATAATAATAATAATAATAATAATAATAATAATAATAATAATAATAATAATAATAATAAAATAACAAATATAGTTATAATAATATATTAAATTTACGAAACTTTTCAAGTTTTTTCGACTCACGTCATTTTTTTTGAAAAATGACCTCACAGCTTTTACTACAATTTAATAACAATATAGTTGAAGAAACTGAAGTATGAATATAAGGAAAAAAAATATACGCTCAAAATCCTTTGGTGGAGTAAAAAAATTATACGCCCCAACTTATAAAACGGACTTCAATAATAGTTCTAACATTTGGAATAAAGTTAAAGGACGAACAGGTTTTTATGAGTTAACAAAAGATGCTCGTGAATATGATTTTAGAAAAGAGGATTTAAATAAGGAAGCCTGGTTTAATTTTGGTAGAAAACGATGGAAAAAAGAGAAACCTGAAAAGGTGCCCTATAGTGATCCAGATTTTCTCAAAAAACGATTTCCAGCTTTTGAAAGAAACATTGATCCAGAAACACAAAAAAGACTCAAGAGAGAACACCGAAAAAGGGCATTATTAAACTCACTTGCTAACAATTTTAAAAATGATAATCATCGACTACTTCCTGAAAACGAAATTTATAGAGTCAGGGAGCGGGATCTGCCTGATGATTATCAGGTACCAACTGGATTCCCAAGTCCAGAGAGTATTGATGAGTTCAACGATGAATCCTTTATGCGTAAATTTAGGAAAAGGTTGAATATTAAAAGAAACAGATCCTTTGATAGAGATTAATCCGATACATTAAAAAGTAAATTCCATAATTTAAATTAACTTTGAATTTTTAACTTTTAGGAAACATCTCAATGTATTGATAATATCAGCAATTTTTTCACGTCGCGCCTTATTGAATAATTTCAGTACATAAATTAAGCAAAAGAAAAAAAAAAGTATAATTCTCGATAAGTTTACCATAATCACAACATATTTGATACTTTCAACATGAATCTTATATTTTACTGAATAAAAAGAAATTTTGTTAAAACATGCTTTTTTTTATCGTACAGAGAACGAAATAAGTTTAAGCATGGTACTGTAAACTATTTGAACACTAAAGGTAATTTTCTTAATTACTAAGCTTTTCGTTAACAAAGTAACATTATTAAGTCTAATACTTAATAAAATTACCTTTAGTGTTCAAATATTTGCAAGTATTCACTTTGGCCAAAGAAGATTATTAAGCATGGTCTTGCGATGAACAAAAAGTGAAGTTTTTTACATTTATAACTGTTCAAATATTTTATATTTTAGAACTTGAATTTAATTAAGTTTCATTCGTTTTAACTTCACTAATTTTATAAAATACGATAAAAAACAAAATACGTATAAGCATCTGTCAAGACATGTCATTTTTAAAAATTATTTTTGTTTGCTTGGTCATTTCAATGTTTTCATGAAGATACAACTTCGACTTCTTTCCAATTTACTCTACATCTTCACTAAGTTATTAAGTGAACGTCTTCTATTATACTGAGTAATGTAACTAATGTATTTTTCAAAACTATAAAAAATTGAACAAATCTAAATGAAAATAAAAGGTGAGATGAAATATACTCTAAGAATTGAAAAATTAATCCTATTGAAATAATTTTTTCAATTAGAAATGTGTACTTTTTGTAGTATATAGACTTAATATATAAAATATTTTTTATAAAAATATCTTTAATTTTCAAACTTTCAGAAAACATTTCTAAAATTTGATTCGTTCGCTGAGCCTCAGACAGATTGCAATTAAACTTTGACCATTTTGACAAGCACGGACAAGCACTTTACGCTTACTGTAGAAATCATAACGTTTTTTACTCTGACCAATAGAATTAAAGCAAATGTGAAAAGATTTTTTTTAATTTTCTATTTTTTCTGCTAAAAAAGCATTTTGAAGGTATCATTCAATTTCAAAATATTAATAAACAGCAAAACAAAACCAAACCAAAAAAATGCTTTTTTAGCGGGATAAATAGCAAACTTAAAAAATCTGATTCAAATCTGTTTCAGTCCTGTTGGTCAGAGTAAAAAACGTTAGGCTTTCTATAGAAAGTGTGAACTTCCACTGGTGAACGGACAAGCACTTTACGCTTACTATAGAAAGCATGTTTTTCCTCTGACCAATAAGATTGAAGCAGAAAGGACTAATCATAGAATTTTTTAAAATATCACACTAACATTTATTGAACACCGTAACATAACAACCCCATAACAAATGGCAACATTTCAAAACAATCCCATAACACAACAACATTTTAACATAACAACCCTATAACACATAACTAAATTATAACACACTGTAAATACTGTATTTTTTTGACAAACCCTGATTGTTTCTTTCTGCTTCAATCCAATTGGTCAGTAAAAAAAATCTTATGCTTTCTATAGTAAACGTGAACTTCCACTGGGTGAACGAGGATTCATGGTGGAAAAATGTGGATTTGTGTCAATCATTATATTGGAAAGAAAAGGTGGTTTTTGAAGAAATATAATGCTTTTTCTGTAAAAAATAGTAATTTTTTGGAGAAAAAGGGTTTTTTTGAAAATTGACTGAAAATGGCTATTTTTATTCAACCTATAATTTTATTATATTTAAGACTTCTAAATAGCTTTGAAGTTATCTTTGCTGATTGCTTTGGTTTCTTCATATAAACTTTGAAAGTGAATTAAAAAAATTTTTTTTGAGTTTTTTTTTAAATTCATTTAAATAAGTTTACTAGAATTAAAAAAAAAATAAAACAGTAAAATCAACCAGAAGGCGACAACAATAAAACCATATTATCATCCTTATTATTTTGAGTTCTTTCATTATCATTATTATTGTGATTCTTTTTATTCTCAATTTGCTTTTCATTATTATTATTATTATTATTATTATTATTATTATTATTATTATTATTATTATTATTATTATTATTATTATTATTATTATTATTATTATTATTATTATTATTATTATTATTATTATTATTATTATTATTATTATTATTATTATTATTATTATTATTATTATTATTATTATTATTATTATTATTATTATTATTATTATTATTATTATTATTATTATTATTATATGAAATCTATCAAGCATTTTGCTGAGAAAATTTTAGTAAGACGGGTCATATCTAATGACCAGAGTCTTACTAAGTCTGCCTACAGCTCCAGAACTTTTCTCAAGATTCTTGCGATACCGAGTAATGCCGCCTTTTGCAACTCTCCCATATTTGTATTAATTTCTAATTGGTGGAGAAAGCCTATGAAGTTCTTGCGTATACTTCCAAGGACTCCAATTAGAATTGGTACCACATGCACTTTCTTTTGCTGCCATAGTCTGCTAACTTCTCTTCGCAGATCCTGATACTTATCAATTTTTTCTTTTTCTTTTTCATTGATTCTGCAGTCTCCAGGTACAGCAACATCCACAATCAAGCATTTTTTCTCCTTTTTGTGTAAAACGACATGTCAGGTCGACGGGCTTCTATCATATTGTCACATTGTATATTGAAATCTCAGCAACTTTATGTCATCATTCTCCACAACACTATCTGGCTCATGTTCGTACCACTTTAAATTGCATTTTAATCCATTTTTCTTACACAAGTTATTATTATTATTATTGATGTTGTTATTTTTAAGTTAGCATCATCATCAAAGCCTACATTTACAAGGTACCTATGTAGATATTGTGAATCGTCACTATTGAAAACACGATGTATTTATCGCTTTTAACTTCGATCTTGACTTAAAAGCTTTATTCTAGTTTTCAATTTATAACTTTTATAAAGTTTAAGAAAATAAAGGTTTTCAAATGTTTTGCTAAAAGAAAAATTGAAATAACAAATCAAATAAGATTGAATGAGAATTTATCTATAAGTTGAAATATAATGATACAGTTTCATTCCTTTATATAATAATTTTACTCTGATTATTGTAAAAATTTTTTTAATTTAAAGCATTTGTTATGATAAATGAATTTTTATTCATCTGAAGTACTACTTCTAACTGTTGTTTGTATGGCAGCATTATGTTATAGAAATAACTTACAAATAAAGAATTATACAATTGATCTGTTAATGAAGAAACTCGAAAAATATTTTTATAATAAAGCTTTTTTTGAGGTAGTTATACTTTAAATCTTTTTCGTCTAATTTCAAGAAATAAATGCATTTGAGATTCCTAAATTAACTTTTTATAGCTACCCGCCTTTAGCTTTATTCAGTGAAATGAAGATCTGTTGAATTCAAAGTGGTTGTTACGTAATACATCCTCATTTGAGACTTGAATTAGTTTATTCTTTATTAAATTTTTTCTACAAAAGGCGATCTGATTTAAGTTGACATAGCTCATGATTGAGTAATATCTTACGTAATCCTCTGTTATGTCAACACTAAGTGTGCCTTGCTCAAATATACATCACTTTCTCATTACTTAATTAATTGTTATAAGAAACTTTGCAGAGTATATAAAAGTAATATTGAATGAAGATGAATGCTCTAAGTGGGGCTTCTACGATTATTACTGTAACTAAAATTGTTAATTCTAGTGTTTCAAACGATAAGAAACGTATCAATGAGGATAATGAAAAGAAAAATGAAGATAATATCTTACTTCCAAATGTAATGGATAAATATGCTAAGAAAACTTCGATACAAAAGCAGCCAAACGGAAATTTAGCTACTAGTAAAAGTTCACTCCCTAATATACTGTTACTTGGATCAACTTCGCCTCCAAAACCTCAAATACCAGTTTCTTTGCTAAATTTTTCATCAAAAACACTGGAAAATAGTTTGTGCAAAAAAACTGATTCATCAAATGTATTAAAACCGGAGACGACTTTGACCAGTTTAAGCAAAAATGTATCTCTTAAACAATCATCCAAATCACAAGAAAATGAGTTTTGTAATTTTTCAGATAAAAATCTTCGCATAAGACAACACTCAAAACTGACTGTAGGAAGTATTCATACTCCCAAATCATTGAATCAAGGTTCTCTAGAAAATTTTCAAATTTCAAACAATATTTTGAAGTCTATTAATTCAAAACAGTCATCAAAAAATGTACTTCCACCTTTTGATAAATATTTCTTTAGTCCTTCTAAAGAATCACCATTGAAAGTGCACCAATTTAAACAGAGAAAACGTCTTTTGAATAGAAGATCTGTGGGACAATCATCTTTATCATCAAAATCATCATTAATAAAAGCATGTACATCAGTTAAATCCTCATATATCAATACACCAAAACAGATCAATGGTATTAATAAAAATTATACTCAATTAGAACCTGAAACAAAAAAAGTCATAGATAAAAATAATTTAAATATTGTTAATAACAACCAAAGTACTGAAACTAATAAAAATGGTGATGGGCCTAATGAAACTCTTATCAGCAATGATTTGGCTAACTCCCATGGATCAAATAGTGAAAGTGAATTAAAAGGAGGATCCATTATGTTTTTTAATAATATGTTCAAAAAGGATTCTGAAACTAAAAAAAATTATTCCTTGAACATAGAAGGAAAGTCTGTAAGGGGCTTAAATAATATAAAAAATGATAAAAAAGAACAGAAAAATACACCATGTAATGCAACTATAGTGGATAATTCAATTAAGATCTCTGAAAAAGCCATAGAAAATCTGCAAAACAATGCAATAAGTAATTTTAAAAAAATATCTGAAATAGCTGAAAATAATAAATTAATAGAAAAAACTGATAAAATCCTAATAACAGAAACATCAGAAAATTCTCAAAATGTTCTAGAAAGTAAAGATGTTGAAGATGATTTCAAGTTATTTGAAGATGAAGAGTCTAATAAGGAAGTTAAAAAGTCCAAAAAAAGAGGAAGACCTCGAACCCGCAATGTAGGCATTAATGCTGGCAAAAATGATGTAGTGGTGAAGACTAAAAAAAGTATTTTGAATGATGAAGAAATTACCTATAACTCCAAGATCTTGGAAAAAGAAGAAAGATGTTATAGAATTGAAACAAGGTTGTCTAGAAAAAAAATTAAAAAGAAGTGTAGCTGTGAAGATAGCAGGTTTCCTCATCATCATTATCATAGTGAGGATGATAATGATGCAATAAATACGGATGATGATTTTGAACTATCATTGAAATGTATAAGTAACAATGAAAGTGTAAGTTCGGACAGTGATGAAAGTATGAATGAAATCACTAAAGCAATTTCAATTCCATCTCCTTTACAAGAACCTATGAAAGAAATTAAGACACATAAAAAAATATGCAAAAGAGGTAACCAAGAAGCAGTCAATGATTACATCAAGTGTAAGCTATTGCCTTTATTTATGTCAAGTTGTTATGAGAATCATTGTTTACATGAAATTTTTGTATTGGAAAACTGAGTACCATTGGGAGTAAAAAGTATATCAATTAAAATAAAATATTTGATAAAATTCATCATAATTTCAAATAATAAAAATATTATTTAAAAGTATTTAATACAAGTAAAAGCTTTTTCAATATAAGAGTGAAGTATTTTAATTTTTGGGATATATTTGAAATATATATTTTCTGAATTAAAAATAAAATTTTTCCAGTTTTGCCAACCAGTCACACTTTCCCTATTATAACTGAAGAAGATGTCGAATTTTTCAAAATAGCTCATAATTTTTACCTACAGGTTGTATTTGATTATTATTTTATTGTTGAAAAATTCATTTTTTATAATAATCAATTTTTGATTTTTCAAGCCTAATAATTAATTTCCAACTAAAAAATATATCGATACTCAAATCCATATTTTAAATTATTTTAAAAATTTTATTTCAATCAATTTCAGCATAAGAATGGCATCATTGATATTTTGAAAAATGACGAAGAAAAATGTCCATCAGAAAATACTGAAGCACTTGATAATGATTATGAAGATACTGTTTCTAATGTTTCATCATGTGCACCGCCCAAACGTAAAAGGGGCAGACCTAAAAAAGTAAATAATCAAAACAATGCTAAGAGCAACATGAAAGGTAGTTATAAAGAAAGTGAAAAACTTGAAAAAAACGCTCCAAACACTGAAAATATTGATACTGCTGCAGTTAAAAGAAAGCGAGGACGACCTAAAAAGACGATTGCTGTGGATGACAATAATTATGAAAACAAAAGCTATAATATCAGTAATCCGAATAGCGTATCTAATTATCAAAAAAAGAATTATGACTCAGATATATCTATTACTGATGACAATTATGATAGTAATTTATCAAACAACGTTTTCAGTACACACCTTGAAAACAGCAGTGCTACCATTGATCGTATCTCTAATGGACAAATGATTGATTCTGATAGAAGTGAAAGCTTTAAAGAAAAAAATCCTCCAATTGTAAAGAAACAAGTAACATTTATTCTTTTTTTTTTTCATAATGTAAATGTTATTAATAACAGTTTTATTCAGAAAGAACAAGTTTCTTTTCAAAAAACCTTCAATACATCTAATACATTTTTTTTCAGAGACTTATATCATCAATGCTAAAAGAACTTGAAGATAAAAAAAGTGCAAACGAAATCAATGTTACAAATAATGAGATTAATTCAAAACATGAAGTAATTAATGAAAACCAAAAAAGTGAAAAGGGATTTGGCTTTTTATCTAAAGAGCCTCTCCTATCATTTGAATCATTAACACACATATCTAAACCAGTTTCAACTGCAGCATCATCATTTTTACCAACATCTACCTCATTATCACACTTTCAAAGCTTTCCTTCAAATTTCTCAAATTCACCATCATCGTCGTCACCATTATCATCATCATTTTTTTGCTTTAATTCTCAATCATATCTACCTTCAAGTTTCAAATCTTTTAGAGGTTGTGGAACTGCATTTGCACAATCATTCACATCATCATCGTTATCAGCATCATCAAATTTTCAATTTTCTACTTCTTTTGCTACTAAAAACAATCTAAAAGATAAACTATTTAAAACTAATAACTTGACTAGTTTTTCTTTTCTCAACAATTCAACACAGCTTAGTTTATCAAAACCTCCTGTATCTCGATCAATTGAAGAAATTAGTTGCAACAAAAATGTCTCAATATCATCACATTCAACATTCAATAGGTGTTCTTGTAAACATTATTGTGGTCTAAATGGCCCACTTTCTCCTTTACAGCATCAAAGGTCAATGCCATTTCAAAATACTCTTTTGACTGAACACTTGAGCAATTTTTCAACAAATGATTATGAAACGCATTCTAACAATTCATTTCAGCTACAAAATAAGCAATCATTTGTTCCTACCTCTAAGTCAATGCAGCTTTCAAATAATTCACTGTCTTGCCAGCAACTACTGCAACAAACATCTCAAAGACCACTACAACAACAACAACCCCAGCATCAAGCTCAACATCAACTGCAACAATCTGCATTACAGCAACAATTTCAACAACCACCTCAACAAGTGCTTCTCATTCAAGCTCCACAACTTTTGAGTCTTGTTCAACATCTTTTACAACAAAAGCAACCAAATGTATCTGCACCAAACTTTCAAAATATCCTAGATTCTGAACTATTCCAAGATACAACTTCTGTTGAAGAATCTTACCAACCACAAACCAACTTGAATGTCTCACAACAGATGAATTTGCAAGAGAATATTGTTGTTTCTTCTGAATACAATTCTGATTCCAAGCAACCATCATTTCAACCACAAAATACGTCAACTTCTAATATTTTAAAAACTACTACAGCCTCTCAAAGCTTCAATAATGTTTCAAATAACACTAATAATGAAGTACTCAGTAATGTTACTAACCAAGGTGAAAATATAAACATAACTTTGAACAATCAAAACGATGAGGAATGTAATGTTCAAAGTAACACAAAGGGTAAAAGTATCTGCAGTATTAATGGTAGCAATCATAATAAAATCAGCCAAGTTAAGTTGTTAGAATTTTTGAAAGATACTTTGAAGGATAATACTTTTGCTTCTGTTGGCAGTGATTTGACTAGCATGATTTGAAATGCATCATTATCACGTTTCCTTGCACTATTAGCATTCGAATTGATTTTCTTGAACACCTCAGTATGATTTTGATTAAGAAATTCTTTGATTAATACTTATGAAATTCGTTAAGTATATATTATAATGTTAATTATTTAATTTTTAACGTTTTGCCAATCATGTTTATTCATATATAATTTAAAAAATCATATTTATTAATTTCTTGTTTTCCATTGAATTCCTCGTTTTATTTTTACGAATAGTTTTTCACTTTTGGGTAGTAATCGACATTGACTGTGCCTTTTTAAAAGTTTTGCATAATATTTTATTTTAATTTTTACGAATTTTTTACAAATAAATTTCTCACACTTAAATGTTATCACAAATTAAAAAAAGAATGTTTTGAACACAATATAATTAATTCAAGCTAAATTTAATTAAGGCGAAAAATAAATTTAACTGATTAAAAGGTATTTCAAATGATTAAAAATATAATATACAAACAGCAATTTAGTGCAATGAAATTGTAGACAATAAACTGTTAGTGATTTTAAATGATCCAGAGGACAATGTTGGAAAGAAAAAAATACAGTCATTCATACAAATGTTTAAGATTCAAAAAAGTAGCGGCTTTTTTTACAGTTTATATTAATCACAATTCATATAAAAAGTGAATGATGCAGAAAAGATGTCTGGTCAATTAGGAATAGTTGTTATATAAAAGATTTTATATGAAATAATACGTCAGTTGACTTGGAAACGAAGGAAATCTTTAAGCGAAGATGGGATAGGTAACTCATTGATGCTATTGCTCTTCAAATGACATCTAATGCATCGTCTGCAGGCATTTTGCAGGGTGGAAACTGTTTGATATTATTAATTGATATAATTTATAATAAAAGACAGGAAAACTTCATAATTAATTTAATAACAATGAACTTAATTAAAATTTAAGTTTTTTTAAAACAATAAATTGAACAAAAACTTGCCTTATTTTGAAAATACTAAAAAACAAGAAATGTAATGTAAAATTTTCTTATGAAAATCTTTGTGTTCAAGTAAATAAATATTTGTTTTTTCCTCCCACAAAAAACATAATAACAATTTGAAATTGAATGGATTGAAGAAATGCTAAAAACTCATTAAAATATAATGAAGATTATCATAAAACTCTAACTTATATTATCAATCAATCAATCAAATCCTTTTTATGGCCTTTTTGAAAGTTCTATCTCGAAGTCGGCCTTTCCATTCAGAGCGATCGAGTGGATCCGCACAAATCATGTCTAGCTTTCTTTTATGATTCAATCAATATGAGCTCATTCCAAGTCTTTTTGGGTCTACCAGGCTTCTTGCAAGTATCTAAATCCTACTTTTACACCTGAGAAATCCAACCCACGCTACGCTCTACATGTCCGAACCACCTCATCCTGCTTGTACGAAGAACTACCTGAACATCCCAAATGCCAAGTTTTGAAAAGAGTGAGTAAGAGCAAACGTTATCATTCGTTTTGATGTTGCACATCCAGCGAATCATGGCAAGGTCATTTCGTCTAAGGCGGTTCAATGTGGAAACTGTTACGGGCCATGCTTCAGCAGCATGTAACATAGCTCTTCTGACACAGGTTGAATAGACACGGCCTCTGGTCAATAATTATAAATGACGATTAGCAAGGAGCGGAAGAAGTTGGCGAAATTTAGCCCAGGCACACTTACAACGTGTTATTGAAGCAAGCTAACATCCACCACCTGCAGATAACATATCTCCAAGATAGCAGAACTCTGGGACAACTTCCAGTTTTTCATCACCAATCATTACTTCCTTCACTAATCTCCCATCAACAGGCCGTGCTGTACCAAGGCAACGAGCGCATCGGAAGTTAAGATCCGAAGTTAGGGGGCCTTTTATGCCACCGCATTTCTTGTATACCCATTGCCTGCAGCCTCCACACTGAATAGCATTTCTACCCACACCTGCTTGGCATACACCACAGGGATACTTCCCAGATTTTCTCAACACATCAAGGTTCGAACCAGAAACCATTAGCTTTGTCTTAACTATATTCACCCTCAACCCCTTTTTCTCCATCTCCGATCTCCATGTTCTCAACTTCACTAATAGTTCATCCATGGACTGAGCACTTACCATTAAGTTCTCAGCATACAGGATCTCCCAAGGGCAACCTGTACGTAACTCCATAGATAAAGCTTCCAGCACAATAACAAAAAGTAATGGACTAAGAACAGAACCTTGATGGACACCTACCCGAACATCAAACGAGTTGCTATAGTCATCACCAACTCTCACCCTACTTTTCACTTCCTTGTACATGGACTGTACAATTCTCACAAGCCATTCATCAATTTTCAATTTACGCATACACCACCAAATCACTTCTCGTGACACTCTGTCATGGTCTTTCTCCAAATCAATGAATGCTAAGTAGAGGGGCTTACCAGCAACCAGATGCTTTTCTGGTAACTGACGGAGGATAAATATGGCATCAGTTGTACCCCGACTTTGCATAAAACCACATTGCATATTATTAATCACCACTCTCTGTCTGATAAAACCTTCCACTACGCGCTCCATAACTTGATCAATTAACTTCAAACCCCTATAGTTAGACCAGTTTAAAGCATCACCTTTACCCTTATATACACTGACTATGTGGCTTTCCTGCCACTCAGACGGTATACTGTTCTCAAAGATGTCTTCAATGAGATCTCGAATCATACTAGCACCACTTGAATCTGCGGCCTTGAGCATCTCAGGAACAATACCTGAAGGACCCGCTGCTTTCCCAAGGCTCATCTTATTAATGACCTTTCTAACCATTGCTGTAGTGATAGGTTCACTGGGACCTTCTACGGTATAGACTTAGGACAAACCACCTGAATTCCATGAAAACTCCACATTGAGAAGAGGCATATAAAGCTCACTCCATGCTTCTTTTTTGGAATCAACATCCAGGGACATTTGGCCATTATTATTTCTCACCGGTTTATCCCCAATGACGTCATGGTCCTCTCGCCGCATTTGCTTAGCCAGTCGATATATCTCAACAGATCTGGGATTGATTTTTTTTGAACGCAATCTTCTCAGCATCAGTTTTGGCTATGTGTACAGCAAGGTTGGATGCACGTTTAGACGCCTGATAAGCATCTCTGTCTCCTCCTGTTACCATACTTTGAAACATTTGCGTTTGTAGGACACAGCTTGCTGCACCTTGTCATTCCACCACCAAGTCTCCCTCTTCCAGGCATGTTTTGCAGAGACTCCACAAACCTGTTTTGTAGCCTTAATCAAATTGTTTTTCAGGTACTTCCAACGTTCCTCCAAAGTTTTACCAGTTTCATTTCCTTGGATTAATGCATTGAAAAAATTAGAAAATTCAACTTGATTTATAAAGTCTTTTAGTTTCCAGACTTTTGTACGAGGAACAGACCTTCTTTTGGGGTGAGCATGAGTGCAAACCTTGAAGTTACCGATCACCAGTCTATGCTGTGTGCAACACTCCTCCCCAACAATGACTTTCACATTAGAGACCATTTTTCTAAAACTTCTTTTATACAATATGTAGTCAATTTGGGTTTTACAATCTCCTGACTGGTATGTAACCAGATGTTCAAATTTCTTCTTGAACCAAGAGTTACCAACAACCAGCTCATTGGCAACAGCAAATTCCAGCAGAGTTTCACCTTTATGGTTTCTTTTTTCCAAAGCTTGTCCACCATGCACATCCTCAAAAGCAGTAGAGTGTGATCCTATATGGCCATTCCAGTCCCCACTTATGATTAGCTGTTCCGAAGATGAAACTCTAGCTATGGTGGATTGAAGCGCATAATAGAATTGATCTTTTACACTCTCACTAAGGTTAGCTTGAGGTGCATAAACACTCACAAAAACAAACACAACTGATCCAATTACCATTCGAATGATTCTATCTGAGACTCTAATCACTTTCTCCCAACACTTCTCAGCTAGTAGAATTCCTACACCACAAGTGCCCTCATCATTCCCACAACCAAAATATCGAGTCTCTGCCTGCAATAAGTTTAAGGTTGGTCTTCCAACAAGTCTCTTGTTAACAACACAGATTGACTCTCCTCCTCGACATGGTTTCCACCACTTCAAAAGCCTTACCCCTCATTGAACCAACATTAAATTAAATTCTTTGGTTAGCAACCGACATGCTCGGCTGTTTGCGAAATTTGATTTTCAAAGTTATTTTTCTGCTTTCTAAACACGGCCTGTTTTTTACTTTATCACAATTACTTTAAAATTTTATTATAAAAACTAGCTTAACTTTTTTCAAGTTTTCGAAATTTTTTTTTCGATCGTAAGTTTATACTTTAGCGATATTTCAAAAACTGTAGTATTTATCTAATTAACATATTTATTTCAAAATACTTTTTACGTAAAAAATGTCATACTCTAGAGATTTTTTGTTAAGTTTATCCCGAAATACTAATCCTCCCTCGCGTCAAATGAAACGCCGAGTTTTTTATTTAAACATTAGGAGTAATATATATAATAGTAATAGGTTAAATAAAAATATCAATAACTACAGTAAAAGTTTCAAAAATAATTGCAGGTCCAGCCAGAAAAAAGAAGAAAAATCTGAAAGTGGTTGAAAGGAAGGGCATCCTTTAAGAAAAACTGCCACAAGGTTAATGAAAGTCCTCTAACTTATATTATTACTTGATAACGGAGTTTCAGTTTAAAAAGCTTTGTGTAATTTTACTGATAATCTCTTAATGTTGTTTTATACCTATATTACAGCGGTAATTATGCTTATGTAGTATACGATTGATAAACATAATTAGTATATTCATGAGAATAATTCTAAACTTTCTTATTCGAAAAAGATTAATTTTAAAGTATTGTATGCAATCGACTGCAATAAAAACTATGTATTAGATGATAGTTATTATTGCAGTCAATTTAATACCATACCTTTGAAATTAATCTTTTTTGAATAAAAAGTTTAGAGTTATTCTGAAGGATATACTAATTACATTTCATGCATTTTCAAGTGAATGATAATTTACTGAATCAAATTCTAAAAAATACTTTATACTTGAATAAAACTACTGAGTGTTCAGTGAAAAAGTGTTTGAAACAATATAAAAATCATTTTAATTATATAACTTATCATTTTTACTTTAAAATTTTTGAATCATCATACCATATGAAAGGTGGATTATTTTGACTTGTTTTGTAGTTCCATAAACATCAACAACAGCCCTCAAGGGAAGATCTTTATGAGGGATGTCTTTAGCCCAGGCCCCCATGTCCTCACCATTCAATATAAAGTGCATCTCTGCTGTTTCACCTTTTACTGTGTACATTATACCTATCCTTGAACCAACATCTGTTGGTAGAATGTTGTTGTTTGTGGTGAGTTGATCAGAATTTTCCAACATTTCATCATAAAAATAATCAGTGTCTTCTTTTGTACTCGAATCTTGCATCATTGATGATGTTTTATGCTTTGGCAAGTTTCTCAAAAGCTTTCTTGATATGCATCCCTAAAAAATATTTGGTAAACAAATGAATGGAATATTTTAAAAATTAAAACAAAGCAAAACATGAAAAGTTCAAACAAACAAAACAACCATTCAAAGTAAAAAACATAAAAAATATTTGAAATATACATTAATACCTGATAAGTGTATAAATAATCCCCATCTCCAACCATTGATGAAGTAATTTTGCTAGATGCATTTTCTTGAGCTAATCCATCACCAGATTCACTTGGAGAAAGCTGTGCCTGTGTTTCAACTCTTGCTGCATTTGATAGTCCAGAACGATTATGCATTGCAGTCACAGCAAAAATCCAACTTTTTTTCGGGCTGATGTTTGCTAGATCCGGCAAAGCATATAATGGAATGTCAAATTGATCATTTGGATCTATCTGAGTCAGACCTATACGCAAATGACCACTCCAACCACGTTCATTTTTGTCAATTTCTATCAAAAACAACTCCATGGGACATAATGGCTACAAAATTGATGTGTATGCATGACTAATTAATAATTGAGTAATATATAAAGCCAAATAAAATTTAACGAAAATACAAAAAACCTGATCACTGAAAGTAATTCCATGAGCAAAACTATATTTTCGAAATGCTACTGTTTGATTTTCTAAAAGAATAACATTATTACCATGGTGCTGATGAAACTTTTGAAAAGTCATCTTTAAAAACGACTATAGAAACAAAAATTTTTTTATTTGTCGATTATTTTTTTCATTAACTAAATTGACTACACATCTCAAGATACTCGAACGTTTATTTCTTTAGTTTAAAGTATTTAAAAAATAAGTTTTAGCGCTTAACTTGTCGTAGCTTAAATTCAAAAATAATTTTTTGCACAATTTTAACAAAAAACTTATTGACAACAACATAAAATTTTTAAATTGAATAAAAAAAAATATTCATACAAAAACACTTTTGCTATTAATTTTCGGACTGAAGTTTTCAATCGAAAATCATAATCTCAAAAGTTACAAAACAACAAATCTATCCAATTTGAACATCATCATCATTTTATATAAAATTAAAAAATTTCGGTTTAATTTTATCTTATGATGGTTGGTAGTGGTGCATTAGACGTTTTTATTTTCTTTCATTACCGCTGAGAAAACTTATGATTTTAGTTTGAAAGATATTCATGAGACAAATAAAAAAAATGAGAAGTAGTGAACATAGCAAAACCAATAATAAATGAAGAGAAATGATATTAAAACGGAAATGTGACTGAGAAGCAAGATGAGATTCTGAAAGAATACTTTCACACAAATATCATCATCATCACCATGTCGACCGCAGTCGAACTTCTATGACTTTGTTCTTTCAATACTCCCTATCGCTCATAGCTGTTTCTAAATCTTCTTTATCAAGATTTGTATCATCAGTTAGTTAGTTGATAAAATTTTGAGCTGGTCTTCTTCTAGTATTTTTACCACATTTTGGTTCCCATAGTATCAATTTGTGTATAACTTCTTTACTGCGAAAGCAATTTCCTGCTAAACTCACTCTCTGTGTTGCAATTGTATTGGTTATCTTTGGTAAGTTGTCGTATAGTACATTATTGCATATACGTTGCTGCCATTTTTGTTTCTAACTTTGTTTCTAACTTTTTGGTCAATGTCCAGGTACATCCAGATCCATAGAGTAGCAGAGAGCTCACTGTAGTATGGAAAAATGATAATTTCAAGTTTTTTGGCAGATTTGAATTCCAGATAGTATTTAGTTTTTGTAGAGCAACCCAAGCTTTACAGATTCTTACGTCAACGTCTTTCTCGTTGGAATATATCCAGGATCCTAGATGGAGAAAATCGTTTGTGGGTTTACGCATATTTTGTTTATTGGGGTTAGATTTGAAGGATTTTGGTTAAATGTCATATATCGTGTTTTTTTCTCATTAATGTGAAGACCTATTAGTTTGGTTGCCATTTATACATTATGCAACAGTTTTTCAGCTTTATCCACAGAGTCTGAAAGTAGGGCAATATCATCTGCGTAGTCTATGTCTGTTACACATAGTGCTGGATGTCTCCTACTTTTAGCTTTTTCAAGAGTAAAGCCACAATCATCTGAATTAGAGATTGCTGTCTTTATTGCATAATCTACTGCTATTATGAACAGGTAGGGTGCTAGTGTATCTCCTTGCAAAACTCCTGCATGAATTAGAAAAAAACTTGTATCACCATTTGGGGAGATAACTTTAGCAGTAGTGTTTTTATATAGAAGTGAAATGGCGTTTACAGTTTCAAGAGGAATGCCATATGCTTTTAATATTTCCATTAATTTTCCTCTACGAATTGAATCGAAAGCTTTATAGAAATCCACAAAAATCATAACTGCCGGTAGTGTTTTTGATTTGACTCCTTCGGTTATTCTTCTCAGCGTGAGGATTTGAGCAAGAGTGAATCGACCATGTCTGAAGCCATTTTGGTTTGTTCTCAACTTTTCGTCTAAAATTGGACGAATTCTATTGAGCAACATTTTATTGTATATTTTGAGTGCTGACGAAGATAGATTTATTTCTCGATAATTATTGGCTATACTCAAGTCTCCCTTTTTTGGAACAGGTAAAATTTTAGCTTGTAGCCAGTCGTTTGGTGCGTCGCCAAGATATGTTTTGTTACATACATTTAATAGTTCTTTGTTCATACAGCCTGTTTTCCATGTTTCTATTGGTATATTATCAAAGGCAGTAGCTTTGTTATTTGGAAAAGACTTTATGGAAGCTTGAAGCTCGATTGCAGTAAATTCACCAGTTTTAATTGGGAGAGTATCGAATACCTTTGGTACGGGTTGAACTCCGGTGATTGTCCGAGAAGCTTTTGAAAGCTTCGTTCAGCTCATTTCGCTTTTTGCAAACCACATCGTTTTCCCATGGCAAATCTCTTTTTGGTTTGATTTTTTTTGGGACATATTTTTCAGCAGCTTCAGCGTGAGCTTTTATTATATTTCCATAAATATCGTTTTTTGAAAAGTTATCAGGATTAAGGTTTTTTAGTTGTTCAAATCGGTTTCTGATTTCTACAGCATAGCTATTTTTTATATTTTTATCATTTAATAATTTTGACCAATCATGACTCATTGTTTTTTTGCTTTTTGAGATATTTGATCTCAGAGACAATCTGATCTTTGCTGTACATATCCTGTGATCTGATTCAAGTGGTGAGTATGTGCTGAACGAGCGAAAGTCAATAGCACTATTTTTCCATTTTCTGTTTATAAGGATATAATCAAGTTGACTTCTGGTTCCGTTTGGATAAGTGAAAGTCCATAATTTTTCTTTATTTTTCTGAAACTTTGTGGAAATATTGACTAGACCACAGTTGATTGTTAGATCTAACAAATACTCACCATTTCTGTTTGTATAATTATGGTAGCTGTTGCCTACACATTTATTATTGTCAATTTGAGCGTTCATATCACCTCCTATAATTAGCACATTATGTTTGGGAATGTTTTTGATTGAATCTGTCAATTGATGGTAAAAGTTTTGTATTTCTAATTCGTCAGAGCAATTTGCAGGACTGTAGCATATCACTGTTGTTTTTGGGTTTCCATTAAAGGTCGCGACCATGATTCGTGGGCTAATTGATTTAACTTTCCCTAGAGACTGGTAAGCATTATAAACATACCAACTCCTCTAATGGTAGCGTTGTTTGTTGCTTTTTCTGCAGGGCTTGTAACGAGTGTCCAACCGTTTCCAGTATTGCAGTATCTTATTGATTCTTCTGGATGATATAACTTGTGTCCTTGTATACAGGTTATATCTATATTGTATTTACTAGATAAGTATGTTAATTCATATATTTTGTGATTATTTCTTAAAGATCTAATGTTTATTGTTGCTATATTTTTTGCTAATCTACAATTCAATAAAGATTTTTTTTTTTTAGTTTGTGGTAAAAGCTTTTCACCAGTAGCACATTTTTCGATTCCAACCTGATGATTCGTTGGAGGACGCGCTCCTTGTTCACCCGCGCGACGAGCGATGTGGTATGGGGGTATATTTTTTTTTAGTCATAGAGTTTTTCTTTGCT
Source organism: Pterobdella sp. o SKG-2022 (assembly GCA_964035795.1). Classification (NCBI taxonomy): domain Eukaryota; kingdom Metazoa; phylum Annelida; class Clitellata; order Hirudinida; family Piscicolidae; genus Pterobdella; species Pterobdella occidentalis. Next base: position 17,954,183 of record OZ038321.1, on the reverse strand, counting down.
GGATGAGATTTAGGGTCGCAACTTCTCTAAAAATTCACATGTTACTTTCTAACTCGAGCAAGATTGCCTACAGTTGTAGCAAAGAATGTTTCCATCACCATAACATCGGTATTTTGATATATGCCAAAAAGAAACTAATGCTTCCCATGTAGAAAAAGCAGGATTTGAAGTTTACTCCTTAGATAGAGATGAACTGCTTGCCGTAGAATTTCCGCAGACGCAGAGGCAGAAATATATAGTACTGATGACAAAGAAAACAATAAATAGGATAATATTAAAGTTTTACAAAACAGAAGATTAGAAATAAATAAAATGTATTATAAAACTAGAAGATAATCATAGTGAAATACAAAAATTAACAAGCTATTAAGGTTGAAAAAAGATTTGAAAAAAAAAAATAAATAGTATATAACTACTAATAGTAATCAATTGACTAAAAGAAAATAATAACTGGAAAAGTTAAACATAAATAATTAACTAAGACTAAATATACTAAAAAATAAATAAACAAATAAAATAAAAAGCATAATAAAGAGTGATCTTTGGTAACGTTCCGAACCAAACACTATATACATAATTGAATTTTAAATGCTTAAGTTTATTTCCTTATAAATTTTATTGTTGCTTATTTACGGATGTTCAATCCTTCCATCCTCTTTAAAATGACTAATGATAATGATTTATACCTAATATTGAAAAATAAATTATTATAAAAGAATTTTACACTAAAAAGGTTAAAAAACTATAAAAGTGCCAGAAACGGGTTTTGAACCCCTGCACTTAGAGCAGACGAACCGAAGAACATGAAGTTAAACCACAAAAAAATTCGAAATTTTAACGTACAAATGGACATTTAATTAGAATATGTATATACCAAACCTCTCTTTTTCTTTTAAATAGCTATTTTATAAGCCAAAAATATTCATAAATAAACAAATAGTTACAATATTTGAAATGAACAGTTTATTTACTTACCTGCGAGGAGAAAAGAAGTAATTCTTCGTGAACAAAAGCAAATTTAAATAAAACTGAAAAAATCTAACAATTTTATATCAAAAGGTTTATCAAAAATTACTTAATTCATTTTTATTGAAATAAAGTAATGAAACTGATTAAAGCCTATAAAAAGTTGAAAATATATCAGCGATAAATTTAATGACCATCTATAACGACAACGTTACAAAAAATTTACCAGAGAAATAAATGACATGAAAATTTGATTAATATCTTAGAGACATCTTAAATTTACTTATAAATAATATTTGAAAATTTTTTTACGTCGATTTATGGAGGAATTTTAGTAAATTTATTGAGCAGAATAAACAGCTATAATTTTCGATAAGTTTATCCTTATTATAAAACATAAGCGAAAAAAAGTTACTAAATAAATTTTTTTTCGCTGATGTTTTATGATAAGGATAAAATTATCGAAAATTATAGCTGTTTATTCTGCTCAATAAATTTACTAAAATTCCTCCATAAATCGACGTAAAAAAATTTTCAAAAATTTGATTAATAATTAGAAATGAATTAAATTAATGTATTGTTCTTATATAAAAAATGTCTAACTTTGATAAAATAAAGGAAAGAACATTAAAGATGATTGTATACATTACTAATACATAAAATAAGTTAGAAATGAAAAATTTTAGATAATGATTTCAATATTTGAGGCTAATCTTAATGTGATATTAACCAATAAAGTTTGACCTCTAGAATATGAATCGCTTTACGAATTTGCGTTTTAGTTGGCGCCAACTCTATTTTAAACTGGGTAACTAAAAATGTTTGCAGAGTGCAAATACATATATGCAAACACTCGAACATCGAATCTTTTAACTTTAATTTATTGAAATTAAATATACATAGATAATATATTCACCTTTGACTTTAAGACAATTAGTTTTAAATTTTTGAAGCGCTGAAAGTGTTACTGTGATGAAACTAATCAAGACAGACTGATAAGACCACTGTTTCGTGACTTGAAAAACAAAAATATGAAAGGTGCTAACGTTGTTATGATTTTGAAGCCTAATCATTAGATAACAATAAAGGATGCTTTGGATAAATCAAACGTAACGAAGCTTTAATTATCGAGTGATGTACACAAGAATTAGTTGATAATATAAGATTGAGTTGCGTGGATGTCTTTAATTTCAATAATTTTTTATTTTCTTTAGATTAGTTTGGGTATTATTATTTATCAAATATATTTAAAAGTAGCTATGATCACTTGATAATCTAAGCTAGCCGTACGAAAAGCTTCGTGTCATTTAATAAATACTTTGTGTTTGTTGTCCTCACTTTTAGCTATAAATAATTAAAGATAAAATTAAGTTTTATATAAGGTTTTAAAAAAGTTTGAAATTTTGATTCTCGAGATTGCTTCATTTAAAAAAAAAGACAACTAATTCGCAAAATTTTTCTAACAGTTCATTTCAATTTTTATAAATACTTGAAATGTGAAAATTATGAGATTACATATAAGAATAAAAAAGGAAATTAAAAATGACTAAATTACCCTGATACGAAAACGATTCAAATCAAAAACTTTTATTAACTTAATAATACGAAGCTTTTCCTAAATTGAAATTACATCATCAAAGCTTCGTGGAATAAAATAAACTCCAAAAAGTGTTTTCATTTGAATATTGCCATAGTAATGTTATTTAATACTAATTCTACCGTTAGTGGGACAAAAAGCAAGACTTCGTTAGTTAGGTATTTTCCTTCTTTCATCTTGTTGGCAAGCCCAGCCAGAATTGGCTACTGCTTGTACCAAGTGTGATGATGAAAATGTGCCAGAGCAGGTAGCGTACAAATTAATGCATTTTTCAGATTTCTACGGAAGAATAGTGGGTCTGTCTGAAGAATTCAGCTTTGTTTAGGGCGCGTATGACTACATCGTTCAACATCTGATGTTTAGAATTAGTTTACTCAAAAAAGCAACTTTGATAATTTTTGAGAAACTTGATTCTTTATTCTAACAAGAGTAAATTTTGATTCAAGTCTTATAAAATTATATTGGAATATAGTTTCGAAATAAACTCAAAACTAAAGAAGAAAAAACTCCAATTTCATGATTAATCCTTTTATGTGGCCCTTAACATTTTCAAGCTTCATTTCAATCGAAGGTGGCCTGTAGGAGTTAAATGGCGTCTCGAATAGTCGGTTTTTAACTAAAAAATTTAGTTGAAAACGTCAAAATTATTTAAATCAAATCCTCAGTTTCATTTAGAAATTACAGAACTTAGTACATTAACATATAAGAACTACTTCATCTGAAGTATAAGTTCGCATTTTTTGCTTACCATAGAAAGAAGATGAATTGTGATTATCAAGAAATTTATCCTATGCAAAAAAAAACAATACAAAGATAAAATCTTGAAAGTTTTTTTCGGGTAATAAATGCTGACGTTACTTGGATGAAAATAATATTATCCTTTAATTAACATTGGAAAATGTTACAATAGAAGAAAAAGATAATCCCTTTCTGATTTCTATTGTGGTGATATGAAAGTGCCATTAAAAAAGAAGATGAAGACTATGAAGTTGTTCGAATTTTGTCTAAAACTAACTTTTGATAGCTCAACATTTTTTTTATTCAAAGTATATTTACACTTTTTTTATCAAAGATTTAATTAAGAATAATACATTCATAAAATCAACTCAGTTTTCCAAATGTCATTTATATGTGTTATTATGGTTGCTTTTGTTTCAAACAACGATCCTTTTTTCCATATAATCTTAGTTTTCTATTTCATTTTATTTAGTTATACTTGCATGATGCTTATTACAATTGTCATATTTAAGAAAACTTACATTGCATTTAATTGTTTTGCATTCATAGTTCACAATACTCAGTGGTCTAGAAACTCCTGAAGCTAATGCCACTATAGTCATACTCGTATTTGATTTGATTCAAAGGCAAGTTTTTCTAATGAAAAAGGCAATATGGTATGATGTTTGTGAATTTCTATTTTCATTTCATCATCTACTTAAATATTTTTTTAAATTTTGAAAAATTTATAACTTTCTAAAAACTTTTGAAAAAATTGAAAAAAACTAAATTTTTGCGAATAATTAATCTCACAAACTGGGCGTCATGAAAAACACATAACAATGCTAAATTTTTTATTAAATTGAAAAGTGGAGATGAATTTTTGAGGTTTTAGAGAATAATTGTTGCTTTTCAGATAACAAAGCTCGACACAAAATTATGAGAAAATGTACACTTGTTGCTTCCATAAAGTAGATAATAAAATATATCGAAAATTTTCGTCTCAATAAAAAATTTAAGCTTTTATTAGTTTTTGATGATTAAAAATTCGAAAATACACTAGTACATATTTTATTATCTACTTTATGGAAGCAACAGATGCAGAATCTCTTATAATTTTGTGTCGAGTTTTTTATCTGAAAAACAACTCATTCTCTACAACTTCAAAAAACTACCTTCGCTTTTCAATTGGATGCATTGTTTGTTTAAATAGTTCAAACAATAATTGAAAGCTTTATGTATTTTTAAGTTGAAAAATACTACTGATGCAATAAAATGGATTGAATTTTTAAAATTTGCATTGTAGTTTGAAATTTTTTTCATATCAAAGCAAATCAAATCAATGACGAGTATGATTATAGTGGCATTAACTTCAGGAGTTTCTAGACCACTGAGTATTATGAACTTTGAATGCAATTTAATGTAAGTTTTCTTAGATATAACAATTTAAAAAAAAATTATGCAAGTATAACTAAATAAACAAAACAGTTAACTAAAATTATATGAAAAAAAAGATTTGTTTATTGAAACAAAAGCAACCATAATAATACTTATAAAAATGAAATTTAGAAAACTGAGTTGATTTTATGAATGTATAAAAATAATTAAATCTGTGATAATAAACAAAAAAATATATATAGATGAAACTTCAAATAAAATATTTTGAGCAATCAAATATTAATTTTAGACAAAATTTGAACAACTTTATTGTCTTTTTTCTTCAATGGGACTTCCACGTCATCACAATTGAAACCAGAAATTTTTTATCTTTTTCTTCATTGTTAAATTCTTTGATATTAATTAAATGATAATATTTTTCTTTATTTTTTATAAAGTTTTTATCCAAGTAATGCCAGCCTTTATTACCCCAAAAAACCATGAAGTGTTTATCTTTTTAATTTTTGTTGTTGCATAAGATGGAATTGTTAATGTTCACAATTCATCTTTTTTCTATGAAAAGCAAAAAATCCCAAATCATTCCAAAAAAAGTAGTTCTTGTATGTTATTGTACTAAATTATCGAACTTTGAAAAAAAATTGCGAAATTATTTTAAATAATAATATTATGACCTTTTAAACTGAATTATGTAGTTTTGAAGTATAAAAATCGACTATTCGAGACACCATTATAACTTCGATACCTTCGATCGGCGCCAAAAACACTGAAATTCATGTTTGGAGAGTGTTTTAAGGTTTGCGAAATTTTTTAACAAAATGTTCTTTTAAATAGATTAAAATAATTATTTCTTTTTTCTTAATCATTTTCTCTATTATTTATTTGTTCTTTTGGTTTTCATAATTTATTTATTTAGTTTATTTCCATTTATATAATTGAAAATTCAATGTCTCATAGCTAATATCTTCTATTTCGATCAACCGGTTTATTTGGAGAAATTTTTTCTATCAGACATTCATGAGTCTTCAAACTCAGGTTTGTGGCTGCACCAGTCTGTTTTTTCTATCGTTCAGTCGCATTTGTTTATACAAATTTTTCATTTATAAAATTTTCATCCACTCAATCTGCGTTTTTCACTTTTTTATTAAAAAATTACGCAAGCGTTCAAAAACGCATTTATCTCGCCGCATCTCCTGCCATAGTCCTTTCGACTACGCAAGCGCCTCTGCAGCAAACCTAGTTCGCAAACTGTGTGTCCTACGAATGAATTAATGAAATAAAAATAATGAAAATTTTTTATTTTGTATAATTCATTTGATAAAGTGTTTCAGACTTACCAAAAGCTTCGTGTCTTTCAGTTAATAGATTTCTTTGAGTTAGACGGTTATATAATCAATCCTTTGATTAATTTATTTATTTTTTTGTTCTTATATATTTCTTAATTGAATACAATAAATTTATTTTTTCAAAGACATTTGATGCATCTTTCAATTCAAATATTTCTTGCTTTTCATAATCTTCAAAACAAGACAGTTTCTCTTTACATTATTTTTTGCAAAAAAATTCAAAGTTCTCTTTAAGTTTAATCTTATCGTAAATCACTAGTGATTTATTAGGTCATATAAGGGTGAACCGATCAAAAAACTTTTCTTTCTAAAAATTATAAATTTATCTGCAAACTGTCGAGAAAACATATAAATTTTGTTATTTTTCACAACTATGCGTTAAATGTTTAAACATTCCTACGTTTCCATTCAAGTTAGCTAAGTCATTCCCTCTGTATACATCACTTAATAATGTGAGGTCGACTTAAAAAGAGCCTAACAAAAATTAATTAAATTTAAACTTAGTGCTTTGTGTTGAACATTTATTATATTTCTAGAAGTTGAGATTCATAGTTATACGTTGATTAAACGTTAATTTCAAAGTTTGAATTTCATTTCGATTAGAGATATTGCTTAAATATTTTGAAAAGCAATCAAGCTGAAAAAATTATTGAAACATCGGAATAAACGAAAAATTTTATTATATAACCCGTAAAAGTACAGAATAAAAAGCTCTGTAATAAAAATTATAATAATTACATAAAATTTTTTTTAACATAAAAAAAGTTGTTATTTCAAGAATCTTTCAAAACTAAATTAAATTTAGATCAAATTAAAAAAAATTAATTGTGAAAAATTTATATTGTGAAATAAAATCAATTTTTATTATTATCATTTAAATCCATTTATTATTCCCTAAGTCTCGAAACAGTCTTTCAGTCACGTGATTTCAAATGAAGTTAGAGTTCGTTTATGCAATTAAATCTTTGGTTTAATTTGTACACACATTTTTACAAATTCGAAATATTTTCTGAGATTGAAATATATCTTATCATTTTAACAGCCAACAAAGCTTTCAATTTTTTATCAAATACTTTTGTCTAATAATTCTTTTAAGAAATTATTTTTTTTACTTTTTAGTTTTTCACAATGACCTTTTACTTGATCATTTTTTTAAGGCTAACGATTTTTTCATTCTTCGAGTTTTTTTTCAATTTTCAAACTAAATTTTTACTTCAGTTTGAAGCGTATTTATGCTGTCTTTTTGTCTCCAAAGCTCTTAAACTTGACAAAGAAGGCTTCCAATTTTGAGTGCGTTTTAAGAAAACTTGAATTATCAATTTTTATCATATTGAAGTATTTATTGTTTTTTTATTTCACTGGGAGACCTTCAAATAACATCACCATTCTTTTCTATTTTTCATGACTATAAGTCAAAATGGAAAATTTCAAAGATGAAGTTTAACTTGAAGTGCAAAGTTTTTGATGACAAAAAACTTTAGTAGAATATATGTTTTAAATGAAGGTTAACTTATCAATTAATATATGTTTTAAATGAAGGTTAACTTATCAATTATTATATGTTTTAAATGAAGGTTAACTTATCAATTAATATATGTTTTAAATGAAGGTTAACTTATCAATTAATATATGTTTTAAATGAAGGTTAACTTATCAATTAATATATGTTTTAAATGAAGGTTAACTTATCAATTAATATATGTTTTAAATGAAGGTTAACTTATCAATTAATATATGTTTTAAATGAAGGTTAACTTATCAATTAATATATGTTTTAAATGAAGGTTAACTTATCAATTAATATATGTTTTAAATGAAGGTTAACTTATCAATTAATATATGTTTTAAATGAAGGTTAACTTATCAATTAATATATGTATTTTAAAAAAAAAAAACTTAAATGAAAAAAAGCTTCAAAATGGCGTATAAAATGGAAACATATTAAACTGAGATATAAAAGCTTTATATTTTTATGACCAAAGCGTTATCCCACGAATATTATGGTACAACACAGCACAAAAGTTCAAAAAAGTTCATTAGAAAGCTTTTCGATCACTTAAAAAACCATCATCAAATACCTCCAATCGAAAAGCTACGAAATAAACTTTTAAACACTTTGTTTTGTATTTTACCACTTGATATTTTTTAGTTCATCATAAAACAAACTACCTTTCTAAATGTTCATTTTCTTTCTCCATTTTCGTGGTAATTTCACGTTTATGATGTATTTAAAAACTCTCAAGAATATTTATTAAGATTAATTTTAGCTTTTAGATGCTATGGACCAAGAATTTTAAAAATCTTTTATATACTTTCAATGTTTTTGATAAGAACTTTCAATGTTTAAATTGAAAATTTTCAAGTGAAGATATTTTGCAGTTTGGCACATTGTAATGCCACACAAATACTGCATGCATTTTCTGTGTAACATTTCATACTTACGTGCTGAGTCATTTTTTGAACAGAAATCAAGTGAGTTTAAAACTTGTTATGCTTTAATAGAGATGAATTTACTTTCAGTTAAATTTTTTAAACAAAAATTTAATTTTTCAAAACGATGTGCAGGTAGTTTTATCAGTTCTTTTTCTGAAAAATATTTTATGCTTTTTAGTCAAAATTCAAGATTTACAAAAAGTAATTTGACATTTTTCTGTTTTTATTAAACTAGCAAACTATTAATTTTATTTCGAATGTCGAACATTTTTGATTTTCAAATTTTGTTTATTGAAAAATCAGCTAATATAAAGAAATTTTCAATTTCATTTTTGTAAAGAGAATATTAAATATAAGAATTTTCACGAATTTTTTCATGAATTTAAATTATAAATAATAAAATAGAAATTAATTATTTGAATAATTAATATTTGAACATTCATGAATAAAATTTACACAAAACTAAACTAGTTTTTATTTGAAACACAGATTTCCGACATGCAAGAAGATAGCCTGTTGTAAAGACCGCTTCTCGTTCAATCACCGAAGTGAAGTAATGTCGAGTCTTGCGAGTATAAGGGTGGCTAACCGTTTGAAACCAATAACTCTTTTATTGAAAATAACTTAAACGGATTGAAAAAATGAGAAAAAAATTAGTTTTAACACAAATTTTTATTAAAAAATAATGTCAATATAGTAAAACAGCTCAACGAATTCAATCAATTGAAAAAGTGAAAGAATTCGTTTCTATAAAACTAGAAAAACATTGAACTAAAATGTATAGAACATACCGCAATAAAAGAAACTGCGTGAAAAAAATGTTAAAACTCAAAATTTTACGCCGGTTTTATGAGAATTTAAACACATTTTCAAACAATAAAATGATAGTTTTCGATAAATTGAACCTTATCGACATAAAATCTTAAAAAAACCAGGTTTTAAAGACACATTCATTCCTTAAAGAGTTCTTTCAAAATAATTTCAACAAGACAATATAATTAAAGAAACCTGTTTTTTTTTAATCTTTAGAATAACTTTCCAAACCCTCCAAAGTAATAAAATAAAGTTATTGGTCGATAGAATCGCCATCAAGTAACTATTGAGATAGATATAAAGAAGTTTTTTCGAGCCAAAGGGAAAAGAAAAAATTTTTGAGCACATGTTTTATGCTTATAAACCCTTTTAACCTCTTTTAACGAAAAGCTTTGTGTTTTATAATACAAACTTTTAGTGTTCAAAGTATTTTTCATATATTATAACAAGAATAATTACCTCGCATTGATATTGTATTATATCATAGTCTTTCTAATTAATATTAATTCTATGTTATTTGAAAATCTATAATTCAAACTAATCCACTAAATTCTTGAATAATTTTCATCAAACAAAATTTTGATAAATATAAAAATGTTTCAAACCAAAAGGTAATGTTACATTTTCATAGTACAAGTAAAAAACATAGAAAGCAATAGGATTACACACTATTTGACAAGTCATTCAACTGTCGAATTCATCGACTGAAGTCATAGCAAGTTATAATTATTGGTTTTTAGAATTCTAAAAACATAATAGAACTTTTCGCTGCTAAATTTAATGTATTTTTTTTTATCCATAATCTTGTTTATTTACAAGTTTCAATCTCTATTCATCAAGATTGCGTAGCTTGCCAATATCTGAATTCTTTCTTTTTTATCCAAAATATACAACCACACATCAAGCTCTTGAAACCTTTTCTGTGAAAGTAAAAATGATAGTCCAGATTAAATTTAATTCTTACTTATGACAATTATAAAAATAATTGAACAAAAACTTTTTTAAAATATGAGAAAAAATTTAATAATGCGTTTTCTCTTCTATTTAAAATAATTTTGTAGAAAACTTAATGGAAAATTAAATGACCTTATATTATCAGAGTTCCTATTGAAAAATTTAAAAAACTATCTCTAAACCCACCTGTATTTACTTATGAAAAACGCATATAAGAACGGGTTCAAGCAACTGTTCAAATAGGCCAGGCAGTTGGAGGCCACTTTGATATAGGTATCTGCAGAGTAGAGTAAAACGACCCATGTTAGGTTCATGCAACATGAATGCTGTGACAAAGAAAAAAACTTGACAAAATATGTTGCATTTGAACAATTGGAAAATGAATTTCACGCTGAGTTTTTCGAAGCATAAGTTGAACTTTATACAATTTCTTCAAATTATGAGCATAATTAGCATTATTAGTTTGAAGTTTCAAATAAAATTATGAAAAAATTAGATTTTGAAATTGATAAATTTAACTTATTTGAAAATGTCATATTCTATAAGACTTAACTTTTATTAAAACTCACACCATTTTATGAAAGACATTTTTAAAGTTTTATTTTTCTCAACTTTTATCGTGGTAAATATTTTCATTAAGACATTGCACCTTGATGAAACAAAATTTAAAAAATATCATTATGAGATGAACGAAGTCTAAATAACATGTTTCAGTATTTGGTGTTTTATGCTAAGTCTCTGTGATATGTTGAATTATGTGATGGAGCCAGTGATCTTTAGAAAGGTGAAAGATGCTGGTTCTAATAAGGGCTATGATGAAAATATATATCATGCTTTTACTTTAGCATGTTGTCAAATGTTATAAAAGCTGAAACATTTCAGCAAAAAGTTGAAACTTTTTTAATGCGTTTAAAATATCATTAAAATTTAGCGCCCAGATTTGATAGAATACCATACATCAATTATTCTTCAGTAGCAAGGAACATTTATTACCAGGTGAAAGTGAGCATTTAATAAAGCGCAAAATTTGAATGGCACAAAGCTCAAACTCCATCTAGATAAATTTTCTATTTTGAAAAAGTCATTCAGGAAAAATTAATTGAAAAAATGTATAAGAGTTTGATCCCCTGCTTATACATTTTTTCAATTAATGAGTTCGGCAATTCATTATTCAACGTGGACATGGTTATCGTCGAATTTGTTTCTCTGCTTCACGCCACTGATCATTTTTTATAATTTTTTATACTTGAAAACTTGTTTTTAAAGGAAATTATTTTGAATAATATTAGATTTTGCTTCATTTTATTGAGTTCTTCGATTAAAACTCAATTTTCCTCAATTTGCATAATAGCTCTCTGCAAAGTTTTAAAATGGAAATTATTAAATTTGAAAGTAATGTTTTTTGGTATAAAATATGGAAGACTTTTTCAAACGTGGGAACATTTCAAAAGATCAATTGATTCTTTAAATTAATTTTTTTGAATATTTAAACTAAATTTTATTTCAAATTTTTTCAAATAAAAAATAATTAAAAGATGATTTTTTAGTACAGTAGGCATTTAAATATCCGAACAATTGAAATTCGAACTTGAGTGTTTTAAATAGCTCAGAAGAATGAAAATTTATCTAAACTGTGAATAAGAAATTAGAATGGTAACAGTTTATCAAGTTCTGAAAGAAATACTTGTTTTTCCATCTAATTATAGAAATATAACATTTTTTAGACTCTCTTCTTGCTGAATAAAAATTAGATCGAATTTTTTTTGCAGATTTTAGCACATATTTTGCTTAAATGTCTGTATTTGAAAAACTTTATACAAATTATTCAAATGAAAAAACACTTGGAGTTTATTTCATTTCACGAAGCTTTAATTTGTACATCTACTTGATAATGTAAACTTTCATGAAAATGACGCTCTTAGTGACATTTTTTTAAACGTTTTATTGTGTGTCTACAGAATTTAACCTTTCAAATTTTTCAAAAAATATTATAAAAGCATACAAGTTTTAAACTTCTCTGCAACATTAAAACAAAAAAATTTTAATTTAAAACCTAAAGGACACATTCAAACTTGGAGCATTAAAAAGTAACATACTAAGGCGCAAATAAACAAACGGTTAATGAAAATTAGTGAATATTTTCTTTTGAAATATTAATATAGTTTTGATTAGGTTAGTGAGCTAAAAAAACAATCAATTATTGAAGATTATGTTGTAAATATTAAAAATGATGAAACATTGGTTGCAACAAAATATATAAACTATAGACTTCAAGTTTTTTATTTTCAACACCTTTTCGAAATTATAATACTAATAATCGATTAGTTTCAGTATAGTTGAAAAATTGTCAAAATGAAATAGTATATAACTCAATGAAATATTTGAAATACGTTCAGACACCTCATGTCAATTTTTGGGAAAGTTAATACGAAAGAAAGGTTAAAATTTGGAAGATTTTTAGGTTCGCTTTAAGAAAAATTATTTTGAAAGTCACCCGTCGTAATTTGCAAGCTATTCAAAAGTTTAAAAAGTTTGTTTTGCGTGCTGGAATAGTGAAGCTTTGAACGATTTGGCATTTAAGCTAAAAATGAAAACGTTTGTATAAAGTTCAAATACTTAAATTTTTTTTTGATTTGGTAAAAGAGAGTTATTTAGCAAAATAACGCTACATATTTTGTTTAAAACAATGTATTTGCTGATAGAGAAAAGTCTCAGAAATGTGTTGCCACCGTACCTCAAGCAAGCAAAAATGTTATCTATGAATTCTGCAACAAAAAACAATTTTACAGTTTTAATGCGGTTAAAAGTTATCTCAAGTTAATAAAACAAGTTTTTTTAAATATATGTTTATAGAATGTAT
>OZ038321.1:17735208-17940902 GCA_964035795.1 Pterobdella sp. o SKG-2022 | reverse complement strand
GAAAAGTTTGTCATTCTTTTCAACAACACAATAGTCACCCTTCTTGACAAACACGCTCCCATACGTACAAAAAAAATCAGGTAGTCACTTTTTTAATGACATCAACTGTCACACAAAGAAATTGAAGCTAAACGTTTTAGGAGGAAGATGGAAATATATATTTCAAGACCTTGCACGTTGATGACAAATCTGCCTATGATGATGCTAAAAACAAAGCAAGCTTTTTTATTATGCAGGCTAGGGTTAAATCAATCAAAGATGAGTTAGAAAATTTTTAAAACACACGGATGTTATCGAATAAACTGAATAGCCTCCTTCATCGCCAAAAACGCCAGCACGATAAGGATGAGGACTGTGCTTCTATTGTACGATTTTTCAACCATTTTTTTTAGAAAGCATATATGAAAATATCAAATTTTGTTTGAATGATTTTTATTCAACAAATGTAACTTATTCATTCAGGTCTTACTCGAACTCTATATTAAGTAGCTTTGATGAAATCACTCCATCTGATGTCAAGCAAATTATGAAAAGTCGTGTAAAAGAACCTCTCCACTTGACTTCTTTTCTATCAAATTTTTTGCCATTGTAGCAGCTCACTTTTCACAACAAAAACCAAACTACTAAACATGTCTTTCAAAGAAGGAAATTTTTCGAGCCTCTACAAAACTGCTCAAATAACCCAACTTCAGAAAATCCAACCTTGACCCTACTGTTCCAGCGAATTTTAGACCAATATTGAACTTATCCAAAATTTCTAAAATAGTCAAAAGAGCTATTTCAATGCAACTTAAACCCCACATCACTAATAACCATAACTTTTCAAGCTGCCAATCTGCTTATCGCTCCAATCATTCAACTGAAACAGCACTTCTTTTGTTATTGGTGATGCTTACGCAGACCGCGCCAAAAAAAAAAGCTTTCATTCTAACATCACTTGACTTATATCCAGCATTTGACACCATTGATTGCATAATTTTATTTGAGCACCTTAGTCGTTAGTTTAGAATAGCCCTTAAATGGTTGGAGTCCCATCTCACTGGGAGAAAACAGCTCGTAAAACTCGGCACTTATAGGTTTTCCACGGTTACCATTGCACATGGCTTCTATAGGGATCCGTTCTTGGATCACTCCTTTTCACTACATAAATATCCTCCACTGCCAACATTCTCCATAAGATAAACTCAATCCATCACCAAAAAGCAGCTGATATACATATCCTAATTAAAATACACCCCAAAACCCTCCAAACTCTATTTTCACTTACCAAATGCTTCAGAGTGATTGAAAGATGGTTTTTACTGAACAAACTTCAATTCAATACCTCAAAAACTCAAATCATAAAAAATTGGCACTCCACCACGACTGAATAAATTTTCATCACTCTCCTCCATCAACTTTGGTTTCACTTCAATCGACATCATCAAAAAATTGATGGTCTTAGAATTCACTATTGATAAGAAATTATCGTTTGACTACCACATTACAATTGTCATTCGTCCTTGCGATCATCATCTTCGAGCTTTATCTCACATACATCGATTCCTCACCAATGATATGGCGTCAACACTGGCTCGTTGTTTGGTTCTTGTAATTCTCTTCTATACAACATTAATAGACTCTAACAAAAATGATTTCAGCGAATATTGAACAAAGCTGCCAGAAACACACCGCATCACTACCTCCATCATTCATCTAAAAATTTTCTCTTCTAACTTCATTCGCTTTTAGTTCACCAGAGTATAATTTTAAAAATAGCATTGATAACTTCTAAAACTTATACCACATCCATTCCAGGCTACTTATCCAACCTCATTTAAAGAAGACCCTACCCGAGGTTGCTTCGATCGTCACCTGTTACACTCCTCATAAAGAATAGTACCCATAATAATGTATCCAAACAAGCTTTCAGACACTGCTGTTTGAAACTCTCTACCATCCGACATTAGGAACTAACATCATTTACCACTTTTAAGTCTCGTCTCAAAACATCTTTAGACTATCTTTCAACAATATTTGACACGAGAGCGCTTCATTTGCTCGCTTGGCGCTAGATAAATTGTTATTATTGTTATTATTATTCAGTTTTTTGTGCTCCCAATATTTTCATTAAAGATTTTTTTATCATGCTTATGACAAAAAATAGAAAAGAATTAGATTTTTCCCAATAACTTTACATACCAAAATTAATTAATTAAAATTTTTTTAGTATATTTTAAATGAATGCAAACAGACACATACAGCAACGTGACTTGTATTAAAAATTCATTTACAAAATACAAAAAAAAACTTTAATATCAAATTATACAATTACTTGGTCGAAAAACTACTAACAAATTTTTTTGCAGCTTGGGTAAGTAGAAAATGAGCTGATGAGGAAAATGATTTGAATAGGAAGCCAGCAGACTGCGAATGTCACTACTACTGCTACCACCATCTTAGTTACATGACGTTTTCTATTTTTTTTGATTGATATGCCGGTGGTGTGAGTTTTTTTAATTACATCAGTTGATTCATTATCCGACTGTTTGGCATGGTGAGTCGAAACTTTTGGCAAACTTATCAAAGTTTTATCGTAGGTGATAGAATTGAGATGGTTTTGATGGTCGAGTATTGTTACACGTTGAGATGAAGCCAAGATGGAGATACATTTGAGAGAGATAAGCAATTTTTTATTATTTTTGGGTTTGAATTTCAAGTTTTCGGGTTTCCCAATGGTTTCCTTCTCTATTTCCTTTTCTCTGTTCAGTATTCTTGATTCAATTTTGTTTTCATTCTTTTTAAAAGTTTCAGAAAAATTCTTCAAAAAAGGAAATTCTGAATTTTTTTCAAATTGATGAGAAATTTTTTAATGACGCAGTATAACTGAACGATTAGTAATCTAGCCTTAAAAGTATTATTCTTCATAACTAATATTGATTATAAAATCTTAATGAAGTTTGAAAAAATTTTTATAAATTCTTCAATAAATCTAAGAATTTTTACTTTTGGGTTTCAAAATATTTTTATTCTATATTTAAAAATCCAAAAAACTTTCAAACTGAAATATTCTTGGAACTGCCTAAATAGAACCTGATATTCATAATCATTTCTAGCACGCAAAACTTTTTTGAATATAAAAGCCCATGGAAAGCTTACTAAAAGCTTCGTACTATGAATTTATTCTAAGAAACCTAATAAAAGTTTTTTGAAATAGAGTATATTTTTAATATATTTACCTTTGTCACGAAGTTTGATTTTATTTGTTTTTCGAAGCATTTTCTTCAACAAGACTCCATACAAAACGATTATACATGTAATTGGAAGGAAAAACCCAAAGAAGAAAAAAGTAGAATGAAAAATCTTTCTGAACGTTGAATCCTGCAATTGAAATTTTTAATTTATTCTTTTTTTTTATTAGTACCAAATTGATTTTTTTGACTTTTATTGTTTTTTCTGTGTATTTCTACTGCTCATGCTCCCATAAACTTATGGATCTATCAAGCATTTTTGCGGTCCACTTCACTTCCAAAAAGCTAATTCTAAAATAAAGATAAATTCTTCAAATTTTTTGATTGAACATCTGTACTTGAGAATAAATGATACAATTGAAAGGTGCTTATTAATCAAAACTTTAGGATTATGAAAAAGTTTGTGGCTGAGTTTTTGAATTAAATAATGTTAAATCCTAAATGTTTTGCAGAAACATATTCTTTTTCAAATATTTTGAGTCATATACAGTTATTTCAAAAAAATTTCTTTTTTTAACTTATAAAATTTTTTTAAGAGAATTCAGATTTTTGAGTATATCATATATATCAAAAAAGACAGTTTAGTGTTTCAAAACCATCAAAACTCTATATGAAATTAGAATCAATGTATTGATGACGTAGAATAGCTTAAATCAAATATTGAAAGCAAATAAAAAGTATTGATTAACTTAAACTACTAAGCTTTTGGTAAGGCAAGTTTATATTATCAAGCGATAACGTAAGTTTGTTTTACGAAATGCTTAGTAATTTGAGTTAATAAATACTTTGTGTTGCTCTCAACCAAGGCATTATTTCTTTGTCCTTTTAGACTGTGAATTTTTTTTTAACTTCTAAAAAAGTACAATAAAGCAAACAGCCAAATAAGTTGGTTTTCTTAGCGCTTTAAAATTGAATTGAACTTTTATTCTCCTTTACATGAACTTCGCTCTCAAAAATTCAATGCTAAATGAAATTTTTGTCTAAAGCAGTTTTAAAATTGAAATTTCATTATAAGAAGAAACATGAAACTTTTTAGACAAAAACTTCAAATTTTGAATGACTTATTATCATTTTGGGATGCACTAGATATCATCAAATGACTTTCAAAGGTGTTTGTTGCCTGATGGTGTCGTGGGAATGTTTTCTTGATCGTTTTACGTTATAGTTATTGCAATGAAATTTTTAAAGTTTTAAAAGAAAGCTTATATTCATGTTGAAGCTTATTTTTTGAACAAAAATTGCTTCAATGCATTAAAAATGTAAAAGCTTATACACGAAATGAACAAATATAAGCAATTTTCCAATTTTGCGAGAAAATTAGAAAAAGATATCATTAATATAATTTTTCTATTTGTTCATGGCTATGTTCCATAACTGAAATAAGGTTTTCCCATTTTAGGCAAGTATTTAGCTGGAATTTTACTTTTAAACGTTTTGCCAACGATTCATCTTTAGAGTCACCTACAAATAAAACCTGGATACAAGTTTAATTTTCAAGTTTTTAATTATTTTTGCATAATACTGTAACAATTCAAAAATAAAAATGAAGAAATTTTTTAAAAAATATTTTAATAAAAAGTTTGCATTTTTTGAATATCTATTATGATAAAACTAAAATTACCGAATACTTAGCCTAATTTTGCCGTCCAAGCAAATTTATTGGAAACCTCATTGAGTCAACGTAAAATAAAAAAAATTGGTTAGTGTAAATAAATTGGAATATTTTCAAAAAGTTCAATTAACAATGTTTTAATTATTGTAAAAATGCCAGTGAGTCAACCGTTGGGTCGCCTCGATAGGGTTTCGTAATTGATGCCTTTCACATGGTGCTACTTTAGGTGGGGCATTATAAAGTGCTAAAGTGGAAATTTATGTGGTAACAAATAAAAGGAAAAAGAAAAAAAAACTTGTGATAAAGTTTTTTATAAATGACAGTTGTATGAATGTGTTGAAAGAAAGCAATAAAATTAGTGAAAAAATTAAAAATTATTGTAAAATATCTAAATACAAGGTCAGTAAATTCAATAAATATACTTAGTGAATTTAATGAATGCCATGCTTGTGTTTATACTATTTTTTCAGACTGTCGCTCAAATACAAGGATGTTTAATATTTAATAAAAATCATATGGTTAGGAATATTTTATGCATAATTTTACATACAAAGATATTGTAAACTGAACTAATTTCTAGTAAAAAATTTCGTTATGGTAGTAAACTAGCAGAAAAACAATGCTAGAATTAAATCAGATTGAACAGACGGTGAGGTGGGTTAACAAAATGAAGTTTCCATTTTGAATATAAAATCAAGTGGCTAGTGAACTAATGAATCAGCAAAACAAACAGTTGTACTGTCAGTTGAAAGATATTATGATGAAAATTTTAAACTTTTATGTATAACTTTTTTTACTAAGTTTTGCCATACTTTGTCGCATAATAACCTTCATCCATCAGTTTTTCCGTTACCATGTTTTTTTTAGTTTTCTTTCATGATTTTTAATAGTTCGTATATATTTTCTGTTTTTTTATCTCCGATAAACACATTAACATATGTCGCTTTCCACAAAATGCTAGAAAAGCATTTGTCAAGATTTGAAATGGAATACATTATCACGAAGCTAGAATGATACTTCATGAATGTCAAGCATAGGGGCATTGGTGGTTTTAAAAAAAGGCATAGACGTCAATAAATGAAAGTCATGATCGAGAAAAATCTGCTGATCAGTTTTTCAAAAATTCAAATTTATCAATTTTAATCAGAGAAATTGAAAAAAAAAATTGCCCAAATTACTGAACTTGATTTTCGAAAACTAAGTTGGTTGCTTCAATGCAAATGTAACATAAAACTAAGCGAGCAATATGGGCTTGAAATTGACTCATGAAATCTCCTATTCAGGATGAAACTTTGTCCAGTGATGAAAAACAATAAAGTTTAGACAGGCTTAATAAATTGTAATTTTAGTGGCCCAAACTCCGAAAGCATCAGTTATTTTTAAATGGCCTACGGCGGTGGCCAGCTTGACGCTTTCATGTTGAGAAAAATCTTTTCTGGTTGTTTTAATTAAAAAAAAATTGAAATAAAGAAACATTGCCTTATATATCTTCTAGTGTTTGCAAAAAATACTAATGACAAAAAAGTGTTTTTTCAATAAGACAATGTCTTTATTTACATGCTAAATAAAGTCGAAAATGGTTTTCTCAAAATTAAATTGCAATTCTAAACTAACCAAAATGTTGTTCAAGCTTGAGAAAAAATTTTTCGACAAAACTGACTTTCATATGCAACGGCATTTCAGTTTACTGTGCTTTTGAGCATCAAAAGCTTTAGCGTCGCAAGTTGACCTCATAAGAATATTTTCAAAAATTAGCTAGTGAAAATGACTTTCAAGCGTCAATAACAAAAATGTGAGACTTGCTTAAACGTTAGTTATTTGAATTTATTTTGATGCCGAAATCGTTAAAAATCATTAAAGTTGAATTTTTCAGAAATAAACTTTGATTTGAGACTTCAGTTTTACCCTCATTTTGAAACATATAATGATACCGAATATAATCAATTTTACAAATTATGATTTTTTAGAGACATGATTAACCTCTTTGTTCTCACTAGTACTTTGTTTTTTTTTCTAAAATGAGGATTTTTAGATAAAAATATAGTAAAAAGTGAATAAATTTTTATTTAGAAATTTTTATTTTAAAAGAAACAAATGAAAAGTTATGATTTATTTCCAATTTTATTGCAAAGTTATTAAACTTTTTATACTTATTTTGTTCACTGTATCACCTTTATTAGATGTTGAAAAAAAATAAGAATTTTTAAAAGGGAGCATATTTTGAATAACTTCAAAATGTTTTATGCTAGAACGCACCAAAAGTTATATAGTTATTGACTATTCTTTATAAATAAAAAAAAATTTTTCTTAAAAAAATCGAATGTAAGCAACTAACCTCATAGTATCTGAGAAAGTCACATATAGCTCCTTTGTCATAATGGATAATACCAACCTCACTTATGAGGGGACTGTAGCAGATGGTCACCACCACCCACACTGCCACTGCTGCCATCAAGGCATTTCTAGATGTTCTTATGTTTCTTTGGAAATTTTCAGTTTGTAGTTATTGGTATTGTATCTTAAAAATTTGTTATGTATTTTGTGAACATACTTTTTTTGTATGAGATTTTTAAGGCATATTGCTTATGAGATTTGTTATAATAAGGTTAATTAAAGAAAAATTATTATTTCCAGAATTTTTAGCTCAATTTAAAAACAAAAATTCGTTTTAAAAAATCTTCATTTATTGAAATTGAGTTTTACGACATTAAAAAAAACGAAAGATATCTCTAAAAAATATAATTTATATTTCTTTAAAAAAAAATTGCATGCATTTTGTATATGATATCTGTTTTTTTTTATACTTCAAAAAAGAAGATTTCAGCTGCATGAGAAGACAGGCTAGAAGACTCGTTTATCTTGCCCCTTTTAACGATCATGCTTTAAAGTCCATTTTTTGTGTGCAAAAATTATTTAAATTTGATTTAAATAGCTGAGCAAAATATATATTTTTCTTTTTCAAAACTCAGAAAAAATTATTTTTTATTCACAATAAAATCTTTTAGAACTATGTACACTAGGAGTTTTTCCACAAAAAAGTTTCTTGTAGGCTCCGCAAAAACTAGTGAAAGAAAAAAACTTTTAAAATAAAACCCAAAACATTGTTTTCATTTGTAAAACTATTTCTTAAATTCTTTCTTTTAACATGAAGAATTTCATCCATTTAAAATTTTTTCCACGCTATTTTTTTGACAGCCGGCTTCATAGAATACTTCGATTTGTCATAGTTTTATTGAAGCTATTATAAAAATCAGACAGGCCATTTTTGTCTGCTGTTTTCAAACCATACAACTTTAACATGTGATCAAAGCAGGCTACGTCAAGCTTTGATTCATTATAAAAATACAAATTTCAGGCTTTTTTTGGATGCATTTTTTTGAATGCATCGACAACTGGGCTTTTACGTATAGCGCATAACAACTGCACTTGCTAATGTTGGACATAACTAAACATGTGATAATATTTTTGTTAATGTAGGAGTTTGACGTACAAATAAAAATGTTGTTTTTTTTTAAAAGTTTGATGATTCTTCACTATTTTAAAAAAAGTTGTCTATTAAGATAGAGATTTGCTGAAAAGGTGCTGGTCTATAACTACAAGTTTATTTAGTGAAAATTACCCTTCACAAGGTTTTGATGTAGGTCATCAATGGCTGAAAAACATCAGGTGTCATCTCTCGTCTTTGAATATGGACATTGATAGGGGGCTGAAGGCTGTCTATTTATTGATTCATCTAGTATTTTTTACCTTTTAGTGATTTTCTACTCAAAAAAAGTTAAACAACTGAAAATAATTCAGTAAGAAATGGATTTAATGACCCACAGTTGCAGATGGGCACAAAGGCCTGGTACCCAAAATTGATGAAGTTGGAAAAAAGAAACAATAAGAACTTGGTAAAAGCAAAAAAGGGGAGGCATGAAGATTAATTCAGAAAATGTATTTTTCTTTGAAGTTAAAAATCAACATTAAAATAATCGCATTGAAACATGTGTTGCTTTTAAATTAGTTAATAACCAATTTTGATACTTACAGACTTTTTTTAAACTGCTTTATAACCTTAGTTACTAAATAACTTTTTTTCGCTAATGTTTCATGATAAGACTAAACTTATCGAAAATTATAGCTTTTTTTTGCTCAATAAATTTAATGAAGCTTTTGCATTAATCTACGTAAAAAAATTTGAACACTGAATTATACTTTTTATTTTATTCAGAATTTCAGTTCACACTATTTTTCCATTTTTTTCTTTATGATAAAAAAAATAATGGGTTAAAAGCTGAGTAAGTTTGCATTACAGAAATTTTTGATCTGATAAGTTTAAAATTTATTCTCACTAACAAAAAATGATTTTCAAAGAACTTTAGATTAAGCATACAAAAAAAAATACTTATTTAAAGGTCAAAAAGGCTTGCCTTCTAGTGTTAAGGTAAGTATAATTTCTTCATAACACGTATGAAATTTGAAGAAACTTATATTTCTCAACTTTCAAATCGGATTTCGTTTGTGTTTTAACACCATAATCGTACGAGAATTATATTTATTTTTGGCGAAAAAAAGTTTTTCCTTGTTTGAAAATTAAATTTATCAATCTCAAAGTTTTTTGAAGTTTTATTAAATAAAATTTTTCTATTTGAATGGAAAAGTAGTTTGAATTTGTAAATACAAGATCTCTAAAAAAGATTTCAGAGTTCGAATGTTTTTCAAGTTTTTTAGACCAAAATTCACCTCAAGTTTTAAACTTTTTCATAATTGAAAAGCCGAACAGAAATTTTTGAGTAGTTTTTTATAATCTTTAATTTTCTTTCAATTCCAAACTTTTTTACTTATTATTATTTCCAACGTTAAAATTAAACTCTTGAATTTGAATAGCTGAAACTTTTATGAAATTTTTTCATCTGGAAACCAAACAATAGCCTCCTCTTTTTGAGGGTTCTGATTTTAAACTCACAATGATGAAGTTTTAGATGAACTTGTTTTTGAAAAAATATAATTCTCAATATTTTGAAATTTTTATGAAACATTAGTTTCTTAAAAGCTTAAAAATTGTTTTAAAATTGATGGTTTTTGACATATCGAGATCGAACATAATGTTTTGAGATAAATTTTAGCCATAATTTGAAAAAATAACAAATTTTTAATACTTCTTTTCAAAAAACCATGTTCAACGTCAATGAAAACATGAGAAAACCTTGATTTGATGGGATGGACTACAGCAAGGTAGCGATCAAAGCTCATGAGAACTAGGGTGTAGACAGAAGCAAGAGCATTTATGTACACGGATGAGATGTAAATTTTACAAATGATGATGTTGAAAGGCCAATATGATCGCACGTATCTGCAGATTTTTCATTTTCTTGACATTTATTTGACACAACAAAAGTTGTTTCAGAGTTTTTAGATATTCAGCGTGATCTTTATAAAATGTGATTTATGAATTGGATAGCTTCAATGTTATTAAATAAAACAAGAAAACAAAGTGGTTTTACATTTAATATGAGACTAAGTATTTTGATATGCCATCGATATTAACGCCAACTACAAACTATAGTTTGCAATGTATTTATGCAACACGGGCGCTAAGCGGAAACTATTTGGTTTATGTCACTTTGTGCACAGTCATGATCGAGTTTTCTGCGTTTTAAATTTTTTTTCTACAAACATTATTAAACTTTGAAAATTTTTCTAATTTCTTTTTCAAATGAAAAAATCAACTTTACAAAATTTAACATTTATTTGTGTAAAAAACTAGAGTTTAAACCTAAAAAATGAGAAAATAAGAATGAATCGCAAGCATAACTTCATGAAAGTACTAAAAAAGTTAAACTCGAAGAAATTGATGCAAAAAAAAATTTATATATCGAAGCAATCTTTCCAATCTATTCCAAAGCATCAAACTCTACACCATGAAAAATGAAATCAATCCCATTATAAAGATAAATGGCAATATGAAGATTAACTTCCAACGACCTTCATCACAGCAACCTATTGAATAAGTCAAAAGTTATTATTGTTTTTAATATATCAAATTTTTCATAAAAGAATCACCAAAAAAATGTATTTTAAAATGAAAACATTTGAGGATATTAAAAATACAAAACGAGTGAACCCTCTGGATAATAACATAGCATAAGTAAATAAATTCTATAAAAACATAATTATAAAAGACTAGCCAGCTTCAATGGTTATTGGGAAAACTCACTTAAATAAGCACAATAAAATTGATATTAATGAATATATAAAAACCGACAAAAATTTCAAAAACGGTATAATTCTGATAAATAGAGGGCATTAAGAATATTTACTATGATTATAAAGTTATTAGCAAGTCGAAAAAAATATAAAAGTTGGAAAAAAAATTAAAAATTAAAAAATGATAAGTGATTTGGAAAACAAAATAGAATCTACAATAAGGAAAATATAACAAATTGCTTGAAAATTAATTGAAACAGAATATATAAGGCTTGATGAAAAAGGAAAAATCTACCCACACAGATGAAAGCAACAAAAAATTATAAAGAGCTGGAGTATAAACTTGAATAGAAACATATCCAATGAAAGTATACCTATGGGAATAACGAACAATAAGTATGAATCCATAGTTGTATGGTGAAGCACAGATCAACGATCTATGAGAATGCTAAAAATATTTGATTTTGTATTTTGGAATGCTACAAAGAACTACAAAAATTATCTTTTCACAATTGTAGATTGATTGAGAAGATCGACTGGTATTAAAAATTGAAAAACAGAAACGAGGAAAAAGACAAGAATAGATATATAAAGAAAAGCAATCAATATAAACAAACCAATGGCTTTTTGATGAGTAGTGAAGGGCTGAGAATGCGTTTAAACGAAGTAATGATTTTCTAAATAACAACGCTGTGAAGTGAGGGGTTAACTGAAAAAATACAGTAAAAGATTATAAACCACCGAAAAAAAACGTATGAAAATCTAAAAAAGTACCGATAATAAAATAATTATTTTAAGAATTACGTTTTAAATAAAACAGAAAATTTGAATAAAACCGAAATAATAATAGAAATTTTTCAAGGAAATGAAAATCTATTGTGAGGAAGTAAGAGCCAAATGATTTCATTATTCACGTTGTTTTTGGAATATATAAAATCGAATCTATTTTTTATTTATTAAGGTTTGAGACTGCGTTTAATTCTGTTAGCTGTTATCACATCCAGTCATAAAAGTACATACAAACTTTTCCTGTTTTCTAATAAACCTATATAAGCTAATTTGAAAATTATATTTAAAGCATTATTATTGTAATTCCCAAAAAAGTTCCAAAAAAAGGTTATTTCAGAAAACGAAACTTCCAAGTAGTAGGACTAATGATGGGGATTGTGCATGTACAAAAAAAAGATAAATTTTTTGATACATTCATTATTGCGTTAAAAAAAATATATATAAAAGAATAATTTTGAGATTTTCTAAGTATGTACACAGAAATACTATTTTACAGCAGTGTGAAGAGAAAAACAACTGCAGCTTATCCATTTATCAATAGCCGGCATCAAATGAGAAAATAAATATCAATACAGTGGTTCTAAACATTTTTAGCCTTCCACCTGTTTATAGATTTTTGAAAAAGAACTGTTTAAGATGGCTGGTTCATGCCTTCTGCATGAACAATGGAAGAATTCTTGAAATCATGTTGTATGGTGCAGTTGAAGAAAGATTCTGAAAAAAAATTCCCACTTTATAAATAAAAGGATGTCTCCAAGGAAATATGAAGTGTCTCGACATCGAGCCAATATCTTGGGAAAGCTTGGCCTCCTACAAAGGTTCATGGAGAGAAAACTAATAAAGCGGCTTTGGATTGGTGAGCACAAAAAAATACAAAAATTGCTAAAAAAACACATGGTAAGAAATAAATAATGAAAAAACTCTTTTCTCCAATCATCTTCATTCATCTGTTGCAGCTGTCACAAACAGCAAAGCACCAGCCTTTCTCAGTCACAATGGGATATGGAAAAGATAAATCTTGTTGAGTTTGAAAACGCAAAAGTTGAGTTTTTGTTTGTTAAGAGTGTGATTGACGGTCATTGCATACATATATGAAGCTCATATTTCATCTTTTTTTTTAAAATTGAGACATCTGCGGAGAGAAAAATTCCTTTCAAACGATTTCATTGGGCTGAAATTTTTACGCTCTTTCATAACTAAAATTTTCAGTTCAACATGAATACTTTTGATAAATATAATTTTTTAAGTACAAAGGTACGCTTTTAGCTAAGTTCATCACATTTTTATCCATAAAGGTAGTCTATTCTTTATTTTGAAACAAAGGTGATAGCTGCAATATTAATCGCGTAACTACTAGGGAATACTAAAGAATATTCATGGGTCCCATTATAATCATGAATCTTGAAAGAATCATTTTTATTACTCTATTTCATTCTAAAAAGTTATCTTTTAAAAGACGGAAACTACAAAATGACCATTTTATATAAAAAAAAATGCTTAAATTATAAAAAGGAAATATTTTGAAAATTATATTAAACTAATTTGGACAGTGTACAATTAAAATTGAAATGAAAAAATAACTATTTTTTATTAATTTTAGACAGTTTATTAAAATATTTTAAATCATTGTAGACCTTAATTTAATGATTTGAGCATTTCATTATCCTTGTTAAAATATTAAATTTCTATTTTTGGCCAATTAAGCAGTATCAACCGACACAACTTTGATACAAAAAATTGTCCAAGAAACTAACAGTATTAAATGGTTAGTAGGTATTATTTTATTGAATTGAATGATTTTATTATTTTCTATTGTTTACAGAATTTATTTTTTTATAGAAATAGTTATTGGTGATTAATCATATTATAAAAAAATGGAAAAAAAATAATAGAGCAATTGTTTCCAATTTTTTGTTTGAGGGTAACAACAACGTCAACAACAAAAACAACAGCAACAACAACATCAAAAAACCAAAATAGAAGGACTGACTTTAGACCTCACCAAGCCATAGAGGCATTGTTGAATTTAAGTTAGTTACCTGATGATGATATTGAAAATATAGAGAAGCTTCGCGTCAAGCAAGATTTTGAAGTTTTATCGGGGTTTTCTAATTAAAATTTTGTAATCTAATTAAACCTAATATTCATTGTTTTATTACTAGCTTTAATCATATTTTTTTTAGATTAGAGATAACGTTTTAGTAGTAGTTGATATCATCAATGTTGTTTCATGGGGTTTTAACTGAAAAGTGTTATTCCGTCATCGAAGCTGTAGGAGGTGCTGAACAGCATAGCTAGTGACGATTTTTTGCGTTCTATAAAGCTAGTTTCGAATTTTTAATGAATACAATTCACTTTAAATTAAGTTAAAATGAAAAATAGTCAAAAATGAAGCTATAAAACTGGAAAAATTTGAAAATTTGAAACTGTTTTTTGATATAAAATGAATTCCATTGATAAGTAAATGAACCATAAATTTAACAAGATGGATAGCCTGTATCATAAGCTCTCTTCGACTACGCTTCAAAAAACAAGCAATGAGCCAAAAAAGTTCAGACTGAGATTTTTGCATTACCTGGTAGCCATGGCAGACATGGGATTTATAATTATTAGGATAGAAAAAATTATATTAAAAAGCAATTTCGCTAAGCTTTGTTGTGAAAGTTACCACAAAAAAGAATTGTTTTTTTTTATAAAAAAAGCGAAACATGACTCTGAATATAAAAAATGAAATTAGATATAATTTTAGATTCTGTTCATAGTTTTGGTTTGACAAATATGAAAAAATATTTCACTAAAATTTTAAGATAAGTTAAACTTATCGAAAATTAAACTTTTTGTTATAAATGTACTTAAAAAATTTCTTATTTTTGACGTAATAATTTCAAAAAATTAATTTCTGGAAATACATTAAAATGTTTCTACGTTGAAAAAATTTAAAAAATAACGAAAACTGCTGAAATGGTTTTTGACTTAAAAACTCAACCGGTTAACGTTGTCAAAAACCGAAAAATATACATAAAGAAAACATTTAGTGTTTTCAAAGCAAGAATAGTCTCACACCGCAAACTATTACTTTGGGTTAAAAGACGGCTTTTGAAACCTCGATTGTGGTTGAAAAAGTAATAAAAATCGAACTCTTCTTTAAATTTCTCAAATCGGCTTAGAGAAAAATTCGGAACTTTTAATAAAAAAGTGGAATGTAAATTAAAGCTTGGAAAGCTTTTAATATAAGAAATGTTAAAAAGGGAGTTTTTACAGAAAACGGCATGCAAAAAGCATATTGATTAAAATGTTTATAATTCACATATGATTTTTAAATATGAACTTTAACAGTTCAATTGTTTTAATTTTATTCTTTTTTTAAATAATAAATTATTAATGAGTTTAATATATGCTTAACATTTTGAAGTATTGACTTATCATTTTATCTTTTAAATCTACATTATGCCAAAATTTCTGAGAATTTTAAAACAACTTAATTACGGTAAAACTGATTAATGTCAAGTCCGAAATTTTTTTGCTAAAAATTAACGATTGTGAGGATGAATATTTTTAAATTATTTTAGGTAAAAAGCTCCATAAAAAATTTATTAAAAAAATTTAAATTGAAAAAAAATTATATAATCATGAAATATATTTGCGAAAAAAATATTTTTAAGCCTCATTTGAGATCAAATTTTTTTGGCCTACTGGAGAAGCTTTATTTTTACAAAATTTTTCTTTAATTACACAGATTAGTGCATCAACAAAATTTTATGAATATAAAAAAATCAAAATAATAATTGTATTTTTGCGATGATATTATTGAAAAGAGAATGATTTCTGTATGAACAAAATTGAAAGAAGTTATAAAAAATATTTCAACCAGATTAATTCAAGTTTAAATTAATGCCAAAAAGTGAAACTAAATGTGTTCAAACTATAAAATAATTTTAAAACTGAATTTCAAAATAACTAAAAAACGAAAAGTAAAGTCTAAAAGTTGGGAGCATTTTTTAAAACGAGTATTTTTAAGAACACCAATAATTTTATTAAGATACAAAGCTTTTCGTTAACTAAGTAACATTTTCAAGTAATATAACCAGTACTAAACCAAGTGAGATACTTGAAAATGTTACTTTGTTAACAAAAATCTTTGTACCTTCATAAAATTATTAGTGTTCTTAATTATACTCCTTTTATTGTGGCTAGTGAAAAATCTTTTTGTTACAAGTGTTATATTATGAAATACGTACAACATAGCATTGATCATCCTAATGTGCTGCACATCCATGAAAACTACTTTCACATTTCTGGCATTGCTTTGTTCTGGTTTCATTCCTATCTTTCCAAATCCAAAAAATTTGTTATAAAAGGCAACTCTTTGTCTACTCCTGTTCCTCTCCGTTTTGGTGCCCCTAAGGCACTGTTCTTGGGCTCATACTCTTTTCTCTTTATGCATCTCCTATTAGAGAGATCATATAAAAGCACGCTGTTTTATATCATGAGTTTATGATGATATCACTCTTTTTACCGGTGCTTCTCATTTTGATTTTCAACCCAGTCTCATTAAGATTTCTTAATGCATCACTAAACTCATTTCCTAATTTTTAAACATTCATCTTATGTTGAAATTCAACAAAAGCCATGTTGGCAGTCCTATACTCTTTTCCAAATCCAATCTTCCTACCGAAGTTTCTTTTGACGGCACTAATCTTTCAGTATAATCCAAACTGAAGATATCAGGTGTAACTTTCCATCATAGCTGCAACTTTACACTTTTTGTCTCTCAGCTTATGCAAGCATCCAACTTTCATCTCCATGCGATCAAATTGGTACGCAAATTCCTACCTTTTAAAGTTCTCATTGCCTTGACTATCTTTTCAGTTTATTCCAGGCTCGATTATTGTAACTCTTTTTTGTGGTCTTGCGAACTGTCTCATTTTTAAGTTGCACTTTCTCTAAAATCGAGCTGCCAAATTGTTCTTCAAGCCGATTACTATTTTTCATCTCACGCTTGCTTCGATCGTCTTCATCGGTTGCCAGTTGCACTAAGAGCCCAGTTCAAGTTACTGTGGCTGACCGCAAATATTTTCTATTTTAATCAGCCGATTTGTTTTTATGGGCTTCTTTCTATAAGACAGACATAAGTCTCTCAGGTCTTTGAGCTGGTTTATGGCTGCATCAGCCTGTCTCTTCTTACTCTTTTTCATATCGCTCTTTTTCACATACCGCCCTTCATTTATGAAATTCTCTTCCACTTAATGTGCGTTTTTCCCCTTTTTTTAAACATTGTCGCAAGCGTTCAAAAACGCATTTTTGAAGCCACAGCTCTCTGCCTTAGTTTTTTTGACTATCTAAGCGCTTCTGCAGCAAACCTAGTTTGCAAACTGTGCGCTTTACAAATGAATTAATACGAATAATAATAATAATTTCAATCAAAAAATTTTGTTGAAAATCTCAGTCTTTTTCAAAAAATATAATAACTGATATGTTTTCTTGTTTATATCGGGACTAGTTCTAAGACTCTAGTGCTTTGGTAGCATAATTTTGCAAACAAAAATCATCATACAATTATAAATACATTGAATTAAACTAAAAAAGCTTCAAATCAAGATTTAACATAATTGGGATCATTATTTGAAACTTTTAATTTATTTCATGATAATTGGTTTTGTTTGTAGATAGAAAGAGGTTAAAAATATTGACTTCAAGTATGAAGAGCTGTATGACGTGGTCAGAAGGGCGAGAGGCTGGAGTGGATTAAAGATAAGTATAAAAATATATTTGATACTTGATTATACGTATCGAAGTGGTCTTGAGGACTTTATTAGTTTCGGACCACTATCATCAAACTCGTTTTTTGTTTGCTCATTTCGATCGTTTTAAAAATCTAATAACAAATTTTTTTCTATAATTCAACCAACATTTATGCCTTTTGTTTTGACAAACTTGACATTTATAATACTCAAATTATGCAAACTTTTAATACGAAAACACGTTTATTCAAAAAAAAGCTGAAACTTGCTAATCTCGATGTTATATCATTATGTTATATAAATTCCTGAAAAGCTTGATATCAAAAAGCTTAATTTAGTAAAAATATTTTTGCATTTTTTAGAAAAATTACAGTTTTGCATGGAAACCAAGCTTAAGACTTATCTTACATTGGATTAAAAATGAAATTTGCGTTTATTGCAAACTTTTGCTAATTTCAGGAATTTCATTAACGCTCATTATTTTTAGAGCTGAAAACAGGACGTTGTGTTATTTATGGCTTGAAAAGACAGAAAAACGTTTTTTGTTGATCTAAATGAAATCATTCTGGCTTCGAAAATTTTAAAATTTCACAAAAGTAATTTTATTGGTACAATAATAATGAAAATTCAATGCATACCACATTTTAATTTTTGCGTTGAAAACTAGAGATTTCAACTTTTACAAAAGGAAATAACTTTATTGAATAGAACTAAAAATTTAATTCATTATCTTTACAAATGTATACTAATTGTAACCTGATAGCAGTGAAAGGAACACAGAAAACGACGAAAAGGAGGTCTGCAAACGCCAAGTTGACTATGAGCACATCTGTAGTGCTTCCAATCGCATTACTTTTTGAGACATTCTTTTTGAAGAAAGTCGTGATTATGACAAGGAGGTTTCCAATAATTCCTATTGTAGTGATCAAACCGAAAACAATCATTAAAACCAGGTTGAAGGTTTCGTAATCTTTCTCATTGTATGTGACTGTTGTTGTGATGTCTGACTTACTTGTGTTAAATGGGTTTGTTGTTGGAATTGTGACAGAGAACACAAAAATATATTTTTTAGCATTGTAAATTTCCTTCATCGTTTTTGAAAGTATTGATCTATCTCTGAAAATGTTTTCAAACAAATGAATATGATAATTGGCGTAGTTGGTTCTCAATAATCTTGGTGTTAGAAACCGTAATATTTCAATAATCCATACAAAATTAAAAGCACATTTCCCGAAATCTATCCATACAAAATTAAACGCACATTTCCGAAATCTATCCATTAATGTGTTAATATTTGAGTACCATAATTAAAAAAAAAAAACAAGCTGAAGTAATCCCAATGTTTAAAATAAAGATAATTTCAACATCTATGAACAATTTTGGGGCTACAAGTTCAGACTAGGTTGATTGCGATTGGCTGCATAGTTATTTTGATGTGTCTTTTATTGCTAACGTTTTATGGTAAAACCATATTCACCAAAAGTTATAGCATGTTTTCAATAAAATATTCAAATGCTTCAATTTTGATGTTTTTTTAAAAAAAGTTTTGATGTGTTTCCATTTGATGTTATAAGTAAAAGCTTCTGCATAAACAAAAAATCTGATTCAAAAAATAATTTTTTTTTGTAAAGTATTTAGTTCATAAAAAATCATTGTATTGTTCAAACAAAACCGGGCAGATTAATCTTTTAAAAGTATGTATGACCTAGATAGAAGTTAATTTCAAAAAGCTATTACTGAGTCAAGAAAATTGAAGAAAAAAAAAATAGTTTCAAAAGCTAATACGCAATGAACAATGAAAGTGATCTAAAAAAAATTAAAAAAAAACAGTTGGGTTTCAAAGTTGAAACTATTGGTGCGTAACAAAATAAAATAATGTAATCTAGAAAAAAATTGTCATGAACTGACAATGTTTGAAAAAATATTAAATGAGATTGGCAAAAGAATGTACATTGAATCTGTATATAGAATAAAAAGTAGATAAACTGATGAAACAAAAATATTTTATTTCAAACCTTAATTTTGTTGGAGTATTTATAAAAATTGTATTGGCAAAAGAGTAAAAATTGAATACCAAGATTGAGATAGAAAGAGTATGTTAGAAATTGGAATTTAAAAAAGCAATTTTAGAAAAAGACAATTTTTTATTTTAAAAACTATTCTGTGGTTAGAAGGATTAGAAAACATATTTTGAAACTTCATGCTCGAAAGAAGCTTCAGTGATTTGGAAAAAAGAAATTGAAAATGTGATGAGTGGAGCTTGTGTGAAAATTTAATTGAAGAAAAACTACAAAAAAACTAACACTAGCAGAAATAATTTAAAAAGTATTATAAAAAAGTTGGAACCACAAGGTACAATGTATGACTCAATTATTTTTTCATGTAACAAGGAGAAGTAAGTGATAGTTTGAGAAAATTTACTAGACTTCATCAACTATACGTATAGTTCAATTGGTCAAACATTAGGCTATTTATTTAAAAGAGCCTGTTTCAAGTCTGTGTGACCAAGAGTCCCTCGAGTGTTTTGAGTGACGATACTTTCTTTTGCACCTATCATTATTTATTCTTTCAAGTTATAAATTTTAATTCATTAATCGAGTTTTTTAAAAATATACTAAAATGAACCAGTTTTTTCGAATTTAATTCTGTTTTTTACGTTTCTAAATCAAATAGAAATGAAAAATAGACTTTTATAGTCTAAAATAAGTGGAATAATAAAAATCTGAAAGTTCAGTGCTACATTATACTGCTTCGTGGAATAAAATAAACTCCTAAAAATGTTTTTCGTGAAACATATATAAATTATACTGATTGCCAACAAAATCAGTATACAAAAGGCTTTGGTTCAATTGAAATACTAGTTCTTTGAAAGACTTTTCTTATTATTGTATTATGTTTATAAAGATGTGTAAATTAATTTTTTTTTATAGAACTATGATAAAAAATATTGCTGATCCTAAATAGTTTTATTTAAAAGTGAAATGCCTTACAAATATACATTAAAAAACAGTAGTATAAGGATAAAATGAAATAATAATGTAACAGCAAGTAAAATAATGAAAAAATTAATATCAGGCTAGATGATAATTCATTGAAAATTGATGGAACACGTACTTTGACAAATAAGCATTAAAACCTCACGATTTTCTCTCATGATCGTTTTAGACTCAAGTTATCACAACAAAATAGTGATTACAAATGAAGCTTCGAATGCACTCCAGTCAAAAGAACCTTTTGAATTCTTTTAATTTTGTTGAAATAAAAAAAAAATTTATTACCTACTTAGCAAATATGGTCGGATATAGCATTAAACGTACTTTTAATCGTCTAAATGGAGCGGTAGAAATAGTAAAAGTGATTGAATGATACTTTATCATTTACTATAAAAAACTTTAAAATGTGAAATGGAAATACTCAATTAAAATGTCTAACTGATTGTCATCCTATTTTTTAGTCATTTTTTAAGTATAAAAAATCCATTAGAAATAGAAGTTTAACTTTGTTGAAAAGCTTGACTGATAGCACAACAATTAAACAAATAGCATACAAACAAGCAAATATAAATTTTAATTTAATCTAAAGCTTGTCTTAAGTTTCTCTAACAAAAAATTTTGCATTTGACTTGATAAGTAGATCTTCATTGTAATCAAGGTTTTACACCATGCCCTTATGTAAAATTCATCTCAAAGTGTTTAAGAAACGTGCCTGAAATAAACGTGAACAAACTCATTGGAAAATATTTGTAAACAATTAAATTTCAAAAGAATTTAAAAAATTCAAAATTAAGGATGATTCCCTGCGTCAGTGTTTTTTTAATTCTTCTTGAAATTTCTATGATCAAAACTTTCAACTATAAGGTTGGTGATTTTTTATTTTGAAATTTTCCAAAATGAATTAATTTCTTTGTTTTGAAACAATATCCATTTAATAAGCTTTGCCGTCAAAAAGTACCAGTGACATGAATAGTCATGAACTATCAAAAAACTAATGCAGAAGACCTCTCCATCATAGAGCATTTGAATGCTAGTGGGACAAGACTTTTAAAGTGTTATTGAACAATAACTAAATAACTAGCCTCCAAAATCGTGTATTAGGTTTTTAGAAATTTTCGAATAAATAATAAAATGCTTTATAGTTTAAACAACAAGTGGCAAAAATGTCAAGAAAAAGCAGCTGTTTCAAATAATTGATCAAATAACATTGACATAAAAAGAATTTTCTCAGCCAAAACAATATTTATAAAATGGGATTCTATAACAAACTGTTCACTTTTTGAATTCCAGCTAGGTGAAGAAATTTTTATAGATTATGTTTGTTTAGTGAAAATATACAAAATAAATGGTATATTTTACATCATGTAGTTTTAAATGTCACTTAGAAATCTTACAATTTCATACAATCTTATAAAAGATTGACTGATTAATTGTAGGATACAGTGAAAAATTCTCAATACTTTTGATAGACCGAAAAAATTTTTCAAATTAAAAAACTTGCATTTGAAAATATTTGCATACGAGAGTCGATTGAAGAGTTGAATTGCTTACGTTGCAATTTATATCACAGCAATAAAGACATATAAGTATGCTTTTGCACCAAAATCGAGTTATTTATACATTTATCATTCATTTTTTGTATAAATGTTCTGGCTCTTGAACGTAGAGATTAGAAACGCTACGGCCTATCACAGTCGACAAGTAGAGATAGCCTTAAGGCATTTTCATATATGATACTTATTATGTGATAGAATGTGTAAAAATTTTAAAATTATGTAAGGGCAGAAATTTTCAATTTATCATTTTTTAAAAATTAATATTACTTCGAAACAATGCGTTAATGTTATGTTTTCGTGCTTATGTCAACTGATTGATTTAATCTTACACTGGAGAACCGTGTGTAGAATAGATGAAGACAAACTCTTACAATTATTAATAAGTAATTTTTTTTATTCTTTTACTCAGGATTTGAAAAAAACAAAAAAAAGCAGCTATATTTCCGTAGGGTTTATGCTCTGTACACATTTACTTGAGTATACTGTAGAAAAAACAAGAAAAAAAATAACTGTTTTTGATTTACAGGTAATAAAAACATGGCATAATCATTCTAACAGTATTAAAAAAACATAAAACATTGCACAGACAATACAAATTGAATTGAATCAAAACCCAAATACTTGGACTAGAGAACTGAAAAAAGCATTATGTAGAACTCAAAAACTATTCTACAAGACATGTTTTTTAGGATTCAATCTAGAAAAAAAATTGAGCTCTTGCTTCGTAACTTTGGAAAAATGTTTTCTATAAAAATAAAATCAAATACATTATAAAAAATTTAAAACCAAAAAAAGTTAAAAAATATATAAATCATTTAAAATCATGAAATAATTGAAAAAAAATCAGAAAAACAAAACATAAATGACTTTTTGACAAACATCCAACCAAAAAAAAGAGTGATTCCACACTCGTTCAAGTTTTCAAAATTAAAACAACTTGTGTCAAATGACCCAAATAAACAAGGTGCAAAACAAACCAGTTTATTGACTGCTGTTGTGATCAACATTCATATGTAAAAGAAAAGTGGACACTGCCACTGGAATGAACCAACTAGTTGTATCAAAAAAAACGAAATAAACTGCAAACAACTGTTAACAAAAATAATAATATTTTTTACTGACAAAAAAAATATACTCCACTGAAACATTGCTCTTAGAAAAAGCTCGAAAAAAGGAAGCCATCAAACAAAGATTCAATGATTCCCAAATGCCGGTAAAATCCAATGCATGGAATCTTCTTATGGTGAAAATTAAAAACCGAAAAAAGCAACGAAAAGGGCAAAAAGATTATTTTTTTGATCATTGCAAATATCACATGCAATTGTTTCTTATGGTTATATGAAACTTTAAACTTTACAATATAAACTATTACAATTGCTAGGTTTATTTCAAATAGTATATAAAAAAATAAATTTCCTACTTGGTTCATACCTACCATATTTTGAAATATGATTCAATTAATTAAAATAGAAGTTTTTAGAAAAAATTTGCTTTAAAAAACTCCATTTTGACGTTTAAAATCACATTTAGAAGTATAATCAGCAAAAAGATTTCGTAAATTGGAGTTCGTTAAAACTGAAGTATAATTTTTCAAAACAGTTTTGAACCTTTGAAATAAGTA
This sequence comes from Pterobdella sp. o SKG-2022, assembly GCA_964035795.1. Lineage (NCBI taxonomy): Eukaryota > Metazoa > Annelida > Clitellata > Hirudinida > Piscicolidae > Pterobdella > Pterobdella occidentalis. Next base: position 17,917,171 of record OZ038321.1, on the reverse strand, counting down.
AAAATTTTTTCAAAATCTATTTATTTGAGACTTGAAAAGTCATAGGTTCAAGTTCAATTGTGAAATTGTGAATATTATAAAATGCCAATAGATTTTAAACTGGTTCTAATGAACTATTTTTTTTCCCAGCATCTTAGACCTACTAAAATTAACTTCGCGGATACTAGCCTGGTTTCTTTCACTAGAAAAGCCAAAATATTTATAATCAAGCAAAAAATAAATATGAAAAAGTTTATTATATATCTGCAATGAAAATTTGAAAACCTTGTAGGATATAATGGGAATATTATAAATATTGCATCAAACTGCTCACATTAAAACTTCATTGGAGTAATGCCCATGGTAGTTTTCAAATTCAGTAACACCTTCTAGAAATAAAATTAAATATTACTTTTTAAAATATTGAAACTTCAAATAAATAATTTTTCAATGTTGTTGAAATACAACTATTTCTACTATGAGCTTTTGAATTAGGTAAGCCTTTGATGTGAGTTTTTATTTATGGGTCTTTTTTATGACGCCATTAATTTCTTCATTGTATGTTTTGGAAATAGAAACTTGTCTTCTTGGATGAAATGTTCAAACATGCTTTTTTTCAAATAAATTTAATTTTAAAAAAATTCTTTAAAAGAATTATGAAAAAATATTATTTTTTAATTTTCTAGCATTATTTTGAAACTAAAAAGATAGATGAAAAACTACATCTTGCAATGAATAGTTTTCATTTTTTTTATTTATTTTTGAAAAAAGAAAATTATAAAATCTTATATATATCATATTGATTTTCATTATTTTTAAGTTAATATTCTGATTTTGTATGAAATTATTTCAAAAACGTTTTTAAGAAATAAGTTTTTTTTTAGCACAATCAAAATAGTTTGCTTAATTTTTCTTTCATAAATGGTATATTTTCGTTTTTAAATGTTATTCTTTATTATAAAATTCTTTTTCAAAAAATTATGAAATCAGATTAAAACTAGTAGCACTATAAAAATTTTAAAAAAACAATATATTAAAATTCAATTTGAAAATTACCTCTAAAGACTTAGAAAGAATTTCTCAGAAATTTTGTCAACATTTTGAAACAGCTAAGCAGTTGATGTCAATACATTTATACATCCCTTTACGCATTGTCGCACTATTCCATTTAGCTGTAGGAATTTAATTTAAGATTAAAATAAAATTTTTAAAAGTTTATGAACAAACTGAATTATTTCTTAAAATAAATTTTAATATACAACCATCGCATGGATGGGGGTTAGTTATTGAAATATTTTTGCTTCAAACAAAAAGGATTGTTTTACAAGTTGACTTCTTGAACTGTATTTTTGTAAAAGATTTTTGAATATTAATTAGAACAAAATCAAAGGTACTAAAACATCACAGTATTGGATTTCTGAACTACTGAGCTATTTGATAAATCATTGTTTGCTTTTAGTGAAGTATTCTGTTTTTTTGTATAATTCACAAGTAATTTTGAATGTTAAATTGAATCTTCTTACTTAGTCAGTTGAGTTTAAAATAAGCCAAAATTATGTGCAAGTTTCACGTAATATTTTGATGATGAATTTTAGAGACTGCTTGGACCTTATTGAAAAACCAGGTGTTGGCTGAGTGTATTTGCTTTCGTGTTGATTCTTTTGAGTTTGAGATTTATTGTGGTTTCATATGAAATATTTATGCAATAAAGTTGGTCGGTTCATCTAAATGAAGTTCACCTGTTTGAGGTATGCAATGGTAAAACGAGGTTTTTTCAATTACTCAAAAGCAGCTTTCAATGTGGTTTGTTATTGAAAGTAAAGTTCAAATTTTTGAAAATAATTTACCATTTAGAATAAGCTTCATCAAGTATTTCTGTCTTTATGAAATTTTATGTTGACAGCAATTTTTTTATTTTTGAAAAAAATTTCTAAATACAAGTTTAATTTTTTAAATTCAATTTTAATAATTTTTATTTTAAAATAATGAAATTCCTCTTAATTATCTTCGAAAAATTATTAAAATTTTTTATTCCGTTTCAAATATGATCAGAGACTTGAATTTAGTTACGGCTGAAATATGATATTAATAGAATCCAACTGGTTACCTAAACTACCTGTAAAACATAATTTTGTTCACATTTCAATAGCTTATTTTTGTAGGCTCTTATAAACAAATTTTTGAGATATTAAATGATTATCTAAAGTTACACAGTTTTATACCATCTGTTTCACAGGGTGTTTTCGTTACATATGCACCCTCTTTAAACTTTATTATAACGTTATATAATCACCAATTTATAATGTTGACGTTTTTAAATATTTATTTTATAATCAGTTGAAAAAACTTAATCAGTTTTTTAAAAACCTTTGTTTTTGTGTTTATAAACCAAAGATTCTCTCATAATTCAAGTTTTTATGTCGGGTTTGCTTTTTATGCTAATTTGGTAGGGCTTCAAATGAAGGTTTCAATATCATCTTTATTGAAATGTTACTTTTGTAAATTTTTTCTTATAATCATAAAATAAGCTCACATTTAAAAAAAGTGAATCATCGGGGCCTTCTATTACTTCTATTACTATCGACCGTGTATAATTCACTTACCCAGATATTATACAGATTTTTTTTTAAATTTCTTTGATTTGTAATTTGTTTTGATGATAATGGCTCATTTGATAATGCTTCAAATTTTTGAAAGTAAGATACATTAAGATACCATTGAGGTACAATAGCCTGAAGCTAAAAGTAAAGACAACAAACAAAAAGTATTTATTAAATGACACGAAGATTATCATTTGATAATGTAAGCTAACCTTACGAAAAGCTTTGTGTCATTTAATAAATACTTTGTGTTTTTTGTCCTTACTTTTATAAAGATACCGATGGTCTCATAAAAATTGTTTATCCTGGTTCAGTTCATTTAGTTTTGAATGTATATTGTTTCGTCAATCGTTTCTCGTTAGAGCCTTTGTTCTCCAAGTTGAAAACATATCTAGGCTTTTCAAATCTGCGTTCATGACATCATGTCATCGTTGTTTCTGTCTTTTTTGCAACCGTTTACCACCTTCAATTTTATTCACAAGCAATTGTTTTGGTTAGTGTAAGTTTTCCATTCTCTGAACGTGGCCAAGCCAGCTGAGACGTCTTCGTTGTAGCATAGTTTCAAGTCGGTATTTCTTGTTTTGTCAAAAAGTGTTAGGCCAAAAATAGTTTGCAACCATCGATTTACAAATGTATTTAATCGTTGAACTTGATGACTAAATGGAGCCCATGACTAGCTACCACAGAGCAGAACTGGGAGTATCAACGCCTTAAACAGTCTGATTTTAGTGATTGTTTGATTGAAGGTTGATACCAAACCAGTTTATTAAGACAATATATTGCTATTTTTTAAGACAATATATTTCCATCAGAGCTAAACTTAAATTTCTCTAATTACCATAATGAAATCTTCGAACCCTCAAAAACACACACCCTTAACAAACAAATATAATATTATAATTGTCTCAAAAAATGAATAAAATACAGTGAGTTTTCATTAAAATATATCTATTTGATTATTTCGTGGAGTTGAACTTCAGGGTGGGCGTTTTTAGAGGTCCATTACGAAGAATAAACTGAAATTTTCTACAGGGAATTTTAAGTTAATGGCTTTGAATTTATTATGATGTATTTTTCAAATGCCATAATGACTTTTTGTCATCTTTCATAACTATTTATCTGAGAAAAAAGTTGTTCATGGAAGCACCTTGAAAACATCATTAAGATTTTCAATTCAAATTATTCTCAATTTTTCATGGAATGGAGAATAAAATTCTGTTTCGCCTAAATAAGTTTTAACGAGCTTCAATTTTTCAAATTCTCTTTTATTGGCTTATCAATAAGTTTTTGTCTAGTTTGCTCAAATTGAATGTTTTTGTGATAAATATTTCCAAGTTCACAACTTCTTGAGTTTAATAGTAGTAAATAGTTTCACACGAAACTTTAAACAGACAGAATATATAAGACACGATCTTCCACAAATATAAAAAACTTGATTGGATGAGACCGAATGGGGCATCCTAAACAAACTAAACTGGATAGTAACTCAAATGCTTTCTCAAATTTTTCATTTGATACTTGATTTTAGATATATATTTTTATCTAAAAATTTGTTGATAATTTATCTATAACAGAAAAAGCATTTGGTGTCATTGGTCATATACTAAGCATCGTAACATCAATTATTGAAAGATGATTAAAGCATCAAATCAGTATAAATATTTAAATTCTAAAACTACTACATTTATTGAAAATGATACTATAGTCATATAATAAAATGCATAAAAATATTTCCTTTTTTTACTGACATTTTGACTCGGTTATTTTAAAAAAATCAATCAATTAAGTTGAAAACATTTTCAATGCACTTTGCACATATAATATGAAAAAACAATGCTTTAGAGTGCTTCAAACTTGTAAATAAAGAGTTACGTCAAATTGGATTAAATCCTAAAAAATCTCCAAAACTGAAGATTATCAAAGTATGAATATAACGAATCATTTGAGAAATGTTTCAATAAGGCATTTAAATTAAGATACAAAATATACTATAAAAGAATAAAAATTAAAATTTTTGATTGTTTCTTGTATTATAATAATTACTTCTAGGTTTAGTAACGTCATTTGCCATTTTAACTTCTGTTAAATAATCATCTTCATCATCATCAATAGCATCATCTTCAAACTCTGCTAATTTTGCCTTATTTTGAAGAGGTTCTTTGTTCATGGATAAATAAGAAGGTTCAGATTTATTGCTCATATTTTTATCATTATCATTAATCTGGTTTAAATAATTATTATTGTAATTGTCTACAGAATCCCTATTGATCAAGTTTTCGTATTTATTTATTTTGTTGTAGGCTTTGCTTTTCAAGTCTTTGAGATGATCTGTGAGAGACGATAATGAGCCTGAAATTTAAATGGAAGTACTTTTCATAGATATTATGCAATATTTACTAAATGATATAGTAATTAAAAATTGAAATAGAAACATATATCAATATAGATAGATAGATAGATAGATAGAGAGATAGATAGATTGGTAGGTAGGTAGGTAGGTAGGTAGGTAGGTAGGTAGGTAGGTAGGTAGGTAGGTAGGTAGGTAGGTAGGTAGGTAGGTAGGTAGGTAGGTAGGTAGGTAGGTAGGTAGGTAGGTAGGTAGGTAGGTAGGTAGGTAGGTAGGTAGGTAGGTAGGTAGGTAGGTAGGTAGGTAGGTAGGTAGGTAGGTAGGTAGGTAGGTAGGTAGGTAGGTAGGTAGGTAGGTAGGTAGGTAGGTAGGTAGGTAGGTAGGTAGGTAGGTAGGTAGGTAGGTAGGTAGGTAGGTAGGTAGGTAGGTAGGTAGGTAGGTAGGTAGGTAGGTAGGTAGGTAGGTAGGTAGGTAGGTAGGTAGGTAGGTAGGTAGGTAGGTAGGTAGGTAGGTAGGTAGGTAGGTAGGTAGGTAGGTAGGTAGGTAGGTAGGTAGGTAGGTAGGTAGGTAGGTAGGTAGGTAGGTAGGTAGGTAGGTAGGTAGGTAGGTAGGTAGGTAGGTAGGTAGGTAGGTAGATAAGTAAAGTAAGCCTAGGTGAAAATATAAAATGAAAATATTGAGAAGTTGTTTCTATATGCAATAAAAAGATTAAAAAAGCAATTTCAGAGTTTGCCATTCCACTCAATTAACTAGTTACACCTTGAAAAAGTATACCCTCGCATTGACATACATCAAATTACGCATATCGATCAGTAAGGCAAATAAACAATTTCAAGCGTTTCACATTACTTAGTTGACTCATGAACATATGAGCTCAAAGGAATTTTGTACAATAATTTCATGCAAAAATAAGTGAAATAGTTTAACATATTTCATGTTAATTTCAGTGTTAGTTAACAAACAGCTTAGCATGCTTGTGAGCTAAAAAATAATAAAAAATTGCTCATCAGTGCAATTTGATTGATATTGAGGCCTTACGTGGTGATTAGGGCTGCAACATTTCTATAATTCAAATAGAATAATCGTTTCAAATATGAACTCAGTATACGCATAAAATTTTTATGTATTTACTGATGTATAATTTAATTTCAAATTTTATCGTTTTGGTTTCTCTAATTGATAATTTAAAGTTTTCAAGCTTTATCAATTAATGTTATAATAGCTCATTAAAGCATCTATTTTGTTACCTTTGATACCATCTTGCTTCGAAAGATAGTTATCTGAAGGCATGTATTCAGACTCGATAGCAACATCTAAATTAGGATCATTGTAAGCTTCTTTTGGTTTCTTAGTTGGATCTGTTGTATAACGGGAACTTGGAAGACTTTGCACTGGTTTTTTCTCTTTTCCTGTGTAAATTGAAATATTTGATTTTAATACTAAAATAAAATTAAAAAAATTTTTTATTTTATGAAAATTGGAAATACAACAAAGCAAAAACCTTTGGTGAATTTGACGCCGTCATCACCATAATCAATCTTTGGGTTCAAGTAGTTGTCTCCTTGATTATCCTTTGAAAAAAAAATAGCATGAAAATTATTATTGATATTCTCGAAAAAGTTTTTTTGTTGATCAAACTAAAATTTTGAAAAAAATTGAAATTATTGTCTTATACCTAGGAACTTCCTGACAGGAGTGAAAGCTAGATTATCTATATGAATACAATACATTGAAGGGTTCAGCTTATAGAAGCTTGAAACTTTCACAAGTTTTGTTGTTAAACATTTAAAATATCATCTAAAAATATTCATTACAAAGTAATCAAAAGTTTAAAGAAGCCTTAAGATAAGTTTCCAAACAAATAATTAGGTCTAATCATAGTTTAATTAAACTTAGGCTACAGCAATTGTTCTAAGAGAAACTAAGTCAATTACAAAACATTTTGATATATAACTGACTGTGTTTTCAGGACTTGGTTGAAGATAATAATCATCCATCGAAATCACCTGGAAAGTTTTCACATAATTCATAATCATTATATTCATTATTTACCAAGAATTCAAAAATCCACAGCGAAAAATTGATGAAAACACTGAAATATATTAGGATATATTTAGAACATAATACTATAAAATAGTTAATTCTATTAAAGATTAGTTTTATAGAAAGCTTTACCTTTTCAGGACCGTCCGTGTCAACCAAGTCTTCGACTTCGATGTTGTGAGTTGGAAGTTTCATGAACTCATCTCCCTATTGTTGATACATGTGATAAAAAAATTCCAAAAAGCAATAATTAAATTTATTTAAAAGCTCTCAATACCTGGATAACAATGAATCTGCCGGGGTCTCGGGACATTCGTGAAAACTCTTGGGACAAGTCTTTAAAGGATGGTCGGCTTTCCGCATCCACCATCCAACCTGAAACATTATACCGTTTTATAAACATTGAAGCTTTTAACAGTGATTTTCATTTTTTGTCTAATTTCTACTTACATTTAATCATTAACATGTAAATATCAATAGTGCATATTTCAGGCTGAGATAAACGTTGTCCCTTCTCCAACATCATGAGCACTTCATGAGCTGGCAAAAACTCATAAGGTCGACTTCCAAACGTGAACAACTCCCAAATAGTGACTCCTAAATAAAGTTGAAAATTGATTTTTTCAATTTAGTTTCATGAATTTTGGTTGTTTTATTCAGTTTAATTGAACTATATGATGTCCAGATTTCTAAAGAGTAAAGGTAAAGTTAGTTGGAACATGGAAACGATACACAATAATATGTTTTCATAATTGCATAATGACAAACCATAGCTCCAAACATCGCTTTTATGGGTAAAGATCTTGTGCCTTATGGATTCAACGGCCATCCACTTGATTGGTAGCTGTGAGTCATTTGTTTAAATCAGTATTTTTTGTTATTTTCAGTAAATTCAAATAATTTTTTTGTAAACTTTTAATTTCTTTTGAATATTTTTTCGAACCGTAAATTTTAAAACTTTTTTTTTGCAAAAAAATCCTAGAATGAGTCAAAGTGATATTGTAAAAGTTACCACAAATAAGAGTTTGAAATAAAACTAATATTACATTATATATTTGAAACCATTTTGAACACTGTAAAAATTAAACTCCAATGAAAATAAGAACAAACTTTTCCATCCTTGGCTTCAATCTTTTCTTGATTCACTTCCAGTAATTTTGAAAGTCCAAAATCTGTTATCTTTACCACGTTGGCGTTTTTGACTGCAGGTTGATAAAAACTTTTTACTTTTGGCTATAAACTTTTGAAAAATACAAAACAGTCATTGTATTATTTTTTGCTATTTTTGTTGGAATAATAACATTTAAGCACCTAAAACATTTCTCGCGGCTAAGTCCCTGTGAACAATTCCTCTTTTTTCTAAATACTCCATACCCTGAATAATAACATGCAATTATTTAAATTTGAAAAAAAATTGTCTAAAAACCTGTGAAATTGTTCACTTAGTATAAGATTTTACTTAACCCGATATTTATATAATTTAAGTTTGAATAAACCTTTGAAATTTGTAGTGCCCAATTCAATAGATTCTTTGAACCAATATTATTTTTATTTTTCCTTAAATAATCCAAAAGTGATCCAAATGGCATAAGAGGAGTAATGAGTTGAATGGGAGAAGTCATACAGATTGCCGTTAATCGAACACAGTATGGGTGGTTAACTGAAGCCATTATTCTAGCTTCATCTAATAGCTCTGCATTTTGACTAGATGTTGATCCTTCACTTAAAACCTTTATCGCAACTGGCATTTTCAAATTTTTCCCTTTCGGAACAAACACTCCCTGTAGAAGTTTATGAAAGTAAAAAATCTTTTAAGAAATATTAACTGTTTGATTTCTAGTTTGATTATCGTTGAATAAAAAATTGAAAGCCTGAGTAGAGGTACAAATATTTGAAGTACGTGTCATAATGAACTTGCATAATCTAAAACCTTAACCATCTAACATATGAATAAATTTTTACTAAAAAAATGAACTTTATTAAAAAATGCATGTATTATGATATTTATAGGTAAAAAAAAGAAAAACCCGCTTTAATAAAGAACAGTGACAATACGAATAATATGGTGAAACACAAAAAAATTTAAAAACCTTTTTCTTGTATTTTAATTTTTCAATAAAATACCTTAAAAAAAAGCTTTCAAGAAAAACCATAGCACCTTGTACACAGTTCCAAATGCTCCTGATCCAATGACGTTTTCTTTTCTTAGTTCTGCTTCTTGCACCACTAAGAGATGAGCAACATCGGGTTGTGCATCGGTGGGCATAAGAGGCTGTCGACAAAATATAGTATTGTTTTCAAACTATAAAAATGTATAAGCGTAGATGCAATTTGAATAATAAACAACCTTATAGATAAATTCAGAGAGAATACACAACATACATAGACTAATTTATACAAAATTCTTAACGTTTATAACATTCAAATTCTTCAAACCCTCAACCTCGTTATCTTCAAAGCCTCCAATTTTCGCTTCTAAACGTCTGGCTTCAAAAACTTTTTTAGCGGCTTGTTTTCTCAAGTAAAAAATTACCAAGAAGATCACTGCCAATAAAATCAAAAAGGCAAATATCAATCCCAGAATGAGTCCAATACGGCCTTTGCTGGTGTAGTTGAGGTAGTCAAATTTTTAAAAACTCAATAAAAACAACAAAACTAATCTTTTTGATAAATTCTAATTGAAATAATACATATACAAAATAAAAGATATTTTGAATAATATTATTAAATTTTCATTTTATAAAAACATCCCATAGAATTAAGAATATTTTTAAGGTTATCAGAATAAATTATTTTGTTGGCTTGTATAGCTTAATTGACACCACACTAAGTTAACTTTACCGGTTTTGATACCATGTGAGACCGACAATTAGCAATTGCTCAACAAATTTTATTTAAAACAAGTGCTTGGTCGACATCATACAAAACCCTTTATGAAATCCACTTGAACTTACCTTGTGTCCAAACTTTATATAATAACATCTAAACTCACCTCGAACCAGTAGCTGCATAAGCATAATTATCAGAGACACACACAGAGCTTTTTTTATTGTTAAGTTCTTCTTGAATTATATTGGGAAACTCTTTTGGACACTCTGATGTGCAATTATACTGCAGAGGTATCATAAACAGTTAAGTTTGTTGGGTTAAAAAAGAAATTTTGAATTGGAATTTTTAGCAATACTAAATATTTGTTTTAGTAAAAATAATATAGAAAAAATTATAAAATTAAAATTTCCTAAAAGGGATCACTTTCTATTTATGAAACTCAAAAAATATTAATTATGCATAAGCCAACTTTAGGGTTTATTTCTCTATTTTCATAGTCAACATAGACTTTCAATCCACTGCATGTGACACAGTCCATTGAAGTGGGGCCAGTACATTCTATACATATGCTGTCACAGTCTTTGCATCTTGAAAAAATTTTAAAATTCAATTTAATTTTTTTCAAAAGTTTAAATGGTTGAAACGACGATAATAGGGCTACAATAATAAAGATAATGATGACCGTTTCAGGAACAACTTTAAAACACAAACTTAGCGCTCTAGTGTTTAGGCCTAATAACTTTATTAAAGTCCAAATTTAAACACCATTTTTTTTGTTTTCCAGTAATTTTCTAAGGTTACTTATATCATGCTATCATAATAATTACTTTTTGGAAGACTCTACGTGGACTGTTTAATCAGTTTGCTTTCTTCAAGCAATTCTAAAACTAACACTTAACAACCCAATGATAAAATATGGTTTTTTCCCTACCTACACAAAATAGCACTCAAAAAAATGAGTTTCAAAAATATTAAGAACAGAAAAAAAACTAATCGAAATAACATTATGCTAATGAAGTGAAAATGACTAACATAGGTTTAGGGTACGGGGAACCTCTATTATCTGGATAAGTGTTTCTAATACATCTTCGTTCACATTTGTCGTGAAGTATTACATTTTTACATGTGGAAAGATCGCAATTTATATTCGAGGGTCCGAAACATCGGTCGCATTCATGGTGGCATTCTTTACAGTACTGAATATCACAGATAGTTGAAAACTTTAGAATATTGCCATTAAAATAGCAATAAAAGGTAAAGAAATACTCGTCTGAAAAACTTATACATATTAACAAATTTTATTAAGTGAAATATACACGTTTAAACAATTAAATTTTAAAATTCCTTTTATATGCCTTTCAAAGGTAATTTGAATGTTTGGGAAAAACTGTAAAATTCATTAACATATTTAGGTTGTTAAACCACAGTAGACATTATACAACTTTTAATTCAATATTGCCATATATATTTTTGTTTTTACAGGCTACTTTGCTGAAAATTTGACATTGCATTGTGAATGGTAGAGAAGACTAGTGTTCAGGTTTAAATAAAATACTTGAAAACGGTTTTCATATAATCCTATTTACACATTTGAATTAATCAAGATTTTTTAATACCTATTTTATAAAAAAAAATTACTCAATAACTCAGTGGACTAATAGAGATATAAAAATAAAAAATTTTAAAAATTTAATTTCATGTTCTCAATCGATACTTGAAAAAACTCTGTAAAATTTTTATAAGCTTTTACCATGGAACGAGTCAAGTAGTATTTATTAGGACAGTTTTCATTTTCAGGCAGACATTGCACTTTTTCATACCCTGATTTATCCATGCGAAAAATGAAACAATCTTTGCAGCCTTTAGAGGAGCCATACAAATCAGTAGCATCGTAACATCCATCTTTGCAAAGCGGATTACAAGGTTGACATTGGCCGTTTGCATCAGGAAACTTTCTAAATTTTTAAAACTTTGATTGTAAAAACTTGATTTATACTTTAGTGAGAGTGCAAGAAACAGATTAAAAGCAAAGATCTTACTCTACAGGGCATGCTTCGACACAATTGGGACCATCTTTGAAGTTGAGGCACGAGTCACACGTGTTGGGCTCCTAATGATTTGAAAACTTTAATCTACACAAATCTTTTAAAAGCTTCGCTAAAATACCAACTAGTTTCATTTTCACAATACAATAACTAAAAAAATGGTACATATATATGTGAATAATTTTACTAGTAACAAAGTTATCAAAAAATTGAAGCTCAAAGTTATGTTGATTTTTGCATTATGTTTACTTGGTTAGAACAAGAGTTGGCGCACTGTGGATGACAAGGTATACATTTTTTAGCTTTTTCGTAATAACGTTTTCCACATTGATTAACACATTGGTCCCCTTGCTTCATAGTCTTACATGATATACAATCTCTGTCCAAAGGACCTCTGCAACCATCTGATGAGCATTCAGAATGGCATACTCTTCCTTCTTGTTCTGATAAGTTTTAAATACCATTGAAGTTATTATACACTTTGAATGAGTATTCATATAATATGTGTAATTAATTAGTTTAAACTCACCACAAATGGTTTCATTCATGTTTTTTTTCACACTGATTTGGCTTTTATTAAGCTGCAATGCTTTTTCCCAATTGATACCGGATGCATGACACAGTTGGTTATTATTTGATATGGCAAGCTTACCATTTCCAACAAATTCCAAACTATCAAGATCGAGTCTTGTAATGTTGGTATGACCTATATAAAGAGTGGCACCATACCTATTTAAAATAAACAGATTAAAATATTTTTTTTAAATAAAAAACTAATGAAACTTACCATAAGTTTTTACCGTTGACTCGTTTCAAATTTTTGAGAAACGAAAGATCGTCAATTTGGTCAGTTGATATTACCAAATTATTTTCTATTAATGTGACATTTTCGAGAATTTTCAGTTTTTCTTTACTCAGAGGTATTCGATCAAATTCCCTGTAAATAAATTAAAAAATTTCAGTTTTAAAATATATTTTTTGGATAGGATAACAAACGTATTGAAAGATCCGTCGTTAATCTGTATAGCTCCATCAATGATGGTGCAATCTTGCAGAGAGTCAATGTTTGAACTCGTGAGGTATTCTTCAGTGAAAATACAGCCTGAGTTAGGTTTTTAGAGTTTTGTTTATTAAATTTTATCAGGTTAGCAGTCTAACTTTATATAAGTTTAAAAAAAATAGTTTTACTGAACATTTAATATCCAATCAAATAAAGAAGCTTTTTTCAAACAGTATTTAGAACATAAATAACTAAACAAAAAATTTAGGAAAATATTTTTGAGAATAGTTTAATGACATCAATATTAACCCGTTTGTGTCCATTGATCTCATATGGGATCACTCACCTCTAACAGTTTTACTAATTATTGGTTAATATTTATCCAAATCCAGTTAAATTTTTTCATTAACTAGGGTTATCTCTTCAATATTAAATTTATTCGCCTTGAATTTTCAATTTTAATTTTGTGATATTCAAGCTTAAAATTGTTCAAATTTCACTTTTATGGGCGTTTATCGGTAAACATTTAATTAAGGCATAATAATTTATTTTTATTTTGGAACAAAATACATGTAGAATCAACAGAATTAAAGGCATTAAAAGTTGCTTATCTTATATGAGGTTAATAGGCACAACTGTTAGCAAATGGGCGTTTTACATAAAATACATTATAATTAGTGGAATTTCAATTTAAAAAAGATGAAAATTGCATAAAATAAATAAAATAGTCGAATAAATAAAAAAAATAATTTTTTGTAAATATTATTTTATATTTATGATTGAGTGATACAAAATTTCATAAAATACTTCGTACATCACACACTCAAACAGTTTATTAGGGGCAAGCCAATTATATTTGGCTGCAAATTTTGGGCATTGTGCGGTTCTTTAAATTATTGCTCTAACTTTGATCTGTATTGTGGTAAAAACTTATCAGATCAACGCAAAAACCTACAACTAGGACCCTAAGCTTTCTGAATATGTTGGATGCGGTAAAAGAAATCCAATTGCACACTATTTTTTGGCAACTTTTTCACAATATATCCATTATTGGTTCAACTAAAAATTTTGATTCCCAAACAACAAGGAATATAAAAAATGATAGGTTAAGAAAAGGCTCTGACCGACAAAAAACAATGAATAAGCAAGAGACACTTACAGCTATAGTTTCGATGCCAATGAAGAAATGAAGAAATTGTGAGATGGCTTGATAATACTGTGGTAAACTTTGGAAAAAATTATGATATTTCATAAAATAACTAGTTGGAAAAATGAATTATAATCAAAGTTTTAGTTCCACGGTCTAATGTATTTAAAACATTTAGCTCAAAATGTGTGGAGTGTATAAGGACGATTGGTGGGCAAGCAAATATGTCACAACAATGAAGGCTAAAAATGGTATTGACCAATATTTACAAAAATCCTAGGTATGGCTGTAATAAACTTTCGCATAATCTGTAATTGGTCAAACGAGGAAAGTGATACGCAAGCCCAAAAACGGATTTGCACACATTTAGAAGAGCAATTAGCCGATTCTACTTCAAAAACAACTGCGTTTAGTCAACAAAAAATCAAAAAGTACAATTGTTCAAGGCCTTCACAAGTCCCTTATAATGCCCATTTCAATCTTAAAGAAAATATTATAATAACTAAAAATGAACAAAGAAGATGCAAAAACTAGCCATGTACCGCTAGACCACGGACATTTTGAAAAAATTCACAGTTACTTTGAGCGTAGCTTAGATTTTTTCATATCATAATCTCAAATAAAAATGAGAATTTATGTTTTTAAAGAATTTGATGAGTTTTTTGGTTATTATATGTGAAATTTCGTTTTTTGTCATTTAAAGAATAGAACAAACAGTGAAAAATCCTTAATAATTTTGAAAAAAAAAATATTTTTTTAGAACTTTTTGAAAAATTTTAATTACGAATAAATATATAAATTTGAAATTTCTTTTTTATTTTTGTCTTAAAAATCAAATTAAAGTGAATTAAATTCTTTAAACCACTCTTTAATGCTATGCGGTTGCTAACACTTGTGCCCATCGATCTCATATGAGATTACCCTGTATCTCGCTTATTTTTTGACAAAATTAAAATCTATTTTTTCTGTGTTTTTATATGGTTGTTTTAAGATAAGAACAGAAGTTTCAATAAAAAATTACTGTCATTAGCATTTTGGGCACAAACGGGTTAATAGTTGATCAAAGAACATTAAGTATTCTATTTGAATATAAATGAGATTGTATGAAAAATAGTTTTATAGTCTAAGAAATTAAAAATGACTCCTAAAAAGTATTATTTAATTAAAATAATAGTAGACCAAATTTATATTTTTTTTCAAAATTGTTATGGTTTGATCGATTAAAAAATATATTTTGAGTAAATGTTCACTTGTTTGTAGTCTTAAGTGTGTTACAATTTATAGCCTATTTGCTTAGTTCTTTCAAGCTATTTGCTTTTATGATAATCTAAAAATCGTATTTCATGTTATAAAAATGAATATATCTATAAGATTTTCCTCTCCATTTCGAATGTACATATCGTGGATTTGTATAAAATTATCAAAAAATGAGCTTTCTATATTGAAGGATTTAAACTCAGTTAATGCTATTTTAAAGCCTTTTAGTTTCAGTTCCATCAGTTTTTAGATCATATATGAACGTTCAAAACTGAGTTAGAGAAGTGAAAAGTATTTCAAAATCTACTTTCTATAATAAAAAATATTAGTATTGCTTACTTCATATGTGAGTTCGACTCGAAAAAAACTTCGTGAGATTTAATGAACGTTGAAAGTGTTTTCGATTCGATTATTTATATTAGGTTTGAAGAATCATAATGAAAATGACTAATTAAATAACAATACTTTCAATAAATTTTTAAAAATTGAGTTAAATATCAAAAGAAATCAATGATCAAACTTTTTGGACAAGGTCCCTTGCACTCTTCACAAGTAGACGTCTCATCGTCTGCAGTGGTACCTTCTGGACACCTATTTACGCATGCCGGCCCGCTGCGGTACATATGATCTGGTTTTAATTTGAGTAATATTAATTTTTGATGATTTATGATTACAACGATCATTAATTATTTTTGAAATTTTTTGAAGTTTTGCTTACTTGGACACTCTTTAACACATTCGTGGCCGTAAGCAAACTTAGCATTGGGGTTTGGAATTGTTTTGTAATTGATTGGATCATAGATCATAGGCGGAGGGCAATTTTCTACACACACACCTTCATCACTCAAAGTTTTGCAAGCCTAGTGAGTAAGAAATTATAATATTCAAACGAGACTCGATAGGATAGTCGAAAAGCTATGTTTTTTTTATGAATAGTTGAATGTTCGACAAAAAACACTATTTAAATTGTATTATAATGTCATGAAGCTTCTTGCAAGTTCCGCTGAGATAAACTCGATCCCATCGAAACAAATTTGAAGTGTTTTATTTGTTGATAAACTACTTACTAGGTTAAAAACCATAATCAATGGTTAGTTGAATGAGATTTAAAACCAACAAATTATGCTAATCTTTGACAGCTTATTCAAATAAACTTTATTTTTAAAATAAATGTTTTTCTCACAAAACAATCTTTGTTTGAATGTCCTGAACACCCTCCCACACAAGTTAGGGAACAACACTGGTTTGGCTCAGGCCCGAAACAACGACCCCCACAAGCTTCAGCACAAACTTTCTTTGTTACTATTCAAAAGAGTAATGAGGAAAAAATAAATTTCACGATTTGCAATTTATAAAATGAAAATAATTGATTTGATCGCGTTTATATGAATCATATTTAAAACAGCTCTTGCTTTTGAGGATCACAGAACCACTGAATAATTGCAAATGTGTTTGACCTCGTTTGGAGAAGTTTTTGAAATATTTGAAAAAATTTTTGGAAAAGCTGAATCTTTTAAATGTTTGAAGGTATTTTATATTTTTGTGTATTTCTTTTTCAGGTTTTTTATTAATAGTGTTTTTACACGTGACCATTTTTTCAGTAATTGAATGCCAGAATCACTCTTGAGTGGTACTATGTTTTTATTAAAAAGTAGATTTCTGGTGTCAATGTGTATTGTCTTTGGTATGATTAATGCTTTAAAAACACAATTAATTTGTCTTTTTTGAATATTCGTGTGATCTTTTTTTATTTCCAAATAGAGATAGTGTTAGAAAATAGTTATTAAATATTCAGTCTTATTTTAGAAAATATTCACAAACGTTAAGTTGTTAAAAACCCTTTCAAGTCTTAATCCATAAAACAGGACTTAAAAAAACTACAATAATGATGACTTAGATACTCAAAAATTAAAAAGCATATTTTTAATAATTTTTTAACGCACGTGTTTGGCATTGAGTAACATTAGACCCCCAGCAATGCTTTTTACCCTCAAAACTCTCGCATTCAGTTGAGCATGGAGAACCTATATGTGATAATTATAAATTAGTCTAAGTTATGCAGATTTTCACCATAAATTAGACAGTTAAAATAATAAAAGTTGTGTAAAAGATTTCAATTAACTAATTCAAGATATAAAATTAATAGTTATTGACAAAAGTTTAAAAAAAGGGAATTTTCGGTGATTAATAGCATCAAAGACAAAATAATCTTGTCTGAAAGTTTGTTTATCTTTTACATAAACACACATTTAGTTTTATGTCATTTGGAAAATTAGTAAGAAAAATTTTATAAATTTATTATGAACTTTTCAATTTATTTTACACTGAACAAAATCTTACAAGTATACAGACATTAGTTTATTTATTTGATACTTTACTATAATTTGGCAAAAATTTTGATTTTTTGAATAGCTAAAGTACACATTAACGTACAGTTTTCTGCGTTTTTTTCTATTATGTTGTTTCCATAAGTAATATCTGTCCACAAAACATCGTCAACATTGCACAGGCTGTTTTCATGTATCATCACGTCACCACGAGTTATTTCTGTTCAGTGTTATAACTCAACATTCAAAATGAACTAAAGTATATTAGCTGAAATAAATTATAAAGAGAGATGAATTGTCTACCGAGCAAAGATACGAGCCCGATAGGATTGTCTCCAACCTTGTTGTTTGCTATGAGCATACTATATTCTTTATCGTTGAATGCTTTATCTCTATAAATATAGTTATTTCAAATTGAAATACGTGCTTGAATCTAATAATCTCTTCTTACTTCAAAAGCGTCTCGCCATGTATAAGAACTAAATTTGGAAGGGGAATAGAAGGAAGGTAGGAATCATACACTAGAAGATAACCTTTAATAAAAGTTATGATTTTTATTTTCATGGAAAAAATATACTGTTAATTGAAACCTCAAATATATTTTTTCAAATTTAAAATCCTACCTGAAATTTCTGTTATGGATTCTAAAAAAGTCCAATCTTCGTCTGGAATTTGAATTTATAGTTGTTAATATGAAGCTCTGAACATGAAGTTGGATATCTAATAATTGGATTTGATTACGAACAGGAATACATCCAAAACGAATATGATATAAAACCACAATAATCAACCGATCTTTTAAAAAACTAAAAGATGAAGTTTTTTTTGAATTTTTTAGATAAAAATTTAGCATTGGTACTGCAAAAGCTAAACTTCAAAACTTTTCATTTTGGATTGAATTGACAATCACTATTATAAACACAAAACCTACATTATGACGAGCAGGCATTTTAGTCAATGTTGTTGAAAAATAATATTTGAAACCAAACCCAAAGTTGCTAGTAAAAAAAACCAAACCTTTTTCTTTAGCATCGACGATTTCTAAGTTTCCGTCAATTTTTGTACAACCGGCAAAATTTTTCTTAAGTTCTTTCAATCTATTTGGAACGTTTATAAAACTCAAAAATACATTTAACAAATAAAAATTTTGATATCATATGTAATGATTGAAATTAATTATTAAAATGAGTTTCAGTTTACATTTTTTGAACTATTAATAGTTGCCTTAAAACTGCATAGAATACAAAGCACTTTTTGTTGAATATATTTGAATAAGTTAGTAGTCAACTTTACGCCACAAAAACTTTTTGTTTATAAAGTTTTATCATTTTGGCTAAATATTATTTGTTCTAGTGATAAAAATGAATTTTTTCAAAGAATAAATCTATGGAAACCTAGAAGCAGAGTTTCCGTGCCGTGTAAATTTGTGGTTGGTCCCTCTGCAAGCTGGAAAGATGAATGGAAATTAAGCATCCAGTTCATTAGGAATCAAAGAATATTATACTTGGTAAGCTGATGTTCTCTAAAATAAAACTTGATATGTTAGACTATACACAAAAAACTTTTTTAGAAATAATAAATCATGTATCGACTTATTCTACCATTGCAATCTATGGAAAAGTAAGATTTACAAATGTTTTTTTTTAATTAAAAATATTCATCGATCAAAATGAATCATAAAATCAAATTAAATAATTCTTGCGATGTATTTTTTTATAAACTTAAAATATAAATTCAATATAATGGTTTGATACTAAATGCAGATTGTCTTATTTTCACACACAAATTAAAAAGCCATGGAAAGACTTTGATAAATAGAAACGCTAAACGCAACTTTTTCAAAATTTAACTTTTCAACTCTTTGTGACTCATATGCAACTTCTCTTTTATACTATACATTGATCTGAAAATACTCAAGTTTTAAATCATTCAGTTGCAAAATATTAAAAAAAACTATAATATAAACTTTTAATAGCTAGGCCTAACTTTGAGCAAGCTCAGTAAAAATGTTTAATTAATTGAATCATAAAAAAATAATTATCAACTCAACACTATTTCTAATCTCAAAATTAACCTATTATTCTAGTTGTTTTTCATTAAACAAGAGATAATAGTAGATGATACTGTAATAACGTTCAAAAAATAGCCCTTTAAAAAAGCTTTGCAATAGATTTTAAAGCTCATGAGCTTCAGATGCTGCAGAACTTCAAGTGGATTCCTAACATTATTCTAAGATTCTTAACGGTTCTTCATCGTGTTTCTAGATGTGAATCGTTAGTTTTGATAGACTTAACGTTTGTGTGTCTACTATATTTTTTTACAAATACTTATTCACTTAATATTAAACTTCAATAAATATTTATTAACTTGATGAATTAAAAGTAGAATTTTTTTTAGTAATTAATGAAAAAAAACATGCTTAGGTTCTAATAATTTTTAGATTAATTATATGGTGATTTTTTTTCAATTTTTTAAAAGACGTGATAAATGTCAGAGGAATAATGGTAATTATGTATAAGTTATGAGATCCTTATTGCAATAATTACCACCCAGATTTATAATGAAACACGTTTTCATAATATCGTTTTAGCAAATTCATTTGCTATAAAGATTTTTTCAGAGTTCATAAAAATTACATCAAAATAAAATTACTTATATTATAATGTTATTCTATAAGTAACTTCTAAACGCGTTTAAATAATTAAGTTAAATAAAATATTCTAGTTTCGCGCCAAGTTTTGTATAAAAATGCTAAACATTTTTAAGGTAAAATAATACACTTACTTTTAGAGTAAGATAGCTGGATATTCAATAGTAAAAAAGAAATGAGAATGATGATATGAAGTGAACCCCTTCCATGCATTTTGACACTGCAAATTTGCATAGTTTGGTTGAATGAAAATCAAGTCTATGTTATGAAGACGTTGTATTTATCAATTTATGATAAAGATTTTTAGCCATTGTCTGTTTTTCACAATGTATTTTAATTAAACAAGTGTTTTATAATTTTCAAATTAATCCAAAATTAGGATACGGAAAGGCTCTGACAGGTAAACTGTAAACATTGGATCATTTAAGTGTAGTAAAAAGCCAATCATTCAACGAATAAACTACATCAAAAAACTTTGAATTTAAAGTAGATAAAACAGTGATTATTATAACGAATTCGACACAATTCTTTGCTTTATATTTGATTTTAAAAGCCCCCTAACGATTCGATTGAACTTATAAACATAGACAAGTTGTTTTGATATGAAGCAAAAAATTATAATGAAGCATTTTTTATACACGGATATTTCTGCCTTTGAAAACAAATATCCAAGGGTAAAAATTCATATATTACTAACTCACCGCTGGTTTATAGCACGTTCAAAACTTTAATTTATTGTCAAATTGTTTCAGTAGTTCACTTGATTAACTCAATTAAAATTTTCTCAAATTTCAAATAAAACACCAAACCAAAGTAATATTTACGTTAAAAACAAGAGCTTTTTACCTGAACTAGCTGCTTTTGTACAATCACTTAATATTAAGTATATATGTATAGCATTATGACTAAACAAATAACGTGTCTTTCTTCTTATAGATGAATATATTTTGAGTTATAAAAATTGAATGTTTAATTTAGATTTCTGAAACTTCTACACCAAAAAACTCAAAGTTTTCAGCAAAAATTTACCAAATTCATTTAGTTTAAATCTATTGTAGAAAAAAATATTTAATCACTTTTTCATTGAAACAAGCTTCCGAATTTTAATATATTTTTGAATAAACTTCAATGTATTTTTCTGTGTAATACTACAATATGAATGCGGCAAATTTAATGGAAATACTCCATTACCTTTAAATCAAGATTTATTCTTCAAATGTTTTGTTAGTCAAAACCATAGAAATATACAAGATAAATTTTGACCAGTAGCTTCGATAGTAACTCATGCTAGCTCGGACGATTCATAAATAAGATAAAGTTCTGTCCTAACAAAGAAAGCGAAAAGTCTATTTGTATGTTTTTTAATAATAAAATGTGTTTTAAATACGAATATTATTTCAAAAATAAAATTTTTCATTATTTAAAATGGAAAAACTAGTTTTTGAAGCTGAAAATAAACTTCGACAATTCTACCCCATATGCTTTTTTCATAAGTTTACCTTATTCACTTGAGGCTTTTATAATTCATTATAATCTTTTTAATGATATGCATTTCATGTATTAAAAACTATCTGCGTCTTATTTGCACTTGTCTAACAAATATTATTCTCCAAAAGCCAAAGTCTAAATCATCAGGAAAAGACATCTGCTTTTTTGTTAGACTTTGACACTGAAAAGCTAACAAAAGCCCACATAAAATTTTTAAAGATTTAACAAAGCTGAATTGAAAAACACGTGAAATTATTCGATCTCCTTGACCACTTTCCTAAGCTTCTCAGGAAGGATAGTAACTTTTCCAGGTTTGCTGTGAAGTCTTTTGTTCTGTTCCCTGCAATTACACGTTTTGAAAGCATTAATCTTCAATACCATATATTTATAATAAACTTCTTGGTTGTAAAATTTACTTGGTTAAAAATCGTCATATGGAATGATGATGATAGAAGTCAACTTACTTTCTTTTCTGTGAGAGTTTGATGATACGATGTTCTTTGGTGGCGGCGTATATTTCCCTAGGCACATGACGATGAGTGACAATCCTTTTGACTTGAGGGTGATCTTTGTACTTGTGTTTGAGTGCTGATGCGTAATTTAAAGCTTCTCTTTCCCTGGGTTTCAACTGGAAATCGAGGCAGATTTGGTTAAGTTTTTAAAACATTTGAATATGAACAAATAGTAAACATCAGAGATTTATCGGCTAAAATTCACAGCTTAAATATTAGGTACTGACAACTCCAAGTTTTTCTGATGCTGAAGCCTTCCATACTCGAATGATCATTTCTTCAGAAGCTGAAAAGATGTAACGATTGTCCAACGACCACCTGAAAGGGAAGATGAATGAGTATCAATGAGAAAACTTACGTTAAATTTTGTTAACCCTTATAGAAATTTGTTTATCAAAAAACTAATTAAATTTTTGATTATAAATTTAAAATTTACCTTATGCACGATATTCTCTGCATTCTTTTAGTGTGGTAGACTTCTCTACAATTTTAATGTAATGATAATCAAAATAAATTTTAAAGTATTAAAAAAATCACTAATTACCGTTTACTTACATCAAAAAAATACTTAAGTTTTAAATGATTTTACAAAAAATAACTAAAGATTGATTGAAACTATACCCTTTTATAAATCAATATGTTAAACTTTAATGTTTAATTTTGAATATAAATCACTAACCTACTATGCTCGTTACGTTTGTTAAATATACGAATAGTCCTATCATAAGAGCCTGACACGAATTCTCTACCAGTTGGTGAGTAATCCAAATCTATCACTGTGTGTATCATTTGAATATTAATTATCCAAAGCTTATCCAAAAGCAATAAAAATTAAAAATTTTTCAGTTATAATAAAATTATATTGATGTAATAGTCATCAAATAAGACTAAAACTGAACCTAATCAAATAATATGAATAAATATAAAGCCGAACCCTTGGTAAAGGAAAACAGGCTATAAAATTGATTGATTGAAATATGATTAGATTATACTGTAGTAAATGTCCAAGTAAATGGGATTGGCAGCAGTGGGCCTAAATTATTGATACTATTATGAAGTAAATTATAAAATAGGTCATTTATTTGGACTTAATTTTTAGACTTTTAGCCCGCACTAATCAAATTCAAAATCCGTCGTTCCCACACTTGGGCAGTTTGCCTTGCCGTTGTCAACAACAAAAAGGTCATCCACAAAGCCAAATGACAATGATACCAGAATATTAGTTTGTTGATCAAAATCTGTTATTATAACAGAAAACATCCTTAACTTGGAGATGCTAAGTTTGGCGCACTTTAATGTCCTGCCCAGGACTAAAATAATCTATCATGTGACAAGCTTTGAAACACCTTGAAAAGTGGAAAAGCACAAACACTATAAAAAAAGAAACCATACTTTTTGAACTTTAAAAAATTGAAAAGGTATATAATTTGAAGTGTGAAACTTTATTAGAAGAATATAATAGAAGTGTATTGAAGTGATGTGTAACTCAATGCTAACAAAAATACGATAGATATGTTAGATAATGGATAATATAATGTAATGTATAGCCAACCAGCAGACACATGGTCTTTGTGGATAGTTTTGGGTGTTTTAAGGTTCCTCATGTCATATGAATACAAACTGGATTGTTGATTGGTAATTTCAACTTTGAAACTTTTTTCAATTATATTATCAAACTGAATTACAAATATAGCGGATATGATTAGTAAATCAAAAAAAAAAACGATTAAGGACAAAACACATATAGGGTTGAACCTTAGCGACCCATATAATGTATAGAAAGTATTGATATGAACTTGTAATCCTCATTGGCGACTGTGAAGATGAACGGCTCCATTGGATTCCATGCGATGTTGTTGCTATTCATTGTCATTATGGTCTGCAGAGAAAAAAATTCCTTGATAATACATTCATCTAATGGTATGTAATGTTGAATTTGAGGGAGTAAATTGAGGAGTTATCTTATGAGGTTTGAAAAAAAATAAATATTATATACTAGTAATTTTTCAGAGACATCGTATGTATTTTTCTTCAATATTTTGTAACAAAAACATCAAATAAGAAGAATTTTTAATATATTTATTGAGAATTAAAGGCTAAGTTTAGCCTTATCAAAAATTATAGCTTTTGATTCTCAATAAATGTATTAAAAATTCCTCTTATTTGATGTTTTTCGTTACAAAATATACTAGTAATATCTTATTTAGATTTAAATCTTGATTTTTTGAGTTTAAAGATGGGGCAGCTCTAGAAGATACAACAGTCTTAACGTATTTGATGAAGCAAACCTTCCTTATTCTTTGTGGCTTTCTTACATCATACAATACAATGCCTCGAGCTAAATCACACACTGCCAAAAAGTTTGTCTGCAACATCAATATAATATCTCAATAGTAAACATTCAAATACTTTATTCAACTATACTGAATCATTATCACCATTTTATGCCTATTTCTTTGTTAACGAAAATTTAAAGTATTTATATAATGGCAAAATATTATAAAATAACCTCAGATTTGTTGAATTTTACACAAGATGCTGTGTCGATTTCCTTAAATGACCTGACAAAATGATAATCAATAACTAAGATATTATATATTTGAAATGAAATGAATTTAGTTGTTTCAAATTATATAGTGTCCCTGACATTGATGTTGAACTGCATCAAAACTAGCGTTTGAAGTTAAAGGCTGCTTTTCTGTTATAACCCAGATAACAGTAGACTTTTGTAGTAGATAACGTCAGAGTAATATTCTGGTATCGTTTTTATTTGGTTTGGGTAATGATAAAGTGCTAACAAAATCAAAACAACTGCTCAAGCGTGGAAATGGCTGATCTTGAATTCAAAAATTTCAAGTTGGATATCAACTCAGACTGACAACCTATAAAAATTTGACCCATATAAAAGGGCTTATTTTATAAATTACGCTTTAAGTAGTATCAATAATCTAGTCCGACCCTAGTTACTGAACATATACAATATTATAATCTTATATGGTTAGGAAACCAGCACACCATGAAAATGCGCAAAATCACTAAATCTTGGTCCTATGTGGCCACTCCAGTTACTACATATTATTAGCTGCTATCAGCTTGAAACTAAATTTTGTGCATTTAGGACCTAACAGAGTTGACCTACCACATCTTCGTTTTAAAGATCACAGTCGAATATAACTTTTTGACCATTTGAAAAGATTAAAAACTCTAATTGTAAGGTCAACAAACACAAAGTATTTATTTTAAGTCACAAAGCTTTTCGTAAGACTAGCTTACATTATTAAGTGATGGTCTGTTGATAATGTAAGTTGATTATCACTTGATAATGTAAACTAGTCTTACGAAAAGCTTTGTGACTCGTTTTTGTGAATAAATACTTTGTGTTTATTTACTTTAAAATTTTATTTAGACTTTATGCTTCATAAAAACTTAGTTGACAGATTCCAACATTTCAGTGCCCCCAAAATCAGATCTCTGTTTTCAACTAACTCGAAAAAATCTTTCAATTTTTATAAAAAAAAATCATCATTATAATTTAATTAAAACCTACAAATAGTTAACGATTATCACGTTAACTCCTTGAAACTAATCAGGTGACTAAAAAATATTGAAACCTGATAGGCTCATTTCTCTCTGCACTCCAAACTTCAACAGTTTCACCACATGTGGCAAACATATTCTCACTTCCATGATGGTCCATGCCAGTAAAGTACCCCTGAGAAGATTATGTAGTTGTAAAAGTTCAATATGTTGTTTGTGAAGTTAGTAGTCCAGTCGTTTCTTATAAATCAGCTTCAGTTTTAGAGTTAAAGCTGATCAAACTACTTTACATAGCATATTTTCAAATAAAATATTTGTGTAGAAGTTTGGATTAAAATCAGTTAAAGGGAAAAAAATTTAAAAAAACAATGAATACTTGAAGATTATGAAACTTTATGTAGTTATAAATATTTATACATTTTGAGTTCTCACAAAAACCCAAAATGGTGTTGGAGTATAATTTATAAAATTTTTCATTATATTATATGTATAATTGATTAAAAACCCCATAAAGCTTAATTATTACCTAGTTAAAGACATGAATTATGTGCTAGGTGAAAGAAGTGAAAGCATGCTCAAAAAATTTGATAGATAAATTGAAGTCCAAAAAATTGTAGAAATTGTGAGAAAGATAAATCTAAGATGATTGGGCTACATTTATAATGCAAGGAGGATGCCAATTGTGAAACAGGGATGACGTTTTGAAATAGCTATTAAATGAAAGGAAGGCCAAGGCTTTTGGAAAAAAATGATGGAAAACCTTTGCCATAGACATATGATATTTTAAAACTTGAATTTTATAGAATAACTTCAACTCATCAGTTGCATTTTTCGCTAATATTGTGCTAATTCTTAAATAATTGGAATTTATTATTAAATTTTAAATTTATTTGAATTTTATTTTAAGTTTTAAATTTAAATAAGTTGAAATTATTATATGAACTTTAAAATATTACTTTTTTCTATCACTTTATTGAATATTTCAATACAACTAAAAAAGTGATAAATAAAATATTGAATAAAATTAATAGAAATCAAGGTAACCTTTGAGATAATGGTGTTGATTGGTTCATTAGATTCATCATCTCCCAGAGACCATTGCTTGATTATTTTGTCATCTCCACACTTTGAAAAATTTAAAACATTAAAAAATCTAATATCAATAAACTAATGAATTATAATAATGAGGTATTTATCGAAAATTTTAGTTGAATAAAATTTGTTAAATGTTCTTCCAAAAAACTCCTTATAAATCAAAAAAATATTTTGAGAATACCAATAAAATATATTGTAATGAAATCAATAATTAAGTTTTAAGACACACAAGGTTCTACAAAGAGATGAAGCTTTTTGATTCATAATACAAAATTTTTCCTAGAAGTTTCACAATTCCTTAATTTAATATGAACCTTTTGCTTATCTTTTACAACTTTGTATTACAGGATATTCTACTTTGATTATCATTCAACACTTTAAACATGGAGTCATAAAAATAAAAAAACATAATTATTGCCCTCATAAAATTGAACAGCTTTGTTTTTATAATGATAGATTATATTAAATGATATAAACATCATAATAATAATTTAATGGCACAAACAGTATAGAAGTATTCAGCGGAGGGCTCAACAGTGATGCCTCTCACATAACCATCATGAGCTTTTACTAGTGATTTGCAACATTTTCTACTTGGAATGTCCCATAACCTTATCTATAAATGAGAACAAAAAATATTTTTGAAATATGATGAATTTGATGTAAAATATTTCAAAAAAGTATATACTTTTGTTCAAACCAATTTAAATAATTAATGTTAATGACTAAAAAATATCAAATTTTGAAATATAGAAAACATTATTGATTTAAGTGAAAACATACAAACCTCTCCATCACAGGAACCAGAAAAAAGGTATCTTAGTTGTGTAGGATGTTTACAAAGACTTGAAATGCCATCTCTATGTCCATCAAAAGCTCCAAGAAATGGCTTAGCAAAAACTCTCTCTAATTTAGCCGCATTCATGGCTCTTGTGTACTCTCTTGGTTGTTGCATTGGATGGTCGCTAGAATCATAACTGCGAGGCACTGTTTTAATACAAATAAATAAATAAAATTTCTTAATTCTAACATATTTTTCGTTTAATTTTATACTATAAAATAGTTTATAATCTCGAATTAATATTCTGTCTAACTTTTATGTAAATCCTTTTTAGTTGCTCTCAAAGATTCACCCATATTTCGGGTCAAAACTTTGACTTTCATTTTCTCAAAATTTATTTTAAAAGAATTAAACCGTAATTATTATTATTCAACAAAGTGAGGGGTAAAAGTAAATTCAATAACCACGAGATTTTCAAAAACAAAGTATCTATTAACAAAGATATATTTCCTTCAACTTTTAAATTTGCTACAACTTTATTTTTCAAAGTGGTTGTCATAGCGATGTGTTAAAACAATAAAAAAGAAATGGCTTCTTAATAAATCAACTTTTCTCGAATGACAAAAGGTTTGCTTTCTTTTATTCTATTGTAACCTTAAATTTGTTTATCTTGGCAACTGGACCTCAAATAATTACGATTAGTGTTCTCATAAGTTAATTTCATTAAAAGCCAAAAGATCACTCAGCTACAACCATTATTCTTGCTGTTGTATTTTTTGGAAATCTTAGTAGTGTAATAATGAGAAGAAAAGCTCGTTTTGAACCTTTGTGGAGAGAATGGGACAGAAAGGCCAATAAACAAGTAATTGTTTTTAGCTTTTAAAATATTTGAAAAAACTAAAAGCTTCGAAATTTTGAACTAATTAGTTACCCAATAATGATGGTATAGCATATATCAAAAAGCTTCGTAAAAATAAAAAATTGAAATGTTTGTGTTTTTAGGATTTAAAAAATCTTTCAGTAATCATTAAGTAAAAAATCAATTTTTCCTACTTCAGGGGCTTTTACATACAGTATTTTTTTCAAACGGTGATGAGTATAGGGGCGAATGGAAAGATAACAAAAAGCACGGTATCTTTTAACTCAAATTGTCTCCAAAAGTTTTTTTTTGAAAATATATTTCATTTTTTAAAAATTCACAAACCTTTTTTAAAGTTTAAATATTTATTTGAATGCTTAAAAAATGCATGAAATAACTTCAATTTTTTTTCAAGTATAAAAATCAATTTTTATAAAAATTTAGAAAAAAATTTACTTTAATCAAATAAAAATTCTAAAAATGTTAAACATTAATAAAAACCGTAATTAAATCATCTAGTTTATATCAATATATCAAAGGTAAAGGTACTTACAAATGGAAAAACAAGTCAATTTATTACGGAGACTGGTTTGATGATATGATGGACGGCTTTGGTACTATGTGTGCGCCTCTTAAGCGTTCTGATAAACTGATCAAGCAATATTTTGGGGGCTGGAAAGACAATATGAAACATGTACGTATTAATATTTATATGTTTTAAGAATATTTATTAGATCTAATAAATAAAAAATACACTATAGAATTCAAAATAAAAAGTTGATAAAGAATATAGAAGAATGAATATAATTTCAGAACACTAATAAGTTTATTAAGATACGAAGCTTTTCGTTAACAATATAAAACGGTTTCTCATACTTGAAAATGTTACGTTGTTAACGAAAAGCTTCGTATCTAATAAACTTACTAGTGTTTTGAAATTATATTCATTTTAAGGTTTGGCTTTTGAAAAAATCAATATAGAAGAAAAAATTTAAAATACAAAATTTGTTTTTAAAGCTTAAAGATGATATATCGAAGTTATCAAAAATTTTTAATTATGAAAATATTACTTTTTAAAATTGTTAGCGTATTTGTTTCCATCAACTGTATGCTATAAAACTACAACAATTTTAATGAAAGATTATCAGCATAAAAGTTATAATTAATAAAAATGCCGAATAAAAACTAATTATGATAGAAATATTATTACAGGGCTATGGTACGTTTGTTTTCAAGGAAGGTGTGGTGTACGAAGGAGAGTGGTGTAGGGATATGAGGCATGGATGGGGTAGAATGAAATATGAAGACAACTCGTTTTATGAGGGAGAATGGTTTAACAATTTCAGGTCAGGACAAGGAATACTGAATTATGGCGAGTTTCATTATAAATTATCGATAGTTTGTTTCTAAATAAGTATGAAACTTTTTTAAAAACTTTGTCTAAAATATTTTTTCTTCAAAAGAAAACAAAAATGTTTACGAGGGCTCGTTTGATAAAGATCTCAAAAATGGAAAAGGAAAGTTTTACTTTAACGATAAACAACAGGTGAGTTTATTCAAAATACACTCTGAGTTTTTCAATTTTCACTTTCATTCAAAAGTAGTTTTATTAGGTTTAAATGAAGTTTATTTTTCTATCTGCCGCTATTTTGTTGGTAAAGATACGAGTCATGAATAATTCATGATTAAACGAATATGACCGATACTTCTTGCTTTCACATTTCACCAAATAAAAGTTTATAAAAATTTTATATATTCATGAATAATCTATTTTTTTTTAAATTAATAAGAGTATTAACATTGTGATAACTAAAGACTTGCAAAATATTTGAAGGCAAAACTTTAGTTTATAATTGCTTAAGTAGAAAGTTTTGTAACTTAAAAAGTCGTGACCTGGTTGATAATAATTCATTTTCGAACAAAAAAAATTATTTAAAAACTTTACCTTTTCCTCTTGAACTCTTGCTTTCCATTCTCAACTATCTTATTTTTTTCAGGCTGACATGCGTTAGGAAACCTCCAAATAACTTAAATGACCATCTTAGAGTAAATTTTTAAGCTTGAGACTAATTCTAAAAATAATTGTTGATTCAACAAAATCAACATCATTCATTTATTTCAAATCTATTTCAAAATAGTGAGGTGACGAAAAAAGAACCTTTAAATCTACTGGAGTTTTCAATAAGCAGGCATTATTCCCTTATTTATGGCGCGTTATTTACAAATAGAGGATAAATTGTTGTCGCAAAATAGCATTAAGAATTTGCAATATATTTTCAACTGAATTCTTCAAAACTCATAACTATTTTATGCGCAGATTTGAAAATTTCTTTCAATACCAACACGTGTACACATAAATCCGATTCGATTTTTAGACTATTGTTTATATTCATTATATTTTACAAAAATGATACGTTTAAAAAAATTTGGTGCATCTTGTTATTTGAAACTGAGAATATTTGCAATTACAAAGATTTATGAAGGCACCTGGATGAACGATGTTGCAAAGTGTGGAGAAATGATGTCCATCTACGAAGAGCCTGAACAACTTCATTATGATTTTCCCAAGGTAGAAATGTGTTAACTCTAACTAAAGTTGAAAATAAATTGAATTATTAAATATATGTAAGACGTGTTCAAATTGAGGGAAATACCATATTTGCAAATACTGACCATGAGTCGTACTGTGGGTAGTAACTTTTATCGCGTTTAGTCCAATTTTCGAGCATCAAGTACATATGGTATTTTCAAAGAGTTTTCACAGCTTCAATACTGAGTGCTTGAAAATAATTAAAGTATTTCATGCTATAAAAGAAATGTTTAATGGTATCTTCATACCACACATGAAGAAACAGCATATTATAAACAAATAATAGTCATTTCTTGCAAGACTAAATTATTCACCTTTCAATACTTAAAACCTAACTAATGTTTCAAATTGGAATTGACTGAATAATACAATACAAATATGAAAAAGATTATAGTGAAATTAACTTCAAGAATTTCTAGACCAGATAAGTATTATGCGAGAGAAAATATCTATTAAACTATTAAAAAATGACAAACTAATGGTATTTACTAAAATTTCTGAGTTATTTCATTTAATATTGTTGAATTCTCTTCTTAATTTAATAACTTCGCTATGCACAATTAGTCTTCAATTGAAAAAAGAAAAAAATTGAAAATTTTTATTGAATTTTATAAATATACTTTTTTCAATTAAAAATTGCCTATAAACGTAAATTGAAAATAAATTTTTAGATTGAATTGGTGGATCCATCAAAAGTTTTAGAAAACGCCGTTAATGAACTGTTTTCAGAATAATCATGAAATTCATGTTTTTTACCCATAATATTTTTAAATTTGATAACTAGATATTTTTGGTCGATTAAGCAAATTTTTCTTAAAACTTAATTTTTAATGAAAATTTTTCAATTCATATTTTCAACTTTTACTCTTCTCAAAGCTCACTGCTTATGTTTCCGGTGCTTCATTCGTTAAGATGAATACTTTTTCAAAAACTATAGTGTTGTTACTTGTATATTTCTATTTTGGTTTCTCAAAACGGCCTAAGTTTTTGATTAAAAAATTGAAACCAAAGTATCCTTGGGAAAACCAAGAGCCAAATTTTGACTATGTTGACGAGTGGGATTTAGAAAGAATTAATCAGGGCCATCGTTTAAATTTTGATTTAGCGAAAGAATTCAGTCAAAAACGTTCAAAAAACAAAAGTTCTCATTTTTCTGTCAATATGCTTGAAAATAGACTTGAAGAAGTGGATTATACTAATCTCACTAAGCCTAGGTGGGAAGTCATGTCGTATGACATTGAACCTTCTAGTCGAGAAAAAAGAGGTTTGCTTATTGTATTTTTAAAGTTTCATATTTTTAATTTCATTAAAATTTATTCAAAAATGTTTTTCAGTAAATAAAAGTAACTAGTTTTTTTTTTCAGCTAATAAAATCGAAAAAACTATAGAAAATTATAAAGAGCATGTCGAAAAGAATATGTTAGCGAAACCACTTTTGACCAAAACACCAGTTTGTTTTTAAAATTCAATCTTTCGAGTTTATTTATTATTTCTTTATTAGGATTTACGAAGAGCAACATTTAAGACACAAATGAGAGATAAAATAGAATATTCAAATATATTCAGAGCTCTTCGTTTGCCGGTGTACGGCTTTCCTACATTTTCCTTAGTTTTTGAGCCCGTTCAACTACCTCTTTAACGTGTTTCGTGTATTTTTAAATCGTTTTCAATGGTTGTAAGAAAACTTGTCTTCCACGCTCCCCGTTTTTTGTTTTAAAGCATTCGATTGTAGTTTGTTTGGCTGAAACATAATCATCCCCACGCAGAATATAGCTTAACATTTGCCAGCGTCGTCTTGTCACGAGTGGTTCAACCATAGAATTCACGGTTTTTGTTTTTATGCCGAACCATCCTTTGGTAAAACCTGTACCGAGCTAACTACCCCTTTATATAATGTCTACGTGCTGCAACCAAAAAGCATGATGCTTTGAATAAAAGCTTTGTATATCGTCATCTTTCTGGTTCTTGTGATGCTCAAGTTCCATATTTTGTTTATTTTGAGCATTGTCTCTTGTTAAGTGCTTTCGCCTTTTTCCCTCTTGCTTGGTATCGAGTAGCATGCCCAGTTTTTTTGCATTTTTCTCCTCGTTGTCTAATCAAATCATGAGTCTCCCTTTTGTGAGATTCATTTTTAGATTCCACTTTTCTAATTTTTTTTACTGTATTCAGGTCGTTGCCCTATTTACTTATGAAATCAACAGCAGCATATGCAATGTTTTGGGAAAGAACATTTTTTCTGGCTTTTCAACGCTGTTTCCAGGTATGTGATGAAGTGTACTGAGACCATCTTCTTGAGAGATGCCATTATTGGTTTCAAAGATGGGCCCTTCTTTAGTTCTTAATCTCGAGTTGGTGTCATTGAATAAAAAATTTAATAAATTCGTTTCTCCTTTGGAGCAGATTTCTTTCATTATTTCCATTACTTTTTCTCTAATGACCGTCTCGAAAGTAGATGATAAGTCTATTACTTGAATTGTTAGCTTATTGCAGTCGTTTTTTGGGCAAGCTATTTAGAGTTTGTGTCCATACAATGTCTCCTATGAGCATCTTGGCTAGGTGATAAGTAATTAATTGTCTATTGTTGGTCTTAGTCTATTTAAATCTTATTTTACGATGAAAATTTATTTTTTTTTGTATTAAAGTAAAAGTTTATTAAATTTTCAGAAACTGATTTCTTTGGCAGATATTTTAGAGCTGAAGCATAATTTTGATTTTAACTTGTTTTCTCAAAGAGCAGAAGGTTATTCATTCATATTGAATATAATTTGAAACCTGAATCATAAAATTCAGTTATTATAGATTATTTGCTAATTCGCGAGTTTACGATATCAAGTTAGATTATGATTTCTATCACTTCTGAGGGTATAAGAATGTCTGGGCTTTCTTCATTTTCTTCCTTTTTTTGAGAGGTCTTTTTTTGGTAGTTTTAACATTGAATCATTGAATTGAAAAATTATGGAGTTGCCTGAAGATTTTTTGAGAAGAGAGGTTGATCTTTGCTGTATCCAAGAAATGGGTTGAAAAGGTATGGGTTGAAAATTCGTAGGTAGTTTAGGTAGAAGGCTTAAACTATCGTAGTCTGGTAATAAAGATATATAGGTGGATAAGAAATAAAGGGTAGAGAGGGTTCATATATGAATGTTTTTGAAATAAATTGAATATCAGATAGGGTAATCATCATCATCGTTTTGCGTCCGTTTCCATGGGTTGGACGGGTAATGATAGGGTAATGGTAGTGGTAATTACTTTTAGTAAAAAGGTAGTAAAAATTTTTTAGGTTTATGCCCGACAATGTGGAAGGTCGATGAGTAAAAACAAGTTTTATGAAAAAATGGCAAGAGGGTGTGAAGTGGAAAATAAAAATGAAGTTTTGATTTGCTTAAGAGACTTGAATGCACACATTGGCAAAAAGGTTGACGGGTTTGAAGGTGTATATGGAGGTTTTGGAATAAAAAAAATGAAACGGGAAGGGTATATTGCTGTAAGAATTTTGTGTTAGAAAGGGTTTGTCCGTGGGCAATAGTTGGTTTAAGAAGAAAAATTATAGGAAAAAAACATTTAATGGAGAGTGTGATGAGACAGAAATAGATTTTGTGTTGATGAAGGGTGGTCAAAGAAAGTTTTTGAAGGATGTGAGAGCAATTTGGGTTGAGATCCAACACAAGCTATTGAAGGTGGTTTTAGCTGAAAGATGGATTAAGAAAATCAAACAAAGCATGTCAAAAAAGTATGTTGCTCAAAAGTCTAGAAGCTTTTGAATGCTGAGGTAGAAGCAAAATTTTCTAAAAAAATGGAAGTTTTGTATCAAAAAACGATGAATGAAATGCATGGTTAGAATATAAAATTTCTGCTATAAAAGCTGCTAAAGAAGTTTGTGAAGTGAGAAGAAGTAGGTCTCAGCACGGTGAATTTGGTGGTGGAATCAGAATGTGCAAAAAAATGTCACAGAAAAGAGGAAAAGTTTTTAGAGGTGGAAACAACTCCCATCGGCAAAAAATAAATGCCAAAATAGCTGTTGCTGAGGCAATGAAGAAAGAGGCGGTGAAAAAGATGAAGGAGATGCTGAATGACAGAAGTTTCGTATTCCGTAGAATGAGAATAGTTGTCTGAGTGAGTTGGAGAGTGTAAATAATTATTGTAATGTAGGGGACAAGATGAATGGTGTAGGAGAAAGTGACCTAGCTGTTACACGAAGGATAAGACTGGGATGGAAGGCATTCAACAGTATGTTTGTTATGTTATGTGGTAAGACACACATGGAATATCAAAGAAAAAATTTATAGGACATGTGTGAGGCCTGTCAGTACATATGACTTGGGAACTTGGATGGTAAGATCCGTTGAAAAGAGTGCTTTGAAAAGAGCAAAAAAACGGCGTGTTTAAAGTGGCTGGGTCATGTTGTAAGGGATAATGACTTTATAGAGCAGACATGGAGGTTTGAGGTTAGAGGTAGTAGAGGAAGGGTAAGACCAAGGTTAGCTTGAAGAAATATGATGGAAAACCTTGTCGTGAGCTTGACTTAGGACTTAAAGATAGCTACGACAGGGTGAAATGGAGAGAGAGGGTTAGGTCTTGAAAAAAAGTCAGTGACCTTTTGGAAAAGGAAAAATGCTTATTATAATGAAATAATACTAACACTTATTTCAAATATAATTAACTTTAATTTGTATGATGTTCCCATTATTGGAAGTTTTAACAGTGGCTTAAAATTCGTAATTTAATTAGTCGACTAAATTTCAATGTTTTCTCTGTATAGTACTCATTTTTATCAAACGACAACAAATCTTTCATGAAAGTAGCTTTGCTCAAACCCGTATTTACACAAAACAAGTCCTATTAACCTCTTGATGCTTTATCAAAACATTAATTCCAGAAAAAACTGAAAACTTCATTAAATACGTGAATATCTCAAGTAACTTTTTGGGGAAAATATTTAATTCATAGTATATTCCCAACCACTAGCGCTCGCTATACTGTTAGCATGTCATCCGACGTTCTAACGAAACTATTTTTTCAAATCCACCACCAGTTAAGCGGTAAACAGGCTTATATAATTTTCAAATTTACACCTGATTCCTAATGTAACGTTTCACTCACCTCTTAATCATTCGTTCAATTATTCTAACGTTTAAATTAATGAAAAGTCCTGCATTTCAGTTACTTCATCAAAATTAAAAAATTTACTCTTTAATTTTCTATTAAAATTTTTATAAAAATGTTAGTAAAAAAGTGCTCTTATAGTAAAAACTGGCGCGGTATATAAGACCCAAGTATTGACCCTATAAATCAGTAGATATTTTTAAAACTAGACATGTTGCCTTGGGAAGAGCCAAAAATGATGAGTAATTGTTGGGTACAAAAGATGCTTTCTGATAGATATTCATTCTCGCCGTCTTGTCAAGCAGATGGCTCATTCGCTTATAAGCAGTGTTTTCTCGGAAGGTTCGAGTGTTTAAATTATTTAGTACTTTATTACTTTGAATTATTTATTACTTCGATTTTATTATGATTAATTTTAAAATTAATAATTTGTCACAATTTTGTTTTATTTTTCTTTATTCGATATCACTAAATTTCTAGTTGATTTTTTAAAAAATTAGCTTTTGTTGAATTATATAGCTATAAATGTAAATTTGAATCCTTTTAAATTCGTTAGATGTTGGTGTGTGGATGGTAAAGGAACGCCAAGAATAAAAAAAGGAGTTAGGTTTTATTTCCGATCAGATGCATTAAAGCTTAAATGTTTTCCAGACATTTTCAAAAGTAACATTCAGGTTATTATTTGAACAAAAAAACATATTTTTATGTCTTTCAAACAGTAAGTATAGATTGAGTATATAAAATTTTTTTCATGCAAACTTAAAATTACTAGAAATATCCAGTTCCAAATGATCCGATAAATTTCGAAGAGGCTTATAAGAATGAAAATAAATTTGACGAATCCAGTCGAAAATATATGAAGCCTGAGTCTGAAGTAAAATTTCAAGATTGATTCAAAAATGCTTTTCAAGAATATTTATAAAAATTGAATCAACATTTGAATGAAAAAAATTTTGAATTTTTAAAATTTAATTTTTTCAAAATTAATTCAAATAAATTTTGATAATTTACAAATATAATGAGTAGTCAAAAAAATTAGAAGCTAGGTAAAAGAGATGTGTTTTTAAGCGAGACTTGAAAACATTCAGAGGTAGAATTTTTTATGTTAGCTGGTAGAGGGTTTCAAACAGCAGGAGATGCGTGTCTAAAAGCCCTTTCAGATATATTGTTCTTGGTGGAATGTTTTGTGAGGGTTGAATCTTAAAAAATGAATTAGGATAAAACTTGATAAAGTAGACACATAAATGTAAAAAGTATTTTTTACAGCTAATACTCTGAATTGATTTGAAAACCCCAAAAGATTAAAAAAAACATTCATTTTGGAAAAAATTATCAAGACTGGGTTTTCAGTGGGCAACACTGGTTTTTTATAAACTAACAAAAAGAGGCTCGAATATGGAAAAAAAATTATTAGAAAGTACACACCTGCCTGGTATTCAAAAAGTCATTCATTCTTTCCAATTGAAGAATACTGAGTGCATTTATAATGATTTTCCTACTATTCTAAAGTGTTTTTCAATGATATAGTCACGATTTAAATAAAAATTACAGTTGTACAAATAGAAAGGAATCAGGAATTTTATTATTAAACTTGTAAAATTTATAAAAATTAGTAACTCTGATAAATCCAAAATAAAAGCTTCAATTCCAACATAAAACAAATTAGCCCATCAACAATCTTACAAAGGTAAATACAACTGTAATAGAATATATAAAAAAGAAACAGGTAGAAATGCTACAACTAGATAAAAGGAGCATGACGAGTCAAAGGGTAATTCAGAACTTGCAAAACACGTTGCTCTCAACCCCATGCATAAACTCACTTAGAGATTAATTAATAGAAAGAGCAACCAATAACAATAATAAAAAGATATTTGAGGCCTGCTATATTATGATTGAAAATCTTTCCATCAATGATCAAACGAAGATTCGAACTCTTATTTTATTTAGAAAATGTATTACCTATATGTCATAGTTTATTGTACATATTTATTTCTTTACTTTGATTTATTGTGCATCATATTAAATAAAGTAAACTTATTTGTTTTACTATAAGTTAATTGAATATATTTAAGAAAACTAATAATTTTTATTAAGCTACAAACAAATAATGAATATTATTATAGGGCATGAAACTTTTTAAGTCTTCAAGACTACTTTGAAATATATATTTATATAGATTCAGTCCTAAAAAGATGAATCTTCATTCTTTTCAGCCTTTCACGCTTTATCCTCCAATCCACACACACCCAGTCATTCCTTTTATTTACCCTTTCTTTCTTTCCACTAATTTAAAAAAATAACATTCTGAGATGTTACTTTGTTAAAAAAAGCATTGTGTTTTAATAAAAATTATTAGTGTTTCTGGAGTATACTCATTTTATTGTGGATAGTGAAAAATCAAATAATTTAATTAATTGATTCATTGAATTATTATTTTAAAACAACTAAACTAAATTGATTGAAATGAAATTTTCTGATTGTTTATTAATAACTATTTTATTTATTTTTTATATTCATATGTATAATGTAAAACAAAAAGACTCAAAAATTATATGGGTAATGTTTAGTTTTTTATATTCTGTTTATTTATTCATATCTTTTAAGTTATCATAATTCTCAGTAATTTCAAGTGTTTATTTGCAATTAAGCGTTAGATGTCTAAATAGTTTTCATGGAAGTTAGCAACGTCATTTCCTTTGTATACCCCACTTAATAATGTGAGGCCGACTTACGAGAAGACTCGTGAATATTTAATAAAGTTTGAAATTAGAGTTTTTCATGCTGAAAAATAATTTGAGGTTTAAAAAATCGTTTTTTCACATCCACTAAGCCAAAGCATTGTTTCATGTCAATGTAATGCGGTATATATAAAGCGCTTTTCCTTGTAGATCGAAGCGCTTGCTACAAATTTAATGTAGTGAAAACACTGTAGAACGGTGGTAATTGTCGTCCCACGCAGGATCGAACCCGGTAACTTTTAGGTAATTAATCTAATGCTCAACCATTGAGCTATAGGGGCCGTCAATTCATATAAAGTAGCGTTTTGTGAAACTTATTGATTACAAATTCAAACCTCCAATTAAAGGCGATTTAATGGTCGGCTTTCTTACCTATCATCATGTAGAAGAGTAAGCTAACTACGTTTCAACAACCCAGACCTATTTCAGGGGTTGTCACTACGTTTCATAAGATTCGCATTCACTAAGAAGTAAAAAAAAATTCGAAAATGAAACATTTTTCACTCTATGCAAATACGGGACACTAATAAACTATAAATTGCATTTGGCGTTAGGAGAATATTTCAAGGTAGCGACACCAGCCATTATAACAATTAAATGTAGATCTAATGGTGATATAATGTATTTAATAATTCTTAAAATTAGCGGAAAATGAAAATTCATATTCAGCCGAAATAATTTACAATATGTGTGACGGAGGCCTAACGAAGGTTATAAATGGTGAAAGGAACTCAGTAATTAATTGGAGTGATTTATTTCAATTATTCGCAAGCTATATTGAAAATACTTCTTAAAAGAGCATTTTCCGAAGTTTTTTTATGGTAAATTTTCAAAAAAGAATTTTGTTTTATTAGCTAATATATTAAGTAGCAATACGACGAGTCTATCTAAAAACTTTTATCTAAAATATTAATAGCAAAAGTTAGTTTGTACTAAATCAACTAATTGTTTTACCATTATTTTCAGAGTTATGCTTGTGGTTTGGTCAAACATCACTTGACACAACTTCTTTTTTATTTTTGTTATCATTATATATTGAAATAGAAAGAATAAATATACTTTGTTAAATTAGAAAAAATGTTAATAAATTGCGTAAAACGTCTAAAAAAGCTAATGTGCCGTAGTGTTTGGATTTATCTTTGAGTTATAATTCCCCCATTCGTGTTGTATTATAAGAAGGGTGTTGTTGTTCAATTGAGGTCCTATCAAAGGGTTTAGCTGCATCAAGTAGGTTAGAAGCCAGCTGAAAATTATAACCACGAGTTTAAATGAAGTTATTTAAATGATTAAACTAAATAAAAGAAGCGTAACATTTGAACGAAATCAATATCCATGCATGGGATTTTAATCAGCGTTTTTGACAGCTATTTAAATAAAACGTTAAAGTCTTAAACATATCAGCCATTTTTATAATAAATGTAACTTTGTTCTACTTACAAGACATAGCACACGAAGGCAGTCTGCACTAACATAATACGGATGATTCTACAAGTTTAAAAAAGTTTTAGATTTTGAATAATTTATATTATATTTTATCATTATAAAAAACAACGTTTTTTTGAAAAATAATTACCCTTTATTTGGAGAACGTCTGATAAAAAAAGGAAGAATAATTCCAATAGCCCCGAAGAATATTGACAAAACGATAAACGGAATTGCTATTGGATTGAGCGCCATTTTGTAGAACGGAGTTAATTTAACATTAACAAACTTCACTTCCCAGGAACGCAATTAAGTAACAATTTCAAAAATCTTTCTGAATAAATTTGTTGAAAAATAAACGCTTTGAAGTGTATTTTAATTTTTGTAACTCATATTATGACACAAAGCCTAGAGGAACGTTGATTTTTAAATGCCTATATTGGTTCACATACCTAGCATAGCATATGACCTTACTATGAGAATTGAAAACTTAAATTAAGTTTTAGTTTTTTGAATTGATATTGAAATTTTTATTCATTCAGATAAAATTTAAATATATTCTACGTGTTT
Source organism: Pterobdella sp. o SKG-2022 (assembly GCA_964035795.1). Lineage (NCBI taxonomy): Eukaryota > Metazoa > Annelida > Clitellata > Hirudinida > Piscicolidae > Pterobdella > Pterobdella occidentalis. Next base: position 17,876,252 of record OZ038321.1, on the reverse strand, counting down.
TGTTTTTATTATTTACTTTTTATGCAAAAATAAATTTATGTTTTAAGTTAATTTATGCTGCCAATAAATCAAACTTACCTGTATGAATAAACAATTTATATACCTTTTAAAATTAAAGACTTGATGAATTACAAACTTTACATTTTTATGAGCTTTTTTCTATTAATAAATTACTTATTTCCATGAAAATGTAATTTCGAGAGTTTTTACATCGATTTATTGTTAGTTTAGCAAAAATATTTGAATCTAAATTGTTTGTTTAGAAAAATAATTTAGAATTAGCTTTGTTTTTTAAATGTTAGAAAAATAAATTTTCTATGCACGTGTTTCGAGAAAATTGAATAAAAGTTAACTGCAAATAAAAACTCCTTACAAGCACAAGCCCCTTATGCGAGATACCAGATTTTGCAAAGCTTCTACAAGGTCCACGAATAATATAATACTATTAAAAATCAATATTGCCAAAATATATAAAATTTCATAAAAAGATCTTTCAGGTTCATTTAAGCTATAATTGGAAAGAAACTTTTTTTTAAATAATTCGTTTACTTATTTGAATTTTAATTAGTTCAGTTTTTGGCAAGTCCTCTTATTGGTCAGGTGAGTTTACTTAACAAAATCTTTTATCTCGCTCGAGGTCTATGTCATTACAACCTAGAACAAGCTTTGAAAGTTTATAAGTTCGAGATGCAATAATTAATAAACAGTATTTTAATCGAAAATGCAATAAATGACATTAGCAGAAAATAAATAAATTTTTGAAATTAAATAATTTCTAAACAATTTTGATGACTTGAAAACTATCAATATTCATCGTCTAATGATGAGTAATGTTAAATATATGAGTAAAACAATTGTCATCTTTCCAAAAATAAAATAAGGATTCAGCATTTGAGAAAATACAGCAAAATATGAACCGTTTCAAAATTTATACAACTTATCATACAGACGAAACATTATATAAATGGCTTTCGCAAAATATCAACGCGATCATAAGGAAAATAATGCTTCGATGCTGCGGAATAAGCCTGTTGCTGCTGGATTTTGAAGTTTTCATCGTGACTTTGAATCAGTCTTTTTTTGTAGTTGGTCTGGTAATCAGCAAAATAATCAACTTTATTATTTTTATAAAACTCATCTTTAAGTATGAAGTCGTTGTCATATATTTTCAAAGTACTAAAAGCTTGATCTGAAAGGTCGGTGTTTAAATGGCTACTATACATATCTTTTTTACACAAAATCTTTTTGAGCGTATCATCAGGGCTATAATTTCTAGGGCCATTAATGTTGAAATAACGAGTGGCACTATGGTAGTTACCATGAGTGCTAATGCTGTTGTTGTTACGAGTAATTCTGTGTAAACTTTTCTCATTTTGATTATTAATTTTAACAGCGTTTTTGTTAATAATTGTTTCATTGCTAATATCTGCATTTTTATCATCAATATACACACCAGTTATGCTGGAGAGAAAACCTTTGTGAGAAATATCGTCAAAGTTTCTATCTGAGTAATGGTTGCTGGTATAATTGTTTGTAATGTTCTCAAAATAATCGTTTGCCGCAATTATATTTTTCTCATTTTTCTTGCAGTCATTTTGATTATCTAATAGTTTCCTTTTATTTGCAGAAGGTAAACTTTCCAATTTTCTTTTTGATTTTTTTGAATCATTCTTTTGATCGCTGTTATTAAACATATTTTGGTCTTCGTTGAAAGGATTACATTCTATTTTGTCTTTTACAAATACTTTTTCGTTTCCAGCATTTTTTGTAAAATTAGCACAATTTTCATTCTCAAGCGACTCATTTTTCAAAGACCACAAATCTTGAAATTTGTCGTTGTCATTAACAATGCCTTTTTCATCATAACTCATCTCTGTAGCTTCAACACCATTATTTATACTTTTATTTTGGTTTTCATATTTTTGGAGACCATTTTTGATGGTGTTTTCATTATTTTTGTGGAAAATCTTTTTGATGGTCTTGTTAACAACTATATTATTACCTATGTCATTTTGGGTTGAAAATAATTTTTCTTGGTTATTTTTCGAGAAATATTTATTTCCTCCATAATCTTTAGCGTCACTCATAAAATTTTTCAAATTGGCTTTTTTTGATATAGGTTTTGAGTATAAATCATTTTTGTCATACTCAAAAGTAACTTCATTATTATCAGAAAGATTTGTGTTGTTACAAGAAGAAAATTTCGAATGCTTTTTAATGGAAACCTCATCTGCCTGAATTTCTTTCTCGTTTTTATAGCATTTCACTTTTATACCATAATTATTAGCAAATTCACTTTTTCGTTTGCGAGGCAAGGGCCAATGACAGCTAATTATTGAAGCCACGTAACAAAATCTACCAAATAAGATACCAAGGAAAAACACAAAAACAAAAGTGGCGACCGCCAAAAGATATAATTGTGTAGAAGACAAAAGAGAGCAAATGTTAGAACCTAGGGAAGGTTTATTACTCTATGTCAAGTCTTTTATATTTTATTTCTTAAAAATTCCAAAATAGTAACCTATAAAATTCCGAAATTGTTTTTTTAAAAATATGACAAAATTATTCACTTTGATTAGAAATATTACCTTTGAAATAATAGCTGTGTGGATGATAGGAATGATTATGAAGATTGTTTTGCTGATAGTACATATCCTCTAGAGAAATTATTGGTGAAGACGAAGATGAAAATGGTAAGTTATTAGCGGGATTTTCAAAAGCTGGATAAGTATCTGGGAAATAAATAATGTTCTAGAGATATTATGTTTTGAAGCAAAAGTTAATTTCCGGAATCATTCTTTTCACCTTATGAATGGACTATTATTTCGAATTTATAAAGCTATATGATGGAACTAAATGTGAGAAGTTATTGATCATTTAAAGATTGAAGGCAAATGTTGTTTTTAACTAAGTTGAAAAAACTTTGAAAAAATATAATTAAGAAGAAAAATATCTATGTGAATTTCCAATTATTGAAAAAATAAAACTTGATTTAAAATAGTCCGTGAAAGCTTTTAGTTCTTAAAATAACGCATAAAGTTGTAGTTAAGTAAGATAGCAATAGCAAGATTAAATCTGATTTATTTCAATTTTAAAGTAAATTTTTTACTTTGAATGAAAAATGAAGAAAAAATATGAGAACAAAATACATGTATTTGTAGAATAACTGTTGTAATAAATTACAAAAGCACTTTCAATTATTTGATTTGTGAGAACAATAAAAAAAATTTAAAGTCTGGAATTACCTATAATACAACTTGAATGATTACAATAATTAGTAACAGTATCATACTATTGTGAGGGTGATTTTGATGAATGCCTAATGGAAAAGCGTTTGTTTTATTCGCGCTTATGTTTTTCGTTGTTGTTGTGTCGGCGACTTGAGTGGAGTGGGGCGTGCATTTCGGATGTTGGCCTGATTCTAAATTCTGAAGCCTGTAAAACAAAAGTTCTGTCATGTATTTGAAGAGTGAGAAATTAAAATTTTCAAAAACAAAATGAAGAAGCATGATAGGCAGTGAAGTGATGTTTCATAAAAATTTAGAAAAATTTTCTACGTTAAAGCGAAACTGTCAGAAGTGAAAACTTTCATTAGATGTATCTATGGGAGTTGTAACGAAAACTAAAAGTAATTTCAAACAGACTCAATTGAGTTAGTTGAAGACTTTTAAAAATTAGTTCAAAATTTATACATGAATACAATGTTTTATCAGCAAAAGGAGTTTTTGAGTAATTTGTAGTTTTGAAAAATTCATGTGGTTTAATGTTAGAAGCGTGGTTTGTTAACAAACATATGATTTTTTTTGTTTTTTTCAAAAACTCAATTTTTGGTAATTAAATTCTGGAAGATTATAAAAATATTTAGCTTATTACATTGTTATTTGAATTGATTGCATAAAACTCTTTTTTACTTTTTATTAAATTTTTCTTAATGTTTCAAAAATATCAAAAATACTTTTCCACTTTCACTGTTTAAATTATAAAATTTATAAAATTCTGTATCAAAAATTAAAAACAAGTTTCAACGAAAAAACTTCAAAGTTGTATGAGCAGACACTTGGTTTACATGAAAACTGCAAGCTTCCCAACTCACCCTAAATGTCCTTTATTAGAATGAGCACATTTGTGTTCTTTCCACGAGCAATACGGGTCTCTCATTTCTACACAATCACTGCGTTGTTAAGCGAAAGTCATTTGGCCGCAATGTTGGTTAAAATAAGAAAAAATTATGAAAACATAGAAATTTCCTACTTAAAAATAATTTCAATAAATTTAATCTTATCATCTTAATGAAAAAATTTTCAAATTATGGAATAAAAACTTATAATAACAAAAAGAAAACAGCATTATTATTGGTGATACATCAACACTCACAAACAGGTGTCGGCACTCCTGCATCGGTGTAGAGAAACTGTCTTAATCAAATGGTCGGACAAAACAAGCAAGCGTTTGTAATCAGCTCTTTTTACTGGGTTCAACACAATCTCCAACTTTTTGACCTCATACTTCTCAGGAAAAACTACTAACGACTCGATAATTTGTGTATCTATCCGTCCCTCCTTGCCTTTGTTGAACAGCTTCAAAACTCGTCCATCATCTTAATATTCACAATTAAATTCATTAGTTTTTGAACTTTTGAAAATATTATTAAATCAATTGATGATCAAAATTGATCATTTTTTGTTTTTTTTCAAAACTTGAACTTAGGATGTTAAAACATTAAGTATTCTTTAAAAATTGCCGATTTTACTGATGAATAAGTAAAATTTTAAAATAAAAAATTTCAACTTTGAAATCCACAGCTGAAAATATTATTTATACTTTTTTAAAAATCCAGAAAATATGAAGTGCAATAAAAAATTTTTGGAAGAATTTCAAAATATTAAAAGTTGTGGCAATTTATATCTTCTCACAATGAGATACGAGGTTTCATGATAGTAATAGCTGTAATATTTTAAAACGTTAGCCTAACGTTTTATGATAAGACTAAACTTATCGAAAATTATAGCTTCCGATTCTCAATAAATGTATTAAAAATTTCTCTTATTTGATGTTTTTCGTTACAAAATATTGAAGAAAAATACATAAGATGTCTCGAAAAAGTTACATTAATAGCTGTAATCAATTTTGAACACCAATTTGCCTTATGGCAGTTTCTAGCGTGCAATGAACATTAAACTAATTCAAATTTTTAATTGCCGACATATCTCAAATTTATTTATACCTTCAGTCCAAACACGTAACGCCTCAACCGACCACATTATCCTTTCTACACACTCCATTTGTAATTGATGCTCTAACGACACTCTACTCTATACATTATTTGGTACTCAAGTGAAAACGAAAACTTTTCACAAAAATTTAGAGTCATTTATCTTGAAAAAAATGCTTTTTAAGTATAAATTTAAATTGAAAAAATTGAAAAGTTTTTAAAAACTGATTAATGGGCTTAGTTAATAAGTAGTTTTCAAAGAAATATTTTGAAAAACTCTAATTGAGTGTCTTGGAAATAAATTTTGATTCATTGTAAGAAACTTGAAGTGATCTTTTTTGTTGATCAAATGATAAACGGTTGCTATTTTGATGTTTTGTTAAAAATTTGCAATTAAAAATTATTGATATTAAACTGCTATGACGTTTTTTTTGAAAAAGAATATTAATTTTTTCAAAAACTTTTTTTTTGGAAATTTCAGTAAACATTAATATTTCAAAAAACACTCGAACAAATTTTGAATAGAGGAAATTAATACAACGAAGAAAGACGCATTAATAAAATTTAGTTTTCAAAACATAATAGGACATTTTAATTAAATTTTTGACAATGTGGGAATATTTTTAATAAATGTTTCAAACGCTGTTATATTTTTCACAATGAGTTATCGTTGTAAATATATATAACATTAGTAGTATTAGTAGTATCCTTCATTGTACTTAAGGTCCATCCTTAAAAACGCGTTTAAATGCTTATGTCTCAGATTTTTATGAAAAACCTTTTTCAAAAGGAGAACATATTTTATTTTTAATAACTTATAATAAGTGTTTAAATGATAAATTTTCTTAATCTTTTTTGAACTCAAAAATCATGTAAATGATGGGTCAATAATCATTCCAAATTAAAATTTTGCTTATGCTTTTGTTCATTTGATTGTAAGAAAAGATACATTTTTTTTTATGAGTTTCACCATCTGAGCCTTATATAAACTGATACAAACCCAGAACTCTCCACCACCTCCACTCAACAGCAACTTCGAGTGATCAACACGCTCGTCATACAAGGTTATTTACATGAATTGGCAATATATATCACCATCAAGACAAATGTTCACCAAGTCCAAAGTTTTTTCATCAGCTGTCTTTGAAAAATTTTCAAAATAAACTTGCTTAAAAAAATTAGCGACTTTACACTCCAAAAATTAATTGGTGGAAAAAGATATTTGAACCAAAAGCTGTAAATTAATTGGTCACATCCCAAAAAAACAACTGACAAAACAAGTAAAATATCTTTAACAACGCAAAAAAAGGTGACTAAACAACTCGTGGTGTCAAAGCTTAAAGGCTAGTAGTCACAAAAGCAACGTTTAGAACAAATGAAATGTTATTGGATCAATAAAACTTAATAATTTTTTGAAAACATGCTAAAAACTTTTGCCATATATGACAATGCGTGTGCTAATTTTGTTTAAAAACCCAATACGATCGTATTAGAGATTTTTTCAAAAATTTTTTCAAAATATTTTTTTGCGATATGGTTTTGCTTTGGACCTCTACAGTCGCAAAAAGTTCAGATTCTCTCTTTTTTTTTGTTCCCAAAAGAAGGCTAAACATCAAAAGCTTTTAGCAAACTATGAAGCAGAAAAGTGGTTGAGTATACGGTTCAAATAGCCATTTCAGCACAACCAAAAAACTCTTGCAAAGAGGAAAAAATAGCAAAAACTGTAAAGTTGGTCATTTTATTTTTTCATATTTTTCCTTGCAATAATCTCAAGCAATGCTCGCAGTACATTACCCAAATTACAGCTCCATAAAAAATACTGAAAAACATGTTTAGTGAAATTTTTGGGTAGTGATTTTTTAAACCAAAAGATGTGAAATATTAATTCTTCGTGAAAGTTTTTGATCTAAAGTCCAGCCTTTCAATGAAATCGAGATAGGTTGACTTTTTTCAGTGGAGACTTTTACTATGAGGTTATGGATTTATGTGAAGTGAAAGTTGTTTTAGGTTTATGGTGCATCCAGAACGATTACAGGCATTGGTAAAACAATGAAGTCTTGCATTTCGATAAGAAAAAAGCATGAAAAACAGCAGTTTGGAAGCAAGATATATATGAAATAATTATTTTATAAGAATTAATTTCATTTCGAAACTTTTTTAATTGATTTCATATAATGCAACACGATCCATGCAAGTTTCCATGACTTGCAACGTATGAGTTTTGTAGTTATTGTGGGTTTCAAAGGAACAAAAACAATTATGAGAAAAAATTAAATTTATTAAAAAATTTGAGATAAAAACTTTACATTAAATTGTCAGATAAATAGCGAAGACAAAGATATTTTGATGGAAGTCACAGAGAGAGCAACTGTCATGCTGGAGACTTGCCAAGTTTCTATGACTCGAAATCATAAAATATGATGATTTTGAAAATATTTTTATTCCTTTCCAGCAAATAGTTTCTCAAACAAATTTTCCAATATTGTTTTCAAAAGTTAACTTTTTATGGAATTTTTTACTCAAAGTTTTTCACTTTGAAACTACTTTTGATTTTGATCAATAATGTTAAAATTAATGATTAAGCTAGTGAGCGTAAAATTAAAAATACCGAAGAAATAAATTAACTCTAATATATCAAAGCCTTCTAAAGACCTTTATAAAAAAAATAACGCATTTCACCTAAGTTTATGAAAGCAAAAGCTAATTCTATAAATTAAACTTGAATGAAAATATTAAGTTTATGCTAATTTGGAAAATTAGATTATTAAATTTCAGCTTGATAATTCAGAAAAATTTTTACTTGTTTGAAAAGAAGCTGAAAAATTAATGTTATAAGAGTTTTAAAAGAAAATCCATTAAAAGAACCAATGTGTTTACGTCAATTTTGTTAAGCGATGATATCACTAATTCAATGCGCAAAAAAGTCAATTTTAACCAATCCAATAGAATTGATTTAATAAAAAAAATTTTTTAGAAATAATTTGTACATAAATTATTACTTTTGGCAGAAAGGAATATATGAATATTAAAAGCTGTATTAACTTGTAGTCTCTGAAAGAGATTCATGCCGGTTATTAAATAGTCTGCAAGCTATGAAGAGCGAATAACACAAATCTTCTGTGTTTGTTTTGTTAATGCAAGATTTTCTTGATTTTCATGAAATTATTATCAGATAAGTATTAGTGTAATTTGCATAAAAAATTTTAACAATGGTGCTATGAGGTGAAAGATTAACATCAGTAAAGACTATATGCCATGGTGGTGATGTAAGACTAGAAAGACCCATTGAGTAAGAGCTCTAGTCAAGCTTATCGCAGAAAAATAAATCGAATAATAATAAAGCGTATCAGAAATGACTAGGTTTCAATAAAAAAAAGTAAAAAATTTCCACAAAAGAAGCTGAAAAGTTTCTATGAAAGAAGTTGAAAAATAACTAAAAATGCATTAAATTTGAAAAGCACAGAACGGTGAAGTTTTTAAATTTTGCTTGCTTAAAATTTTTTATAGGATATTTATTTTATATAGAAAAAATCATTATACAATTTTATGAGTCCATAAAAAAATAAGGATTTTTAAAAAATTCAATCAACGTTTGAGAAGCAAATTGAATTTGGAATCAAATTTTTGTTACTAATCTTTTGAAAATTTCTTAAATTCCTATTAGTTCTTTCACGAAAAATTGCAAATTCATTGTTTTCCAAATCTTTTACAGCAAAACTTCCAAAACACTTTTTTTCAATAAGACATTCATTTTTGTGAATGAGATTTTTGTAGTTTCAAATTAATTGATTAAATAGAGTACCAAATCGTTGTTACATTAAAAAATTTTCTGAATGAATAAGTTACTTATCAAAATTTTCGAATGTGTTTCAATGAAAATAAACTTCAAGTGTTTATAGTCTGAAAACTTGAGCATATAATGTATATTTAACGTATCCTTTACACGTTCATTTTGCATTTTTGATTCTTGTTCGTCAATTAATATTAATGTAATGAGCTTTAAATTTTCCTAAAAATATTTTTTTTATAATTTTTTAGAATTAAACCTACAAGCTAAAAATTTTTCTATTGAAAAGAACCTAGAAAACCTACACATAATACATTTTATTTCTATATCCCAAAAAAAAAAAATTCTTATAAAAGCTGTTTAAATATTCAAGTATTCTGAACATTTTTCTCAAAATTCGAATTTTCCTCAGTGCGGTATTTGACTAGCAGTTTTTTTTATAACTTTATCGTCTAACCTGTTCCCACAAAAATGATGTCATAATATCGCAGATTTGCCGCTCTCACTTGCCAGTCGACTGCTATGGTGGTCAGGGATGTCCTGAAGAATATGAACAAATAAAGCTTCAAATATCGTACAAAAAAATTAGTCAGACACTTGTTTATCAAATATCACGAAGCTTGTTGTAAGTTGAACTCTCACAATTAACTATGGTGTGAAAACTTGAATACAGCTTTTATATAGCAAAAAAAATAAAAAAAATAATTTTTTAAAAATATTTTTCAAAAATGTCCTATTTATTTGCAAAATACATAAAAAAGGTCATTTTTTCAAATGTATCAATTCCTAAAAAAGATGAAAACCTTGTTAAAAATTGTGAAAATTTAATTTGAATAAAAAGACAATGTATTGGGAGCCTATTTTAGAACATTTTTTCTGTTGATAATCAGTTTCTAACGCAAATAGACCTGGAAATAAATAGATTTATGCGCAAAATAAATTTTTGCAATCAATTGAATGATTTTATTTATTGATAATGTTGAGAAAACTGCAAAACTAACGATGGTTCCAGAATACCGAAAACTGTTCGAATATTAATCACAGGCTATAAGTTACAATAAGAAAAGAAAAAAATTGATATCGAAACAAACAATTATTAGAAAAAGATTATAGATAAATAAAAATGAAAATTAAGAATAAATAAAAAAAAAATATAGAAAAACTGTTGAGAAATGTTACTGTCAAAAAAGCTTTGAATATAACTTCAAATTTTTAATTAAAACTATTCAAAAGGATTTAACTCTTAAACCGATAAGCATGTAAGTTTTCTTTTTTTATCTAATAAATTGGATCCTATTTTATCAATTTTTGATGAAAAATTTGTTGAGTATTTTTTCAAAATTAAAAAATGTTTCTTTTTGATGACTAATTGGAAAAAAGATCCAATTTTCAAAATGAATAAATAAGAAGATTTTGAAACTTTTTGAAAATTTATATTCACAAAACCCACTACTATCCTATCAATAAAATATTTAAAATTATTTTTTTAAAATATTTAAAATTATTTTCTTAAAATATTTAAAATTATTTTCTTAAAATATTTAAAATTATTTTCTTAAAATATTTAAAATTATTTTTATAAAATATTCAAAATTATTTTCTTAAAATATTTAAAATTATTTTCTTAAAATGTTTAAATTATTTTTAAATTGAAAAAGGTTACATCACACAACCGAATCTTAATTTTGGAAATTTCGAACTTGCATAAGGCTTTTTATAATTGGATATTTCCATCAAATACATTTAGCCCTTCTCCCAAAATTTTTTAACCATTAAATATTAATTTTAAATCAAAAATACACCAAAAATATTAACAAAAAGTAAATTTTTTCATACTGTTGTTCTTTTTTCAAAGTTTTATTAAGAGAAAACCAAATTAGCTTGTAATTAGAAATTTGATGACTTTCAAAAATTTATATTCTTATTAGGAATGCTAATTCAAAAAAAAATGAAAATTTTGACAAAAGCAATCAGAAATAGTGAATACAAAATGTTTGGAAAATTTTTTATTCAGAGAAAGTTCGATTAAGAAATTTTCCAACTTTGATTAAACTTTCAAGTATAAATTGTTCAACTTTAGAAAAATATTAAAAATAACGAACAAAAAATAGAAACCTGTTTTATACGATATATGAAAATGTTTAAATGATTATTTGATTGGATAAAAATAGCGATATTTTGATTAAAAAAGATGAAATATTTGTATAGTTTTTCCATGTTTTCATTTCATTAATAATTGACGAATTTAAAAAAAAATAATTCAATTGGAATATTTCAAAAATTGTCGAACTCATTATCAAATTTAAATATAAAATGAATATTATATAGAAAGTTATTGAAAGCAATTCAAGCGCGTATTTCTACCATTGCACTTGAATAGCAAGTTAAAAACTTTCTCCAATAATTTAAATGATAATTTAAGTTTCAAAAATGAAAGCTTCATGGAGTTTCAAAGAAAAATGTCAATACTGTTTGAAGTTTATCATTATACTATCACTCCACCAGCTTTCATTCAAATCTCAATTTGATGTAATCTATGGCAAAAAATCGTAAACTTGTTACTCTTATCGACTATTAATTACTTCCAAAAAAATTTTCTATTTTTCTCAAAACTCAATTGAAAACTTTACTAATTAATTCTTTATATTTTAACTGGACCATTGTAAATCTCACTTGAAGCCTGCTTGTATGAAGAGAGGCCTATCTCCTAACATTGGAACATTGTTATGCATTAGAGGGTGCTCTTTGATGAAGCTCAGTGTTTGATCGTTTTGGTTTTCACTTGAATTTGAGCAGTACTTGAATATTGAATAAATAAATTTTAATTAGAATTATTTCAGCTGAAATACAAATGATATTATAAAAATATTTTCAATTGATATATTAAATTAACTTTTTTTCAATAAAGATATTCTAAAAGCTAACTGCATATGTCAAATAAACAAAGTTCCAAAACGCTTTATTTTTATTCAAATTCTATAATTTCTAGCATTTAATTTTTTAAACACCAAATCATGAATTCACGCAAATGAAAACCAATGATCAAGTAAATTGTTATGTAAACAAACAGAGTTTGGATGGGGTAGAGGGTTGTTGCTGATTGGAAGCCACAAATGCTCCTTGCTTTTTTGCTCTTTATATGATCCTTTTGATGTTTTTCATTATTCATTGTTATAAGTAAAGTTTTTTCAAGTTATATTGTTAAAAATTTTTTTCTAAACAGCAGAAACTATTTTTATGAAAGATAGAATATTCTGTAATATAAATATTGTTGAAAGAATTTTGAGTTGTCATAAAAACACCAAAAAAAATGACAAAGAACTTTCTATTAACAGTGAAAAATAAAAAAGATTAACTGATGCTATGACGCTATTCTATAAATCTCTATTAATAGCAAAGATTCCAAGAAAAAACAAAAAAATTGATAACATTTGCAAGAACTGTAACAAATTGAAACCATAAAAACTAAAGTATTTGTATTCTTCATTTTCCAGTTTTTTACTCTCTCACTCATATATTTGCCCTGCAGAAATGAATGCAAGTGGACTTGGTAGCAGAATGGTTTTTAGTTTAACCTTTTTGAAAGTTTGTATTTGAATAAAACATTTAGAATAATGAAGTGGTTTAAACAATAAATCTCTTATAAGTAAACTCATCTAGATCTAAATAATCAAAAAGATTGTCACAAAGGAAGATACACTGAAAGTATTAAATATTGAAACAAAAAATTTTCGATTGATTTTATTTAATTTTCATTTTGAAAAAGTAGAAAAAGACTGAAAATCTAAATAAAACGTTGAAAAGTAGAAAAAAATCTTTCTTAGGAAACATTTATTTCATGGCGTGGAAAATAAAAAACAACCCACAAGAGTTTTTTTCCCTCATGCAACTTTTCAAAAACACTCTTATTTAATTGAATTTGAGGTTCAAATGAAAACTATTTTAAATGTATCTAAACAGTATTTCAACTAAGGTAATAAAGATTTCTGAAATGTAAATTGCACCTACCAAGAAATGTGTTTACTATGTGCGACATTGAGTAAGCACAGATGGCTGAAGCAGGAATACTGTTGCTGTGGAGTTTAAAATTTATCAGATGTTTATTTAATTCGTTTGATGTTTCATGATCCAATTATTTTTTATGTTTAATTTCACTTATAGAAAACAATCATAAATTCAAAAATTTTCCAAAATTAAATTCATATAAAAGCAATACTTGATTAATCATTATAAAAAAACTAATTTAAAAAAATAGAAAAACTATCAATCAGGTAAAAAGCTCAAGAAATACTCAATCATATGCCATCTGACGTGTATTGGGAGTCTCTTTAATTAAAAAAAGTAAATGCAAAAGAGACTATAAAGAATTGCTAGATTAAATATTTCAAATGTATACAGCCTCAAAGTAATAAAGAAATATTGAGTTATTAGAAGATTTGTATCAAACATATTAAAAAAACTATTTCAACTTCGGTGTGGAAAAAATAGCGTAGATGATGTCTTTTTTCTCTGAAGTCATTATCGTTGATCTATAGTACCCTTTGCCTATGTTTGATGTCGACTCTGAAAATGTATTTAAATTAATTATGCAAATAACATCAAGATATAACTAAATAAAAAATTTTGCAAACAGTTTCAATGCCAAAACCAAACAGAATTATGTCTCAAATATAAAGAAAACAGCACTAAAGTTTATTAAAACTGCTCAAAGCTTTTTACCTGATTTTACTTTGTAATGAAAGTTAGTCTTACAAAAAGCATTGCACAGTTTTTACAATATTTTGAATTTTTAAAAATACGTATCATTTCAACTAATCAAAGTTTGCCAAAATTTTGACAATTACTTTTCAAATTTAAAAAAATTAGTTAAAGTTTTGTTTGTAACGAACAAAAAATAAAAATTTCAAACGTTAAATTAAAATTAAAATCTGAAAACAAAAAGATTATAGAAAATCTAGAGTAATTCTATTTTATAAGCGAACTAATGCAAAGCGGGAAATTTTAAAAAAATATTATATGTAAAGAAAGCTGAAAGGAAAGTTCAATATGTAAATTTCAACTTATAAGATTGGGTTAAAATGCAAATTTCCAAATCTCATGAGATAAATTGAACTCAACAACCAAATATAGTGATTCTGAAAGCTTCATTTGAAACAGAACTACAACCGTGTAAAAGCTTAACTACATTATACATTTAAAAAGATATAAGATTAACTGAGGAATATGGGACAACAATTTCAACTCTATTATGAGAATGAAATATTTAATTAGTTGCGTTTGAGCAGTTGTGGTGAGTAAATTGTAAATGCTGAAGTTTCAAGAAAAAAGGGCAAAAAATTTATACCTTATAATTCAATTCTTATTTATAAAATTCAATTTGAATAATTATATTTATACTTTTAAAAATAATTAAAACAAATTCCCAAAACTAAATTTCTAGAAATAAAAAAAAAATTAAAAATGGTGAACTAACAAAAAGCTTAAAATAGGCACAAACTTACAAACTAAATTTCCACGAAAGCTTATAACGAGGACTAACGAATGAGATCGAAATGGAAGGGAACATCCCCGGGTAGAGAGCAATTTAGTCTGCTTTTCGAGAATGATGTCCAAATGTTTCTCATTATCCTCAAGCCACCCCTATCTTCACTACACACTCGAGCAACCCTCGAGAAGATGGTCTGAGTTCGATTATAATGTGTCTATATGTATCATCTGATATTATTTATTTGTGGACCTTTTTTTGTGAACAAATGCTTGAAGAGTATTTGAAATAAAAGTTTAATATGTGAATATTTTATAGCATTTCAGCTGTAAACAGCTCATTTTATTGTGAAGCATAAACCTCGGTTAATAAAAAAGCTGAGAATTTGAATAAAAATAAAGTGTCACTTTTATTGGAATATTTCGTATAAAACCAATCTTTTTAAAAAATATTTCAACTTTATTTTTAAAGATTAATGATTTTTAAATTATAAAAAAACCAGTTTGTAAATATTGACCATGGGAAAACTGTTGGCATAATATAGGTGAGTCGTCATTTAGATTCTTTGATACACATTGAACATGAACTAAACTCAATAATTTTATTGTAAATATAAAAGATCAATAAAAATTTTAAAAATTATTTTTTTATTTAAATTAAAAACTCAAATTAACTATCAAATAAGCTAGTAAAAAAACCTGGAAAAATAGGCAAAAATTCGACATTTAGAATAGTTTATACAACTTTAAACTCTAACAATATTTCTTTTGCAATAACCAAGAGTTATCAAACGTTTGTATTGAGAATTATCTTCAACAAAATTCCAAGTTTTTATGAAACAAAAATTAGTGTTTTTCAAATATATTTATTCAAAAAATATTTATTTCGAGTTTGGTAGTATTGAAAGGGGGTTTTTAACTAAGGATTGCAAAGTAGAAACATTTTAATTTGTCATCTTTCTTTTTTCAATAAAAAAAGAAGCTGTTGTGAAGGAATAACCAGAGTGATGAACGGAATTAATAATAGTTTTGTCATTTACTTTCAAAAACATTGAGTTTCCAAGTTCATTCTTGCTGCGAATTTTTTATATTTTCAAATAAAAAGCTTATTTATTTATAAAACAACTTTTGAAATTGATTAACTCTAAGTAAAACTTTTGGAACTTTTCAACCAAAAATTTTTGACTTGAATGAAATAAAAAAACATAGAAAATGTCACTTATTACTGCGGAAGAGATAAACAATGCTTAAATTTTTTTTTTTTTAATTAGATAAAAAAATTCAAATTTGAATTGATATTTTAAAAACAAACGTTGAAAGTATTTTGATGGAGAGAAAAATTTTAAAGTTTATAATGCTTGAAAGATCAGCTTCAAGTAGCTCTGAAGATGTATAAAAAATCAAAGTGCCCAATCAAAATAAATTTATTTAATTATTATCTTTTGAAACTCATATGTACGTGTTTTTATTAGTTTTGAACAAAAATTCAATAAATAAAATGAAATTTTTTACATATAAGATGAAAAAATTCACTTTTCAGAATCATCGGCCCTTATAGCTCAATGGTTGAGTATTAGACTAATTATCTAAAGTTACCGGGTTCGATCCCGTGTGGGCCGACAATTAGCACCTGTTCCACAGTGTGTTTTCGCTACATTAAATTTGTAGCAAGCGCTTTGATCTATAAGGAAAAGCGCTTTATAAATACCGCATCACATTACATCATGAAGATTATTTGTGTTACACAAATTCACTTAAAAACAAAATGATAAACTTTAATTAACACCAAACTTTCAGTGTTCTTCACAACAACTTTTAGAATCATTGTGTTTCACAAATTTACTTCAACAATCTGATCTTTGTTTCTGAATAAGATTTTGATGATTATTTAGTTTGAAATAGTTCGTTATTATGATTAAAAAACTCAATCAACTAAAAAGCTTCTGTTTTGGGAAAACTTGGAATTTTTGAAAAAATAATTTTAAAATTTAAAACTTAAAATACTTAAGGTTTTTAATATTTTAAAACTTGTTTTCGAAAGTTAGACTTTTATAAAAATCTTTTTTTTTACTAAAATTAAAGAATAAAATATTGAGATGATAACTACATTATGACACATTATGTGCAAAAAAATTGTGGATATGAGATATATTGTATTCAAAACATCGTTTTAATTATGGTTGAGACTTGTAAGATTGCATGTTAGTGCAGACATAAATGGATTAATTTTGTATGTTTCCTACCTTAGTGCAACCAATCAACAAATTTGTTTCTTCGATGCATCTATTTTCTTCTAATAAAAATTTTCAGTAAAAGGTTAGCATAAAAACATTTTTGAAATAAAATTTCTTGTACAAAAACTAAGTTCACTTCAGAACCTTTTGGTGCTTTGATCATTCTTTTGAACCTATTAAGACTTGTCAAAAAGTATTCTTAAATTTTAACTTATTCGACAAATCTCAATATTCAATAGCTTTTATCTGATTTTTTACCTAATTTTTACGCCAATGCAAATGAAAGTATTTTTTATTCAGTAAAAACACAAGGTACAACAAGTTTTGAACTTTTTTGTGGCGAAATGGTATTTTTCAAACACTATGTGCATGAAAAAGCCAACAAAAACTAAGCAAACTTTTTATAAAAAATCTGAAATTCTCAAAAAGCATAATTTTAAAGCTAAAAGTTATTGTCTGCTCAACAGAGAAAGGTTTTAAATCAAAAAAGATTATTTTTTTTGTTTTCTCGAAGTCATGTTTTACTCTTCATTGTTTGTTCGAAAACTCAAATAATATATAGTCTATATTATTCTATTATAAACTATATTAACCATTAAATTGGAGGGCTTGAAATAAAGAACTGCAAACATTTGATTTACAAACACTATACCAATGCTATAGAATTATTATGCTTGAGCGTTCTATGTAAAAATCTTTAAATTTTCAAAAATGCTTAAACGCTTCGATAACTCATTTTTTTTGAAATCTTGAAAAACAAACCATATAGGAACTAAAATTATATTTGATTTACAGAGAGACTTCAAATTATTATTGAAAACCAATGTTCACCGATATATCAAAGATTGATGATAATTCTAATTAATATCTAATTCATCCAAAAAACCATTGTGAACTTCTTTGTTTTATTCATTAAATTCTTCCCACGATTTCCTTGATCTTCACAAACTGCCCCCATTCTTTAGTGATTTAAAATTTCCAAATTTTTTCAGCTTTTAAACTAAAAGTTTGGTAGCATATTATTTGAAGAATAAATTTCAAATAAGTTTTCAAGTTGGATTTCGTTTTTGAATTTGAGATAATTTTTTGGTTCTTTATTCTTTTGTATTGCTTTTTACAAACTAAAGTACATGACAAAATTATCTATTGTGTTATGAGCGAAACTTCTGGTTATACTTCTTGGAAACTTATAAATGATTTTACTAAGCTTTGATGAAACTAAAAGTTCCAACCAACTGAGTTGCCTTATTTGAAAGCAGTGAACTTTTTTCCTTTCATGTAAATCAACTCTCATTTTTTATTCATAATTTTTGTGGGTTTTTTGATAAAAAAATAAAGTTTACTTCATTATTCTGATTTTTTTTTCATAGTCAATTTTTAGTTTAAAAAACAAAAATTGGTTGTTTCAGGTGATTATGTGACAAACCACTAGGAAATTTCAACCTTTTCCACGTCATACATTCAAAGCATAAAAAACTTGCAAACTGATGTACTTTAATGTGATATTTATAAAGCCTCTTTTTTGTGGTTCAAAGCACTCGCTACAAACTTAATGTAATGAAAACACTGGGAAACAGGTGCTAATTGTTGGCCCGACATAGGTTTGAGCTGGTAACTTTAGCTGATTAGTCCAATGCTTAAGCAACTAAACCATACAAGCAAAAAATCTGAAACTAATACATAATTTGAATTTTTTTATTTGATACTTCATATTTTCATATGGCTTAAATGATTTTCCTAAATTAAGTGAACATAAGTATGTTAGGGCTGGGTGGTGGAAAAATAATGTAATGCAAAATGAAGCTTCAGAAATATCAACAAAAAACAAAATTCCTTGGGGGATTAATATAAATTAGCACAAATCATACAATCATCACAGGTTTTGTGTTTTTAATAGCACGATAGATTAGCAAAAATTACTAAGGTTTTTACAAAGTTAATGGAAATCGTCTAATACTTCAAATTTCACGAATCAAATAATAATTAGTGAAATGTGTTGCCATTATGAGTTTTATTTTTTTTTATTTTTCAGACTTTTAAAAATCAATTAGCAATTTCCATCTACAAATAGTTAATGTGAATAATTAAATTAAAGGTCAAAATTAATTATTTTAACGTTCTATTTTCAAATTTTCATGACAGGTCGATCTATATTTTTTTTGATGAAATTATTTTTGGAAACTTTTCTTTCAATTTATATGAACAAAATTTATATTTCACGAAATAAAATACTTTATTATTATTATTATTATTAAGCTTTTTATAGAGCACAGTTAGCAATTCAAGATTGCTTCAGAGGCGCTCAAGGTTTGTAAGAAATTATGACTGGGGATATTTATGGTATAAGTGAGTTTTCAAAAGTTTGCGAAAGTTCATGAGAGAAGGCGATGAGCGCAAGTTAAAAGGAAGTGAATTTCACAGACGTGGAGCTTGGTGAGAAAAAGAGCGACCAGTAAACAAGCCTGAAGAAACAGGTTGATGAAGCTGGAGACCAGAGTGCAAGGATCTGAGTGGTTGACGTGTGTGTCTGATTGACAAAAGATCAAAAAGATAAGCAGGTTGTTCAAGCTTGAAAGTGCATGCAATGAGCCAAAGTAATTTAAACTTGCATCTTTGGAGACAGGTAACCAGTGCAAACGATCAAGACAGTCGCTGGATGAGCTGAAATAATCAGCTTGAAGAACCGTCTTGGCCGCGTGATTTTGAAGGGCTTGAAGTTTGCATAAAAGATAGTTTGGCTGCCCGCAAAGGAGAGAATTAGAGTAGTCCAATCTGGAAAGAACTAGTGAGATAAAGAAGGCATTAGCAGTGGAAAGAGGTAAGAATTTGCGTACTTGTTTTATGGCGTAGATATGAAAATTGGAAGATTGGATTATTTGAAAAATAAAAGGAGCAAAGTTCAAATTTGAATCTAAGGTGACACCTAGAATTTTAAGCTTGGAAGATATAGGAAGTGTGGTGCCGTCTAGAGTTACCACAGAAGGGAAATTGTATTTTGCTCAAAGACGAGAGCTGCCAACAAACATCACCTCACTCTTAGTAGGGTTTAGTTTCAGTTGGCTTTGGGAAAACCAGGAGTTTAGAGCGGAAAGACAACTGGATAGTTTAAGAAGAGTGGGGCTAGGATCTGGGTAAGAGACTCCGGTGAAAGAGTGATGTTATCAGCGAACTAGTGAAAAAGCAAGTCGTGCTGTACAATAATGCTACACATGGGTGATGTATAAAGAGAGAAGAGAATTGGTCCAAGAACGGTGCTTTGCGGCACGCCTGAGTTGAGTGATGTAAGAGAAGAAGAGAAATTGAGAACGTTGAGAGGGGTAAGAGCAAAACCAAGAAAGAGCGAGATCAGAAATATTGAAGTGTCTATTCAAAAAATCAATTAAGATTTTGTGATCAAGAGTGTCAAAAGCAGCAGAAAGGTCTAGCGAAACCAAAACGGTGGCATGTCCAGTAGCACAGATGTTGCGAAGACTGTCAGTGATGCGTAAGTGTGGTTTCTTTTGAGTGGTGAAATTTTTCTCAAGTTTTCGTCTTTTTCTTTTGGCGGCAATGGCGTCTTGCTGGGACAAAAGATGTGGGTGCGAAAAGGGGCATGGTGGTCGATAAGTGATTGAAAGAAGTTGTTCATTGTTGCAAGAAACTCTTCAACTGGAACATCAAAAAACTTAGTGTATTATGGATATGTCTGAGATCTTTCTCAAAGACAGCATCATCAAAGTTTTCAAAGGAGCGGGAAATTACAATGCGAGGGGGAAGGGGAGGAGGAGGAGCAAGGTGGAGACTGCATAAAATAAGATAGTGATAAGAGTCAAAAGTTACTCTGTCGATTTTTTGTATGAGATGACTGTTAGGTTTTTGAGTAATGATGAGGCCAAGGATGTTACCAAGTCTGTGGGTGGGGAAGTCTATGTGCTAGACCAGCTCGAGTTCACGTAAAAGAGCACTAAGTGGGTTGTCATGAGACTTACAATTTGGGGTGTTGAAATCACCAGCCAATATAAAATTTGAAGAAAGAAAATAAAGGAAATGGAGATTAGACGTGAGCTCGCAGATAAAATTGCCGGTGTTTGGAGGACGGTAGATCACCGATAGAAACAAACAGTGTGACGAAAAAGACACTTTGGCTGTCAATGATTCAAAAGAAAAGTGGGACGGGGATTTAATGGCATCCAATCTAATGGAGTTTCTGGAAATTACAGAAATACCTCCACCTCGTTTACCAATGGGTCGGTGTGAGTGCAAGACATGAAAGCCATGAGGCACAATCGCATATTTTTTGACATTGTCTGCGTTTTCAAGAATCCAAGTTTCCGTCAAAGCAATAATGTCATGTTTAAGAGAAAGGATAGTATCGAGCATAATAGAAGGTTTACTACGAGTAGACCTAGGATTGAGGAGAGCAAATTTAGTAGACAAAGGTACATTGTGGACTTTAGGATGAGAGGCTGACCGTCATTCCCAAGCCGTACGTCCCATCTTGAGTCGTTTTTGCTGTCTATAAAGGGGACAAGAGGAGGATGTTGTGAAGTGGTTATGGCAAGAGCGCTTTGATTTAAAGCAGGGAACACAAAAGGAAGGAGAGGTTTTAGGGCAGTTGTCAGACAAGATGAACTAGTCGAAGAGGTGGCTGAAGATGAATTAGTCGAAGAAGTGGTTGGAGATGAACTAGTCAAAGAGGTGTTTGAAGATGAACTATTCGAAGAGGTGGTTGAAGTTGAACTAGTTGAGGAAAACGTGGTAGCCGGAGGAAATGTAGAAGTAATTGAAAGAGATGGAATGGTCGAACAGAAAGATAAAGATAAAGTGGTCGAGGAAGTATGGATTGCTGATTGAGATGTTGAAGATGTAGTCGTCTTCGGTTTTCGCCCTCTTTTTTTGGAACCAAAGGTTCCTCAGACTTTAAAAAGTTTAAGACATTGCTACGTAATGTGCTGAGCACTGTCTGAATACTATCAATTTCGGAAATAATATTTGTGATGGCGGACATTTTATCGACCATATACACTTGAAAAAATAAAAATATGATTTTAAATATTCATTTGAAAACTTTCAAAGATTCGTTGTCTAGTGTTTCAAAATGATATTATGAAATTGGAAAAAAAGCTGTTTTCAAAATAATTCATGGAACTAATTAAGGAACAAACAATTCTGCAACTAACTTTCCCGCAATTGATATTTTCTATCGCGACCTCTCGGAAGAAGACATAAATGTGCTTCCCATAAGGCTTCACTCCCACAAACTTCGGATCTGATAATATTAGTTTAAATATTCAAAAAGTAGGCTGGAAAAAATAATTTCAATAAATCATTAGCTTAAATTTTTTAAAGAAATGGAAATTAAGCGTTAAACTGTAGAAACTAACATTTAAAAAAAGAATTTTTTAATTTTTCTCGAAAGCTTTTATTGCAATTGTTAACTTTTTTGAAATCAAAAATTAGTTTTTAAATGGATTGGAAATGAATAAATGAGGTAAAAAAAATATAAAATATTCTCAAAAAAAAAATTAATACGCTTTAAATTGATGGTCATTACTCAAATTTTCAAAAATGAAGTTCAAAATTAATATGAATTTTGTAAAGTTTTATGCAATAAAAAACTGATTTATGAATGAATATTTCAAATGGAAAATTTTCAAAAACAGCCGGCTTTATAATATTTTCCTTAACTAATGTTAAAATGACTTGCAAAAAAATGCAAAGTATTGCAAAATCAATTTTAAATGTGATCCATAACATTAGAAAAACCGACGTAAAAAAAAGTTATTTTATTATATAAAAGAATTAAACAGAAAAAATGCTGACTTCATTACAATAGTTCTATTTTTATGTATTACTCATGCTATCCACGCATTAAGCTTTTATCAATCGATACTTGTAAGTTTTCTCCAAAGATTTTTTAATGAGCTCATAAAATTAAATCAAATTAACTGAACACAGTATTCAAATTTTTCAATCTTTATCTATCAAAATTATTTTTATTATTTACATTGATATAGTGGGTTTTTAACGGTAAATAAACTGTGTCAAAGACCCTTGGAGATGAATTGTTCAAAAAGAGTAAGTCAAGCATAGGCCCACTGCGATCGATAACTGTTGCACTTAACAGAACATTTTCTAAAACGATTAAGTATGAAAGACATAATATGACTGAAAAAATTGATACTTGAAAATTTTTGATGAACAGAAAGTATTTGAAGTTGGCAAGCTAAAAATACAATAATGCTTGTATTTGAGTGTTGCATTGTTTAACTGCTGCTGGTTGGAAGAGTCAATAAAGATGTCTAATATTTTTTATTGAATTGAGGTTTGCATGTATTGGCTGGCTATGTTTATTATTTTGAGAAGTTTATTCATTCTTCAAATTGTGTCTACAAACAAAAGTTTTTTTTTGTCTAGTTTAAGCTTGAGCAGATTTTTTGGAAGCCGAATGTGATCAGACTGATGATTTATTGGTC
The DNA here is from genome assembly GCA_964035795.1 of Pterobdella sp. o SKG-2022. Lineage (NCBI taxonomy): Eukaryota > Metazoa > Annelida > Clitellata > Hirudinida > Piscicolidae > Pterobdella > Pterobdella occidentalis. Next base: position 17,853,080 of record OZ038321.1, on the reverse strand, counting down.
ATTGTTTCACTGGCTTTTTAGAGGTTGTCATATGAAAACTCACAAATGTGAACAAGGCCGTGAACTATTGATAAGAGTTGAATGTATTATCTTCAATGATGCTAACTATTGGTGAAGTTTATATAATGAAAAAAAAAAAACTAAGCACGGAGCTCTGAGAAACTCCGACTGAAAGAAAGAGTTGAAGAAAAAATGACACCAACTCTAGTGAGTTGAGATCGATAGGAAGTTAACCATAACAGTGTTGAAATCAGATTCTAGATGGGAGATGAGTGACTCGTGGTCTACCGTATCAGAAGCAGCTAACAAATCGAGAAACACCAGTAGACTTTATTTGCTTTTGTCTTGGGCTCTTATTGAGTGGTGTCTAGTGTTTGTGGAAAATATGATTTTAAAAGAGTTATGGTAAGTTTACTGAAATTTTTTTAAAAAAGAAAAAAATGAAATTTATGTCGATAGTTGTGAAAAAGCAATTTTTTTGAGAATTTTTGGAGGTTGTTAAGTTCGAAATTGATCTGTAATTAGACAGAATAGATTTTTCTAAGTTAGATCTTTTTAGAAAAGGGTTTGTTTGAACAGTTTCAAATTGAAAAAGAAAAGCATATTGAGAAAAAGATAAAACAGCAATTGTGGCTTTTATTGGAGAAAAATTGATAAAAGCATTTCAAAAGGAAGGTCGGTATGATATCAAAGGGACATTTTATTGATGGTGGTATATTAATTATTGCTTGAACATAATTGTGGGTGATTTTTTGTTTTTTGAAAATTTTTTTATGGGAATTCATTGTTAAACTTTGATTTGGTTGAAGGAAGACTGTGATGTGCTTTGATAATCTTTTTATTGAAAATATGATAGCTGTTTAAAAATAGAGCATTATATAAGCCACAAGACTGCATAAAAGTCTTTAATTCATGAAGAATAAATAAACTGAATTTTATAATCCATTATGTTTGTAACTAAAATAATGGACAAAATGAAATTGGTACTTAAAAGATGAGCTTGTTTTTGAAAAAAAAATTAAATTTTCTAAACAGAGCTAATTTCAATCAATGTCATTTAAACAAACTTTTGAAAAAATTCCTTTTTAAAACTGCTAATTTTGAAAGACAATGTTTTACAAAAACTAAATTTTTTGCTACCTAGAATTTATAAAATTATGTAATTTTTACATTTATGAAATAAATAAGCAATATTTAAATGTTTCAACCATTTAAATTTAGTTTATCTAGTTTCTAATCCGCCGTATATCCCATTTGTTACACTTGTTAAAAATTTATTAAGCTAAAATTTGAAAAAGATAAAAACTATCCAAGCATTTATAAAATTAGCAGTGCAAAAAATTAGAACTTATTTAAAATTTTTTCAATAAAAAATTTTATATGGTAAAAAACTAATTTTTATCAATCAAAATTCGATGGGTTAAAAAACCGCTAGCAAAGCTGAACATAAAAAAATAAGTTTTGAAGATATTTTATGATATTTTAATGTAAATGAAGATGGGGATAGTGATAAAAAATAATCTTTGAAACATAAATTTGTTAGGATGAAAATTTTATGGTTTACATTGAATTTTAAAATTCAATAAATAGTTGCATAAGTCACTAATGATTGCTTCATAAAATGTAGAATAATGTTTTATAAACGTGAATTAAAAAAGGGTATAAAAACAGGTAAAGGGAAGCGTAAAAAAACATGAACCATGTACGCAACATAAGATTAAGCGCAGTTTAAAATTTTACAAACAGTATTTAAAAATTAAACGGATTTATGCTAATTTTATTTAATGGTAGTAACCAAAAACACTTTGAACAATTGTTTTATGTTATTTTCTTTTTTATTCTTTTGTTGAACTGCCAGCTAAGCACCTAGTAAACCAGTTTTTGAGCCGCAAAATGTACTTGATTATTTAATAACGCTGGTGTCCAAAAAATAACTTTTTTTTCACCCATTCAGTAATAACTATTGTGATGAAACTCTACAAAGTTTTGAAATTAATTTTGTGAAAAATATAAAAAAGAAACTGTAGGTTTAGCATTTAATAATAGGAGTTTCGATTGATGAGTCTTACAATTTCATAACAAAATCTCCTAGAGTATTATATAAATTGAAAGTTTTTTCGGCTATTGCAAGATCGAATAATTGAAAATTTATCCATTTTTTAGAAAAAATGATTCTTAGCACATTAGAAGATTTTAATGTGTTGAATACTTTATTTCACAAAATTTAGTATCAAATTTTAATTTAAATAGAATTATAAAATAAGATTAATTTAAAAAATTTTTTTTACATAATAAGTAGCATGAAAAAAACAAGATATTATAGGTGAAATATTGACTCCCATTTATAAACATCAGCACTTCATCATCACAAACTAACTGTTAAGCCATTGGGTATCAAGCTTCTCACTGCGGAGTGGGCTGCTGTATAAAATGGCGTCGTTCTGGTTGTAGTCACTCATTGTGGCCGTGTATAAACGATTGTCTGTGAGTATTTGATTAATTGCCATAATGAAAATGGATTTTTATGTGTTTGGGTTTTGACACAAAAGCTCGAATAAGAAAACTTATAGTATCAATTTCATATGAGGTTTTAATGGCTTCTAAATACTTTGTGAAAAACAATTCAGTTTTGAATAGGTTTCAATAAATCATGAACACTAAGTGAACGCACTGCTAAGCATAGTCAAAGAAACACTGATAAATTATTTATAACAAGCAAGCACATTTTATTGAATCAATATTTTTCCTTTACTTTATAACATCAAAAATTTATTTTCATAAGAAGCCAAGCGGAAAGAGTCTGGTAGAAATAGTGACTTTTATAGGTACATAAAGTTATTTGTGGAAAGTATCTGTTTTGAAATATTAATACTATTTCTTTAAAAAAAAACTTGTAGTACGCTAAAAATATTTTTTAAATAATATAAAGTTATTATGATACCTAATTTCTGTTTTTGTGTGTAATTTTTGATTGATTTTTGTTTGAAATGTTGTTATTAAGAACAAAAGATATTTAGTTTATTACTTGGACTTAATGAATGGTTTGCAAGCGTTGAGGTGCTTGTTGAAATTCGATGCAGGACATAACGTATTTTAATTGATTTTTGATTTATTCAAAACTACCAAAACTTTTGAAAAAAACCTTATTTATGGATTAAACTGAAATTGTATTTAGAAATTTATTTGAAATACCAAAATCCCTCCAATAAATTTCATCCAAAATAAATGCGACAAAACTACTACTCTTACAAAAAACATTAATAACGTTGGTATTTTAAAATCTAAGTACTCAACAAGTTCACAAAAAAATTTTGATACAAATTATAGAATGAATTTTAATTCACAAGATTGCAGTGCGCAAACTTTTTATTAAAGCCATTTCATACGCGTTTTGACTCAAATTGTTCCTTCATTTTTAATTTTGCATAAGTTTTATGAATTTTTCAAACTCAATAACATCTTTTCAAAGTTTCAAGAGCACTTGGAAAATAATTTTTTGAAGACACTTTTATGTATTTTTTTACTTCATATTAGAAATAAAATGTTTACTCATTCACATGAGTTTGAGAAATAAAATAAATTTTTAATAGAAATATTTTGTACTTAAGTAGCAGTTTCTTTGAAGGGCAATAAAAAATATTATGCTTCGATTCAAAGAATTTCAAAAGTTGAAAAAAAGTTGAAATGATTTGAATAGAAAAAAATTGATAAATAATGTCAATGAAAGAATACTAATGTCATCCCGAATATATTAGAAACATTGAAAATTTAATAGACATGCGTAAAGACGTTTTTTTCTCAGAATAAAACAACCTAAATCGACCTAATGGTCGGATAAATTATGTAAAACTTTAAAAAATTAACACAAAAAATACAATAAAGTATTTTTATGTAATTTCGTGCCAATTTTTTGTTTGATTCATATATTGGTAATAAAATATGCAAGAACTTATGAACTCACTGTGGTAAGCATAAGCACTGCCCGTATCTCGATAGTATGGCACTTTACCTTTTCCGGATTCCTGATTCACTAAAGCATGATGTTTCTTCTGACAATGAAATTGTTGGAGTTTGAACAAAACATTTAGAAAATCAATTTTGAAACTAGAATGATGTTGGTTAGTATAATAAGAAGCATATTAAAATAAAAGCTGTTGTATTGCAGGCCTGGGAGATGAAAACACGCAAGGGTTGAAAAATTTGTAAGGCTTTCAGTCTTTTATTAATTTTTGTTGCCATCACTCTTTTAAAAAATTATCTATAGTTCAAATGCAGGTTGATGTGGAAGAGTGGAAAATATATCTAAAATGTCAAGCATCCCTTCAAATACTGTGAACAATATACAACTTGAAAAAACTGAATAATATTGTGGAAACAAAACATTTATATCAGCATTAGAACTTAAGTCTATTTTCAAAGCGGATATTCCGTGAAAATATCGTTTAGAATTTACGGCTTTAAACGGAAGTAAAAAATTTCAAAAATGAAATTTAATTTTAAAAAAATATTTTTCAATAAATATTTTTTGACTTTTAAATTCTGGAAATTCTAAACTTTGTTTATGCAGGGTGAACATTTTGATCTATTTTGCAGAAATACCAATAAAAAATGTTCGATTTAATTTAATTCATTAATACGAAGTGGATAACTGGATACATTTTGCAATTTTTTGTTTTTATTCAACAAAACTTTACAAATTGCAACGTTATAGTTTTTCATCAATTGAAACACATCACAAGAGTGGGCAAAAACACATTAAAAAGTTCAACTCGTGAATATAAGGCTTTTTTTGTTTTTCAAAGCGCTTGCTACAAATCAAAATTAACAAAAACACGCTGTGGAACAGGTGCTAATTGTCGGCCCAACACGGGACCGAACCCGGTAATTGTCTAATGTTCTATCAGCTGAGCTATACAGCCAACAATCGTTTTTTTCATAATTAAAATTTTATTTTGTCGTTTCAAAATGTCTAAAAAAAATGAATAATTAATTTTCAATAACTGTTTTTTGAGTATATTTTCATTTTTTCAATTCCTCCTATATTGTTCCTGTTCTTTTCCTTAAAAGTCAAAGCAAAATTTATTTGCGAACTCATCAAACTTTACAATACACAGTTCGATGCAAGGCTGTATACAAATTTTCACTACTGTTTTTTATAAAAATTGCAAAATTTCACTTTTGTTTGAAAAACATTCTAAAATTCATCAGAAATAATGAAATTTGTTTCTGAAACAACGTTTTTAATGAAAAATAACGGAGTGCTTAAACAAAGACTAGATTTATCATAATGTTGAAAAAAATAATTTTTTCTCATATTTATCATAACATGAAAATTGCTAAAATGAGAAAAAATTAATTTTTTCTTCTCTATTGTGAATTCTGTTGAAGCTGCTATGATTCATTTATGTTATTGTTTATCGACCCATGCATCACATTTATGAGGAATTTATTTTTATGCAATTCGAGAAAAATGAGCTATACTTTAATTTGTGAAAAACAATATTAATAAAATTATAGACACAGTTTTCTAATCCAAATATGAATTGAAAATTCATTAAATTTATAGATAAAAAATTATTCATTTTTTGTGATGTAATAAATTAGCTATTTTTATTTTTCAATTTTTTTTTGATTTTTTAATGACTGCATGTTTTGTAAATATTACAGCTCATGATGAATTTTTAATGCTATTTTGACTTGACTTGTTAAGTCTTCAATGTTTGCAGTCTTCACAGTTTCCAATCTCTAAGGTAACTGGAGTTGTCGACCTGTTTAATGGAACTACAACTAAGAGATTTCGATAGTTTTCATTAGACATCATCATCTTTGTTTCCTCTGTTGCAATGTAATCAATTTTTTTCCTTTTTATTCCATCTAAGCAAATTCTCAGTTTGCACTATTTCTTGACATGGGAAATTTTTTAGTTTATATCAGTCACTACATGTGTTGGGTATATGAGGTGTTCCAAAAGAAGGGAAAATTATCGGAAGGCTCAATAGCCTTTCTAATCATTATCGAACGTTTTTTAAAAACATTTATCTGTTAACTTATAGCATAAAACATGTTTTTATGCTTATTGAACTTGATTATGGGATAGCACCTGTTTTCCATCATTTTAATATTAAATGCTTTTATTAACTAAAACTCACCACAGTTACAAGTATGTGAAAAATGTTTCTAAAAAACACAATTTGAAATGTTTGTTCTGCTTGTGAAAAAAAATTGAATTACTGCTTGTTATGAAATTTCTAGAGATACAAAAACAGAAGGTTCCAGCTTGAACCATGTGTTAGCATGGTTAGAGACTTTACAGAGGAAGTCAGATCTTTCTATTATGGAAGGCACTACCATGATCATAAGTTTTTTTAAAGACATGATATTGACACTGACCTGCAACTTCTTCTGTAAACCTCTTCCTTTACTGAAATGATCAAGTTCAAGCTAAGCGGAAAAAAGAAATTTGAAGTTTTTATGATTTATAAACTCTATAAACTGAAATTTTTTAAAATTCAAAAAACTTGAAATAAAAAGGCATTTTTATCAATCAATAATATTTACTTATACTTAAAATTTTGAAAAATTATGTTATATACTTTGACCAATTTTATTTAAATTTTTCTTAACTTTGGGTACAAAATTTTTTTTATTGCTTATCAAAAACATTCATTAAAAAAAGCTAAAAAAATTTTTCAAGTTAGTTTTGACATTTCGAATTTGGAATTTGTAATGTATTTATTAGTTATAGGTGAACTTTTTTATGTGAACTATAATTTGCTAATTTTTATTTCAAATGTCTTAGGTACACAAGGTTTAGCAGTGTGGAAGAAACTATTCACTCAAAAACTTCAAGCTCATATCATGGCCATTTTTATTGAGTTTTCTCAATTTAGTTTTTCTTTCGAAACTAAAATATATTTAACATGACAATGTTTTGTAGGAACCAAATAATTTTTTTCAAGTAATTGGGCAAGAAAGCATATAGCTTCTGAGATCTCAATTGCTCATTGCTGTTATTTTAAATAAAATATAAAATGATGCAGAACATCAGCTCAATTAAGACACTCAACTATAGCTCAACAACAGAATAAAAAAATCAATTATATTTTAGAGCATATAAAATCATTAGTTTTTTGTATTTTCGAAAAATCTCAATGTCTATTTATGCTTAATAACGATGAGTTCTGAATCCATTCTGAAACTTATTTTTTAGAGCACGATTTACTTTTTATAAATACAGGTGTAAAACCAAAGCTTGAAGCTATCGTGGTTGTTGGGCAAAAATAAGAACAAAGTACTTTTGTCAATACATTAATAAGAAACGCTGATGTGAAACACGAGATGTGACGAATGAAATAAGAACAGATATGCATGAAAAGTTTTATCTCTTTGGCTCGACCCAAGTCAGTAGAAATAATTGTTCACAAATGGTTGGCTCAAATACAACAATACTAATGTTATAATGTTTTCACTTCATGTATTAATAACATAGTGTTAAATTTTTCATTTTTGCAACTAGTTGAGAAAAGTTAAACATTAAATTATTCAAAGGATGAAAAACAGTGTCTATTTTGAAATTCATCGAAATAATTAATCACTATATAACGTTTCGGGTTACTGAGTGTCTATCGCTATATATATTTCAATTATATAAAAAAATCTATTAAATTAGCACCATGCTAATCAAAAAAAATGTTAAAAGCGAATTATGTTGTTTTATATTGCATTTATTGATTTTGCCAAAGCATTTCTACTTTAAAAAAGAGTTTCACAGGCGGAAATTGAAAAAGTACAAATGCTCTAACCATTTTATCAGCATGTTTAAGGCACTGCACGACGCCTTCAAGTTAAAGTTCAGTGGAGATCAATTTGAGCCAGTCACAAACGGAGTGAAGCAAAACTGTGTACCTTTTTCAAGCTTCTTTTTTTTATGTAATGTTTAAACAAAGTCTTCAGATAGACACAACATGATGCATCTTTTATACAAACTCGCCACAATGGTGATCTATTCCACATTTTAAATCTGAAATAAAACCAACTCGAGTTTTGCGAACAAAATTACTTTTTGCTTCAAGGACAGATGTTCCTAATATCATCTAAAACCAGTTGACCTTTTTGTACGCTTCCTTGTACTATTAAGAAACATCAAAAAACTGAGATACTTTATTCAATGTCAGGGAGGTCTATAACAGGCACAAATAAAAAAAATTTCAAAGGTATTTTTCAACTGTATCATCATCTTCACCTTCTTGGGTAGCAGCATATGATAGAATTGTTGAATGAAGGCTGAAGAAAATACTTCGAATGCTTAAAGAATGCAAGGCTTTTGTTAATCGAAGAAAAGGCTTTGGAAGACAAACACTTTTCTATAAAAACGAAATTTTATGTGAATAACTAACGCAGTTGTACTTTTCAATAAACCGTAAAAAAATGTATACGGTTTATACTGATCATTACGTGAGAATGGAATATCAACATTTTTAAAAAGCAGATTACCTAGCTTGGAGTCGATATTTTATCAAAGCAATTTTTACTGGTCAAGTCATCTATAACACCAATCAACTTTAGGCTAAAAAAATGCTCTTTTAACTAAAAAATTAAAATAGAGAAGTAGGCGATTTAGATAAAAACAATTGAAAATGAAAAGCTTGTAAAAACATGGCACTAAAACACTAGACATGTCTGTCTGAAGCCAGACCTACATAGTGAAGTTTGACCAAAAAGTAGCTCTCGTACCCGATGAACTGCATTACATATATAAATGTGAATCATAAAAAAATTTCAAATTCTTTCGTGCTTCTATGGTTCACAATTTTTAGGCTAATTTTTCACAATATACAAATGTGTTGTATATACATACTTTAAAAATAACTAAATAAGTGATATTGTTTTTCGCAATTGACTTTATTTAATGAAAAATAGAAAAAATACTCAGATTGAAAATTTCAGACCATGAAACATTTAAATAGAAATATTTATAGTGAAGAAACAGCATAATCAATGCTTGTGACTATTATTTATCAAAATAATTGGAATAAACTTTTTCCTTAATAATACAATCCTCGAAAGAAAAAAAAAATTATGAGATACTATCACCCGTTAACTTTAAAATATTTCAGAATTTCATATTTTTCTGTAATTAAAATAATTAGGTTTCTAGCAATGATGACAGTAATAGTCGACGCGGATACTGTTAATACGGAAACCACGGTCTTTCACAATAAAAGATGGACTGAAATTGAAATATGTTGAGAAAGATAAATAGTGCAGACAATAAATTGATGCTGAATTTTATTTTTGAAAATATTTAATTAATTTTTGTAAAATTCATTAAATAGATTTACACAAGATTTCAATGATTAAGAAATAAATATTTTAGATTGAAACATCTCTTAAAGGATGCTTCTTAAAACTGAATTTTTGTTGTCAGAATGTGAAACTATAAAATTTTTCTATTCTCAAAAAACGCTTTAATTTGAATAGGAACATTTTGATTTAGTTGCATTATACAAAAGTTAAATTTTACTAAATAAAATCTTTGGAAGCTCAGCGGTTTTTGTTTAATGGGAATGATGCACGCTTTAACTCATCAAAATTTCAAATGAATTTTTCAACAGCTATTTTGAAATTAAGATTACCGTTAAATAATTAACAACTCAGTTAGTTGAATATTCATGATTTAAACCTAGAATTTCCCTAATTTTTCGATAAAACATAATTAATTCTTCAAGTTATGTCATTAAAGATAAGATTGGCAAATTTTATCTTATTTGAATTCAACAATTTCCACAAAATTTAAAATTTTTCAACTTCAAAAATCAAATTTTCAAATATAAAAAACTTCACTAAATGCAAATTATCAATTTAAAGTTTTTTGAGTAATTTTTAACATATATTTACTTTTTTATTCCTTTCCAACCCATATTTGCCTAAAATCATGTTAAGAGCATCTGAATTTGCAGATGGTTTCATGGAAACAAATTTTTCAACCACATCAAAGCCATCAAAGTGATATTTATACAGTCTCACTTTTACGGATCGATATGTTCTGCATAATGGCTTGAAGGAGTTTGTTCCACAAAACATCACTTCCTCTTTCCTCTTTCCAGGTACTATCAACATTATGTCATTTTGACATTCCTCCTGCAAAAGCAATATATTATTTTTCACTGATTATAAAATTTTAGATTGAAGGATAACAAAGATCTGATAATTTAATATGACAGGTTTGGCTTCTAATGCCATTATAATCGTAATCATCGAAAGTACTTCAATTTTATTCTTCTTTGTCAATTTATTGTTTTTTATAGTAGTAGTAATTTTCCCCATCATAAAAAGTAAACTTTTGATTTTTTTGAGTTTTTTGAAAACTTTGAAAAAAAGCGGTAATAATTTTCAAATTTTTAATTAACCCTAGTTTTGTTTTAAAAATTAAAATTCACATCATTTCTCATTCGAGCTGCGTGAAGCCTTAGAAGTCTTATTTACATAGTTCTCTTCAGGTACTTTGTGAAAATAAATGTTAAAATGCCTTTACTTTGTATGAAAAATAATTTTGCTTCTCACCATCAAAAGGTTTTTTAAGAATGGGAGATACCCACATAACGATAATTAGCGTCGAATCTCACGACACATTTCAGACGTCATTACCTCGATAATTCATTCAACGAAAGTTTGAAAGAGCGCTCAAATCCACTATCCATTAGTGAAATTGCCACATTTGAAATATTTTTAATTGAAAAAAATCAAAATCACAAATGCAACCGTGAGGTTCATTCTTTTACAAAAACTACAACTTTGAATTTAAAAAACTTTTTTTAATTGAATTTAATGTTGATATTCGGAATGATATTCTTAATAATCATTTTCATTTCTTGTGTAATTATAATCACGTTTGTATTTAATAAAACTAGTGCAACCATGGTCCATGGCTAGTGAACAAAATTTGTGTAGAATTGAAAGTTGAATATTCCCAACAGCATCAACTTTGTCAATCGAAAACGTGCAACTTTACTGTTTTTCATGAAACTTCAGTTTTTTATTTAGCTTCAATTCAATATTGAGGCATTTTGTCTAGTTTTTACTTCAAGTATTTTTTCACTTTCAAAAAATTCATCTTTATTCATATAAATAAGTATAAATTCATGTAAATTCAAACTTCTATTCCGAAAATTTATAAATCCATTTAGATTTGGAACATTCTAAAATAGTTTTTGTTTCTTAATAAAATTTTATCGAATTATGTTTAATTATTGAAAATATATGATTGGAATAAGCTTTTGGCTGAAGCTGTTCTTAGTAAAATGGGTCTCATTAACACTTGATAAAACCATATAAATTCTTCAGAAACAGTTGAGTATATATGTTTTTATGCATTTCGTTTTGTATGTACGAGTTAATGTTAGACTTGCAGCATTAAACATTAAATAAAAGGTTTTTAAATTTTTATTTTGTTTTGTCTTAGTATTTAATTAAAATACTATTTAAAACCAAAAGCAAATTATTTAAACTTTCAGAAAGCATAAATGCAAGTTAGCGTATCAATGGTCTAGAGATAGCTTTTTTAAATTTTATTGTGAGCAAATCATTTAGCTTTATTTAAGCTTAATACTTTTATTTTATATCATTAACTTTTTAAAATCTAAACGTTCTAAAAACCTACCATGAACTAATAAAATGCATTAATTAACATCGAAGCGGTCTGTATTTTATGAAATGATTAGAAATGACTTTGAAGGCGTTGATCTGGAGTTTTGATGCTGAGCGCTTTTTTTGAGTTGTGAGTTTTTGAAGACTTGTCATTCAAAATAAATTCTCAATTAAAAAATCCATTTAAAACGTTTTAAATTCGAAATAACGTGCTGCTGTTTTTGTTTAGCTTCAATTCTTTTTAGCCCCATAAATAGGAGTTTTTTAATTAAAATTTCAATTTTTCAAAGGTTTTGAAAAGATTATCGTTTTCAAACTGGTTTTATCAAAATATTTCATGCTTAAAAATTTTTATTTGAATAAAAGATTAAAAATCTTTGATTTTATTTTATTCGTTCATTAAATTTAATTTTTGTTCAAGTTTAAAAAGTTTAGAACAAACTTGTGTTTTTTGCCTTCCTAAGCATTGCAGTCTGTCGTTGTCGTTTGAGAACCACTGTATGTTCTATCAAATTTGATTATAAATCATAGTTGTTTTATGAAGAAAGAAATGCCGATAGTGTTTATTCAAAATTAGTTTTTTGAAAAGTTATTTCAATAATTCAATAATTGAAAATATTGAAATATTTTGTTTATGGAAAAAAGAATTTTGTTTAATTTTTTAAAAAAGGATGATAAAATAAAAATGAAGTTTTTAAAATTTGACACTGTTTTTGGTACTTATAATAAGTTTCTTGTTTAAGAGAATATGTTCTCACAACCTGGCTTGAAATTTCTGGACAGTTTAGATTTGGTTAATTATGACATTTTCGCTGCTCTTATAATGTAACTATAAAAACATTCCACTTTTTATTTTACTGTCAAATATTGTTTGTTTGCTTGGAAGTTGTTGGAATAAATTTGGTTCAAAAAATTTCATAATTTTAAAACTTAAATTCACTAAAAAACACTTTCGTAAATTTTTTGAATGTTGAAAAAATAACAAAAAATCAAAATAATGGGCTTATGAAAATTGAAAATTTAGGATCTGAAATTCTCGTTAGTGCAAAAAAATTTTATTTTTCAAGTTACAGTTGAGAACTTTAAACTTTTTTAATCAAAAAAGTTCAATCTAATTCGAAAAAAACTATATAGATTTTTATATACGTTGTAAAGTACTTTGTAATATACTTCTCCCAGATAGAAATAAGTTCAAAATAATTGTTTATCAGTTTTCTATATTGAACATTTTAATGAGCATTGAACTTCAGTGAATGAAATTTTGAAACAACACAATGATCAAAAATTTGAAACATCAAAGTTCTTCTTCTCTCCCTTCCTTCATACGAGCCATCTCCAACTATAACAAACTGATAAATTTTGATTGACCCACTAACATTAAACTCCTATTCCACCTTAAACTTGAACTTGTGCTTGTTTAAATGACCCTTTTCTTATGAAGCGTTTGATTATTAATTTTCAATCTGATATTTTTTTTTAGAAGTTCATCGAAAGCCTTCTTTACACCCACACAGCAATTGCATATCTGATTTTTTTCATAAAGTAGTTTTCTTGCACTCTTAATATTTAATACAACGTTGACTGCTTTTGAAAAACAGGAGCCCAAACAGCATCTTATCTACTTCACTACGTTTGAAAAAATTTTTTCAACAATTATTTTGCCATAGTTACTGAAAGTTGTAATAAAATGAACCATGAATTTTGAAAACATTTAATAGCATTTTTTCTTAAACGGAACCATTTCATACTAGTAACCCAATAAAATTTTTCTAAAAAATTGAATGTTTTGTTTTTTTTTTTAATAAATTTTTGTTGACTAGTAGCTTACGCAAACCATCGATCATAAAATCCAAGCTTTTCGTGTAAATTTCGAGTTTTCCATTAAAATGGTTAACGTCTCACCTCACAGGATGAAACTAATAGGTTAAAATCAATAGTCACGTTTTTTTACAACCTTCATTGAGTACAGTGATTCACAAAGATGAGTCTTTGGATCAGTACTTTTTACTGCATACATGGCATCTTTTGGTAAAATTCCCCAGTTTCATCTAACATACAATACAGCTGACATCTAAATTCTTCAAAAATCAATCTTCAAAAAAATCTTGAAGCTTAAAATTTTTACCAAATACGCTAGTACAGTAAAAATCAAGTCATAAAGGATAACTTTAATTCATGACCTTTAAAACGGAAGTAACTATGCACTTTAGAACAGTTGGAAAAGCTTAGTAATATGTCAAATACAAAAGTTTACTCATTTTTTAACGAAATTAAAGAAAAGTATCAAGTATCAATCCAGATGGAATATCCAACGCTCGTTCACTTTTTTGCTTATCTTCCTATGTAAATAACGGTATAACTTCAATTCTGGCTTCCATTTCATCATCACCAAGTCAGACCAGGTTGATTGACTGACACAATTAAAATGAACAAAAAAGCGAGAACTCTACTAAACATCAAATGATTCGACTATTACTAGCATTATCAAGCTAAATACTATTTATCACAGTTTCATATCCATCATTATTCGATTAACATTGTTGAATTTTGAATTTCTCAATAGTTTCATAACAGTTCATCAAGTCAATGTCCTTTAAAAAAATGCCATTGAAAGAATTGTATATTTCTCAACTCCATTGCTCCATTCACTGTATAACATCAAAAAATTTTCAAAAAAAAGGTCTATCATTCAATATAAAAACCCATTTGACAAAATAATTATTTAAAATGCCTCATGATATTTATCATCACAAGTAATTCATCATTCTGGATCCTTATAGCAGTGGCATCAAGAAATATTAGCTTCTGTGTCTTGCAACTTGAATTAAATTCTATAAAAGCATATTTTTTAAATATACAACAATAATTTAAATTCAAAACATAAATAAAAATTAATTAACAGAATTAGCATGATTAACTAACTAAATTATTTGAATTAGGTGAATTCATCGAAACAAAACTTATCTAACCTTGATCTCATTCAATCCTTTAAGACTCACGTTGTAGACAACGTTTCTGGTAAAACATTAAATTTTACTGTTAAAACCCTCAAAGAAAGAATATCATAAAAAACATATATAACCACCAAAAAACTTGATCAATTTGAAGAAATTGTGTAAAAAAATTTTGAAAGTAAACTTTTATGATAAATAGTTGACGTTCTGTACTTGATAATATAGAAACAACTTAGAAAAACTTCGTAAAAATTTTGAGTTAGTTTTTTAGTATAATTTTAGTTTTTTTTTTTATATTTTTTTTATCATTATTTGTTAAATAAATTCACTTTTTGTTTCAAACATTTAAAAATAGTTTATAAAATTCATTTGATTTTTTCATGATTTTTACCTTGCTCCAACCAGGAAATAGTGTTTGTGTAGGAAGAAGCTATTGAAATAGTTGATGGAAGAATTGACATCAGTAATTTTGGTGATGCTTCCAAGAAATGTGGGTCCATTTACCTCTAATTCTACGTTTGGGAAAATAATATTTAGTTTCAAAGAATTTAGAAAACAACATAGAATTGAAAAGTTTGTCCTAAAGAATAAAGGAACTTTGATTCGTTTTTTTCACCATAAAACATTAGAAGAAGTTTGGAATACATCGTTGTTTTTAATAAGTTCAATAACCTAGATTTGCCTTCGGGTTAATTTCATTTCATGGTAAAACTTATGGAATAATTGTGAATAATTGAACTTGTGAATCACAAAAACACGACAATATTTTCATTTTTTATTTTGACAAAGCTTTTCGATATATTGAAAAGCTTCGTCAAAATAAAAAATTCAAATATTGTCGTGTTTTTATGATTCACATTATCGAATAATATTTGGAAAGTGTTGGAACCACAGTTATAAAAATTCTAAAGACGGGACTATTAACAGAACTCATAAAATAAAACTATTCAAAAACATAAGAAATGTTGAAAATGTTAAATGTTTTATACCATGAAAAATCATTGAGTTTAAAAATTAGTTTTGACTGTTTGATGCTTCAAAACAACAGCTCGATCACAGCTTTAATTTTAATGATTCTACATACATTTCGATTGACTATTTACTATGAAATTTTATGATTTGATCTTTTTAATTGATAGTTTACAATAAAATTTATCGGTGTAGTCATATATTTTCAGATAAATTGATCCAGATTAACAGGTGAAAAAAAATCATGAGAAACATAAAATGATTTCTTAATCATAATTGTTGAAAATTTTAAAGTATATCTCATTATTTTGAAACGAAAATAATTTGAGATTTTTTCAATAAATTTTTGAAAAATTTAGTTTCTTGATGTTGGAACTTTTAAGCGAACTTTCAAATTTTGAAAAAAAAAAATTGATTAATCAACAAATTATTAAAAACATTAATTCCACTTTAAAATTTGATGTTTTAAAATCATCATTTTGAAATCAATTTGTGCATATTTTTTGAAGTCATATTTGATGTGACTAATCACTTCAATCCTGAAAAAACTATTTCATATAAATTTTTGTTGTAGACTTTTTCAACGCTCAGCAAAATTTCAAAAGTATATAATATATAGTTATGTTATTGAATGTTGCTCAACGCAAAACAAATGAATACGATGAACTGAATTTTTAAAAATTTTCAATGCTTTTTGAAATCTAAAAAGGTTGAAATAAATAATTTTTCAAATCATTTTAAAATAATTTTAAAAGTTGTTTCAATTTTTTGTTCATTTTTTACTTAAAAACCATTCTTTAAAATTTTCTCGTAAAAATTTTTATATCTCTAAGATTTTGTGCACTGAATTTGGTGCAGTAAAAGTTTCTTTATGAACAACAAGTTTTTGTCTAATTTTTTATTTTTTTAACCTCAACACAAACCATATAACAATCCTCAAGTTTAAAATTCCAGTTATATTAAATATTTCCAGTTTTTACAACGAAGATTGAAAAAACTTTGTTCATTTTATCGGCTTTGAACCCATTTTTAAATAACAAAAAAACAATTAAAAAATCAATATGAAGAGCTGCTGGTATCGTGGTAAAAAAATAATTCAAATATTTATCAAAAATAAATGAGGAAAACGAAGGTTTTAACCATTGATGCAATAAAATAAAAAACTATGTGAATAAGTTGTACGAAACAAAATTAGTGTTATTATTGAAAGCAAACTGAATATGCCAGGTAAAAAGGTAGCTTTAAAAAATTTATTCTAATGGAAACTGCCTTTAAATAAAACAAATTATAGAAATAACTGAACGTTTATTTGAATGCCTAATTTTGAAAAACTCTTTCAAACAAAATCTAAGAGAATCTCAAAGAAGTTGATATGAGAGAAATCTGAAAATAATCGTAAAATATAAAGAACGCTATGAAAGTTAGAATACTGAAAAGATTTTTATTTGACTTTATATAAACTTCTAGAGAACATTTTTAGTTTTTTGCTTACTGATGTGGATTGTTCGGATAAATAATTAATTATTTTTCCGAAAATTTAAATTTAATTTAACTGAAATAATATTATATTGTAAGCATTAATTTTTTCAAAGAACAATAGTTGTTTTTACCGGCTTACAAAAATCTATTTTTGCTATAAATCCACAAGATTCTCAATGAAATTAGGTAGTGTGATGAATGTAGTGTTTTTTAGTTTCCAAAAAATTTAACAATAAATTATAAGCTTTTATTTCATGTTTTTTCATTAATTAAAATTTATTTTGCAATTTTTCCAAAATGCATCAATAGTCCTTATAAATTTAAAATCTGATGCATTAAATGCTATATTTATAAACTGGTACATTTAACTCATTAAATAAAAAAAAATTCCCATGAATAAGAATGAATGTAATTTTAGCGTGAATTCAAGGTTAAAAAATAAAAATAATTACAAATCTTTCACCTTTGTAGTTCACAATTTCTTCTAAGTAGCTCCCATGAAATGTGTTTGAAAGCACCATTTTAAAAAACAATAAAAGAAATATTGTTGAAGGTACTTTTTTATTCGATTCATTCATGCTCATCATTTATTCATGCCTTGAATTATTTTCAGCGATTCTTCGGTGAATTATTAATGAAATATAAAAATGTCTTGCAATACATTATGCAGCGAAAATCCTCTCGATTAAAAAATACTTTTTTGAATCCATTAACTGCAATTATCAGTGATAATGTATGTAATTTCAAGCCTTATAAAAGTGCTTTTAAAGTTTCGGAACATTTAAATTTTCAAAAATTATATACTATCTCAGTATGATTTTTAAAGCTACTTGGCTTTCCAAGTTCCCTGTCTTCTTATATGAGGCATTTTCACGTATATATATTATTTTTTCGGAACCTCATATACTCCTTTTTATAACATATCCTTTTATATAAAGACTAAAAGTTCTTAGTAATTTCCAAATAAAATTTAAAACCACTTTTATATATGCTACAACTACAGTGAGAATAATTTTTCAAAGAAATTTTCATTTAATAGATAAACCTTTGAGTTTATTAATTTTAATCCAAATTATTTTTTATATTCAAAAATTCTGGCGTAACTGGAGACATGAACATACAATGAAGGAAAATCTTGCCAAACTGAGTGATTACGTCGAGGTGACAAATTGCTTTGTAATTTTTATATTTTCTCCATCACATATTTTTAATTCTCTACAAGTGGCTCAAGACCGATTTTTTTAAACCCAAACGACAATTCAAAGTTAGCCTGTTTGCCCCTTGAATGATTGCCAATTAAGATCATCTGCTAAATCAACTATCAATGACACCGTTGTTTGATCGCTTTAACGACGGTCTGCTGTTTCAAAAAAACATTGCCAAAAAAAGCAAAGTTGGGGTAGTTTTTTGTTATAAACATAATTAAACTCAAAAGTATTAAACTTAAACTCCAAAAAATTGAATCAACATTCATTTTTTAGTGCTTTTTTGTAAACCCTATTAAATATATAAATAATATTAGATTTTGAATTACAAAAAAACATTAACATACGTTTAAAATTATTTATTTAAATATTTTCGACAAAACAAAATTTTCGTAAAGCTAAATTTTTAAAACTTGGTTGAATTCCTTTTTTTTACAAAAGCAGTTCATATTAAGCTATATCCACGATGAGATTGCTATATGAACAGTTACATCCGAAATACTACTGACGTTTTATAAGTCTAAACTTATCAGAAATTATTTTTGCTGTTTTAAAAAATCTCATGAATCGACGTTAAGCATATTGAAAAATAAGTTATCAAAAAACATAAAAAATGTCTTTAAACATTTTTATGGACAAAATAATTGATATGATTTTAAAATTTTTCTAACTTTATAAAAAAACTAGTCTATTTGGAATTGTAAGTTGGAACATAAACAAGTTATTCCCAAATTTTACTTTGAAGGAGTTTTTAAATACATTTATTTGGGTATGATAAATGTATTGAAAACATTATTTTTATGTAAAACTTTGAGAAATAATTCAACAAAAAACATGATGTTTCTAAAAAGTTACATCAATGAAAACGATTAAGTTAAATAAGGAAAACCACCCGATACAGAAGCATGTAAAAATTAAATAAGTTAAAAATAATTTCAAATCTCTTAAGTTTCTAAGGATTATAAGATGGGAAAATTACACAACAAAATAAGAAATATTAAGATAGTACCTTAGATCTATAAATAAATATTTTGAAGTAAAGATTCAAAAAGTGAACATAAAATGGGGGAAATCACATTGTTAATTGTTTAAACTTGAATAAATACTGTGGAAGTTGAAAACACTAACTCGAATGAAATTCTTATTCAACTGTAAGGCACAATTATTAATGAATCAAGCAACAAAATCATCGATTAGAAATGTTAACCATTAATTAAAACAATACAAAAAAAAACCCATAAAAATGCTTAATTTATATTATGCTATTCAATGGAACGGTATAATTGTACTTGTGATGAATCTCTACTATTATATATAATATTTTCCACGATCATGAATTTATTAATAAATATTGAGTATATTTTCAAGTGAAAAATTTATAAAAATTCCATATTATTAATTCAAGATCGCTTTCAAACTGAACAAAATTATCGAGAACTTGATTAAAAATATTATTAAAAAACTCTCAATGATATTTGAATTCGCTAACAATTTTAATCGCAGCAAACTAGATTGCACTCTCTTATACACATGAGCAAGGATTTGACGCAGCAACCAGGGCAGCCCCCCTACCACTACCATCCTCACTTTCCTTCAAACACACCTGTTGATTATTACTATATTGAACGTCTGAAAAAAAAACACTATCTGTATTTAAGGCAAGAAACAGTGGAAAGAAAGCAGCTAAACAACCCTAAATTCGAACATGCGTTAGGTCTAATGGTAACCCCACTAAACAGCAAATAATGAATGATTTATTCATTAAAAAATGTTAATGCATTTCGACAAAAAAAATGAATATATAAAAGAACACATGCCTCAACTTTCGTTGGCAGATTTTCATTGATTTCTTTCAAGAGAAGTTCTTTGAAGCCAGGATAACTTTTCACTACACTGCCATCATAAGCTATAGTAACCTTCGAAAGTTTGAAATTTAAATGAATATAAATTTTTTTATATGAATCACAACCTGAGTACTCAAACTTACATACCTTGGGTCTGTCTATTTTAATGATGGCGGCAGATAAGCCAGCAGCAAAGAACTTGGCTGCTCTTGAACTCACCAATCTACAAGCCAATTGTATGGTTTTCAAGTCATCATCGCTGACACCTTCAATCCCCAGTACTGCCATCACCTTCCTTGTCTTTTCTGTACTTTTACCAATCTCACTATAGTCAAATAATTTCCAGTGTCAAAATGTTAATTGAAATTTTCAAATTTTTCAAAGTTTCATTAAAGGGAACCTTTCAATCTCAGCCATCATATCTGTGCTGATGGTATGTTGAGAGTAGAGACTCTTATCGACCGTATCTCCACTCTCCTTCTTGCCAGACCATCCTTTTAATAGCCTCTCGTACAACACTAATTTCACTAAAACCTGTCTAAAAACTTCTCCCAAATACTTTCCTGAGATCGTTTTTTCAATTCTGTGAAAAAAATAGTTTTTGAGACATTTGAAATTTTAAAAACATATTTTAAATAACAAAGCTGAATTTGTAAGACTTAAAACGGAGCTTACATTTGCTTTCCAGGATTAAGACTTTCCTTATCAATGAGGAAATCAACTTCAGTCAGAAAGGGGTCCAAGCACTTACCTGCACCACCGCCATATGCCCCAAACTCCACATTGTACAAGATCTTTGCACAAGATTAATACTTAGTTATATATTCATATTTATATATATTTATTTATTTATATATTTATACACATATGGAAAAAAATTTGCTAAAAATTATAGATAAATCTACTTCAAGAGTTACACTAAATCTACTTTTATGATTTTTTATTCATAAAAACATTATAGACACATAAATGTCATAATTTTTAAGACATTTTTCATCATCATCACTAATTAAAACAAAGAAGATTCTATAAGTGTAAAACCTTTCTTTTGTAGTCCATGTAACAAAAATTAGATCCTGTTCCTGTGAATATGTATGGCTATTAGAATACTAATAAAATGCATTATCACATCATCATTTTTATTATAATTCTTAAAACAAGTTTTCTTTAGTTTAGTTTTAATTTTAAAGCAAAAATATATTTTAAATGACCTCATTTTATGCGACCCAAATAAATTTGTTTCCAACGGATCGAACCATAGAACATAGAAGTTCTGTGAGACCAATTAACCATCAGTCCAGCGCGCTTATTATCTAATGCTCAAAATGAGTGTGAAGCTTAAAAAATAATTTCTCAAAAATAACCAAAAGTTCAACAGAAATTTTTGCTAAAATTATGTAAAATGTTTAGTAATGATTTTACTTCAGTGTTTATTTAAGTTCTCAAAATTATAGTGTATAAATTATGAAAAAATACGAGATATTTGTTTAAAATATATGAAATCAAATATTTACGAACAAAGTTATTTGAAAGAATATATGAAGCCATATAGATTCAAAACTTATTTCTATGAATCAATAAAAAAAGCTTTATCATACCATTAATGATTCCTATAGACGTATTCTGATCTTTGAAAGCCAGCGAGACTAAAGTCCCTATAGTATCATTTACCATTGCATCCAGTCTTATGTTGAGATTCTGATGGTAAATTTAGAAAAATTTTAAATAACAAGATATGATGAAAACTAATTTTAGTTCAGAATGTATTCAATGCTGAGATTTAAGTAACATGATCAGTCTTAGTCTACGAATCATATGATAAATACAACGCAATCCTCCTATATATTTTGATGTGCTCTCTTTACTACCCCATGATTTTTAATAAATCGAAAAGTTTCGTAAGAACATTTGAAAAGCTTTGTGTCGTATGTTATCATCTTATTTGTAGGCCAAAACTTTGATCTTGTTACTGAAACTTTGATTTGAAAGTATTCATACAATATAATTTATTTGAAAAACACATCTAAATCTATAAACTGCTTACAAAAATATTTCAAAACTTGAACATAAATGACCCTTCATTCTCATTAGATTATATGTGCTTCAGTAACTGAGGTAAAAGACAGTAAGCTTTTAGCAAAAAAAAAACCCTCGTTATGAGCAAATGTGGTTCGAAACTAACTTGAAAGTAACATCCCGGTTTAACGTTTAATTTTAAATTTAAAAAACAAAAAACACTGCTCCAGCATTTGGGAAAATTGTCTCGCATTGTGAACCAAGAGGAATCAGGAATAAAGTAAAAAGGGTACCAGAATATCATTTGGTCAATAACTTCTATGGAATCTTTTGTTATTCAAGTTTCATGTATCTTTCATTTTTGATGCAGTTTAAACCATTAGCTAGAAACTGCTTATTTTTGGGAAGCGTAAATAAATGAATACATTTCATTAATGATTTTCAAAAGACGTTATTATATAGTTTTAACTTGTTGAAATAGATCTTATTTTTCGACAAAAATTGAATTCTTTATTTTTAGCATATTCGTGAAGTTTTTTACTTAAATATTAATCGTAGATTAAATTGTAGACGCAATTTTTAACCGATTGTACTCGTCAAAATATTGTAGCAAAATATTTTGGTAAGGGTCTAAAATATTGAATTAAGATTTTGGTTAGTTTGTTTTTAAAAAAACTGAATATTATTAGCCATTTTCTTCAGCGTCCCAGTTATGAGACGCTAGCCGAGTATGGTAGCTTTTGAATAAATTTATTTTCGCAATATATTAAAATAAGAATATTTAAACCTGTTATAAAACAAAAATTGTTTAATATTATAGTTTTATTCATGTTTTTTTCATAATTTTATCTTAATACGAAAATATAATGATACGTATAACAAAATGGAACGAGAATAAACCAGTACCAGTTGCTACGAATTTCATTTTTGTCTTCCTACCTTTCACTATAAAAAGATTTATTTCCTCAAAATAGAAATTTATAAATGTCCAAATGCCTAAATACACAGCAGAAAACAACCAGAGCATAGGTGATGTAGACCTACTTGATGAAAAAGTTTCCCTTAAAAGAACACGCATGCGAAATAAGAATGGTGGTTTCCAGTAGTCACTTAGTTCATTGATATTACAATCGTGAATGCATGGCCCATTTATAAAAAACATCCAATGGTAAAAATGTCACTATGAATTTACGTAGAAAGATTGTTTTGAGTAACCTTTCAAATTAAAAGCGTTCGGGACGAAAGAATAGGATTTTCGATACAAAGTGAAGCTAGTCGATTTGGCAAAAGAAATCATTTTGTGAAAGCAAGTTAACCATGTGTTGAAGGCGGCAAGAAACTTTACGTATTTTTACTCTGTCAAACTCCCCTCCATGCCAAATGCTTTAGAGAGTTTCATTTCAAATGAATTTCAAGTTGAAAATGGTTTGAAATTTTTTTTTTCATCATTGAAGTTTTATAATTTTTAGTGTTGCAAATTTAGGTCCTTTTTTACATATTCAATAGAATCAAGTCGAGTCGAAATTATTTAAATACAGCTAGAATAGTTTTTTCCAGATTTTTTTAGTTTTTAAAATTAAAAAGCATCAAATGCTTATTACTCTAACAAAAATTAAAATTAATAACTATTTTTCAATTTTTGTATGCCGACGAAACTGTCATTTTTCGCGGGCGTCTTATAAGTAGGATGCGATTTTTCATTATGAAATAATGCTGGCAAGTGTGAAATTTTCAAATGATGATTTTTGAATACTAATAAAATATTTCGCAAAAAAAACATCAATTTAAAAAAAAAAGCCTTAATCTTGTGATCAAATGATTAATGTCATACGCAATACCATTGTTATAAAATTTGTCATATCTAACCAACTTTTTTCTTTAAAGCGTCTTCCATCATTTTAGCGACATCTCCCCCCACAACTCCATCCACATTCATTTCCTTAGTCCAACTTCATTAAGGATGTATATTGCTAATCATAGTTTAAATATGACTCCAAAAAATACACGAAAAAACTTGAGATCTATTTTTAATTCAGTTTTGATATGCATAAGCTTGATATCTATCTATATTCAAAACTTATTAAAATGATTTCTGAAGTAAACAAGTATTTTGATATAAACCTTAGTTCCCTTAGAAATCTCCCTAGTACAATGTATTTAAAAAATGGAGAAAACTTATTTTTTCAAATTTTCACGTTTAATTTATAAGTTATAATTTTATTTTATAATTTCTTCCAAAATTTTAAAAAGTAAAATTCATAAAAAAAAACTATTTTTTTCTGAACTCCCAGTGAACGATGTATGTTTTTAAAAATTATAATCATATTATATTACGATTATTCATATGTCACCATAATAGAAGGCCACTCTTCAAGCCCAAATGCTTGACAGGGTATGAAAACGTGAATCCCAATGGTATCACCTCCTGATCTAATAAGTTTCAATCTAATCATCATCAATTATCGTACTTATGTTTCCATTTTTATTAGATTAGAATTTATATATAATTAATTTTTATTGAATAACTGCATTATTCATCATCATAAACGTTTAATGTCTATATTTCAATGATTAAAAATATTTCTTTAAAAGGTTTTTATAATCGGACGATTTTTTCATTAATTTAGGGTGAAGTTATTGTGTAGAAACGTATGAAAAAGTCATTTTTAAGTAATTAAAGCATTGGAATGTTATATTGAACCTGACACTAATTTAAAATAAGTTTGAAATTGAATACTTTGAGTAATTAGATCAATATAGTTACCATTGTCAGTAGTGATGTTGTGAGATTGAAGAAATTGTTGAGTACATTCAGCCAGGTAGTCAAACAGCTGGAATGATGTAGCAAATATTTTATGTAGAATCTTCTAATTGAGTTATAACTTATGTAAAAAAATAATGGGTAATAAGCAACCAATTAAAAAAATTCATCAAAAACATATAAAAACGTTATTGAAAACAGACTAACAGTATCCTTATCAGAATTCTTGATTTCATCGGAGATAACATACTTTTGTGAAGCAAGTAATTTACAATCACCATCACATTGAAAAGCTTGAACTCTCAAGTTAGTCCCTCCTATGTCTATGGCCATGAACATGCCTTTTTCTGCAATCAAGTATTAGTTTTTAATCCAGTTATGTATGATTTTTTATGTTGAATAATGTTAGATTTGAATAGAAATACTATGAAACTGATGATTTTTTAAAGCTGGATTTATTTTATAATGATTTCTGAGATTTATAGGCTAGGCTCTCTAATGATAGGCTTATAAGTAGACAAAACTTGAAAAAAAAGATAAAAATTTAATTTGAACTATAAGTATAATAACCATTTTTGCTATTATGCAATGAATTTGAGTAACGAAAAAAGAACTGAAGTCACTTATGCCTTATATAAAGATTAAACTTATAAAAAATTATAATTTTTTACATATGAGTGTAATTTATGATTATTTTCACTCTGAAGTTCAAACCAAAAAATGTGTTTATAGACCAACATTTCTTTTTGCCTCAAAACTTCTTATTCAAGGAAAAAATTTTATTTAAGCAATAAACAATAAAACAAAAAATAAATTCTAACATAATTTGGGAAATAATTACCATTTCAATTCAATTCACCACCTTTTCCTGTAGGAAGATGGGCCACAAATGAGTTGAGCATGTTGAGACAACAGGGTTCATTTTGCAAGCTTAAATCCATGTCTTTAAGAAATTTACTAACTAATTCGTTAGATTCATTTCTTGTGATATCTAGTTTTTTCAACAAAATATCAGCCATTTTCAGAATAAATTATTTTTATCACTTATATTTTATAATACTCAAAAGTGAACTTATTGTCAATACTGAATAGAGAATAGTATGTGTTAAAAAGATTGCAGCTTTAAAAACATGCAAAAGTATTTCAACCTTGTAACTACAATGCTTCACCTCTCGAACGAACCTTGCCCAGTCTGTGTTTACATAGAATAATTAGGTTATTAAGTTTCATAGTTACATACGTATTGCCTAACTGAATTTAATGAAACATTATTTAAACAGCTATTTTATTTGTTTCATCAAAGAACATGGATTTCAACGTTTCTAAAGAATAAAT
The DNA here is from genome assembly GCA_964035795.1 of Pterobdella sp. o SKG-2022. Lineage (NCBI taxonomy): Eukaryota > Metazoa > Annelida > Clitellata > Hirudinida > Piscicolidae > Pterobdella > Pterobdella occidentalis. The sequence goes on along the minus strand of OZ038321.1, from coordinate 17,826,871 downwards.
AATTATACAATATAGTTATTCAAAGAGGAACAATAATCTAATACGCAACAAAAATAGCTAAATAGCTTAATTTCATACTCATAACAAGTAAAACTCATATTCAAAAATGAAAAATAATTTAAAAGTTGATTAACTCAACGAAACTTTTCGTAAGTCGAATTTTCGCATACATCACTAAGTGATGTATGCGAAAATTAAAAAAAAAATGAGAAAAATGCGAAAAAATGTAAGTGAGTTCGACTTATGGAAAGCTTCGTGAAATTTAATAAAATAGTCTTCTTATGTTAAAAACGTATTCCAAGCTTGAAATACCGTGAAGTAGAGCTCAATTAACGTATAGTATACATAAATCTATTATGAACTTTATTTATACAATAATAAATGGAATAGATATCAAACTAAAGATCTTCAAAGCATAACTTACATTATCTAGTAGTTTTTTGCGTTTTCAAGTACTTTTCCAAAAGACTCACAAGTACTAGTTTGTGTCTACTCCATAAGCTATTGTTTTCTTGTTTTAATTTTTTCAATAAAAATAATTTTGGTATTTCAACAACTGAGAGTAAATTTTGTGAAAAACGTGAGCATAGGTTGTTAGATAAATTTAAGTTATTTAAATAGTGTAAAATCAAACAAAATATACATGTTATTTCGAGGCATGAGATTAGGGTATAATATATAATAATAAATTCTTCAAATTATCTGCTTAAAAAAAAATAATTCTTTTCTACATAACTATATTCTGACAAACGCCACATCATTAAACCATGAGCCAGGACTTTTTTGTTTGCAATTGCAGTTGTATTTTGAAATAACAATTTTTCAAAAATTTTATCGTCATGCTTTAACATTGAGTGAATTCTTTGTGAACTGGAGCTTTGAGCGCTTGCGAAAAGTTGTTGTAAAAATTATTTGGAAGATTGTTTCAAAGGATTGGGACAACAACTTCATATTTTCTGTTTCTCACTTTTGCGATGTCCATTAGGCTTGATGAGCCCAGTTTTCTTTCAGGCAATTTAAACAAATTTGGTATTCATGACCAGCTGAGGAAGACTTCCCATTTTGACACACTTATAATTATCAGTATTCTGTCATTTTAATTACAAGAGGTATATGATCAAATTTTCAATTTTGCTATTGATCTTCTTGTCGTTTTTATTATAGACTGGGTTTTCTAGATTTCTCAATTGGGTAGTCATTAGCACCATGTTTTCATTATCGACTCGATATCAAGGCTTATACAAGATTTTTGAGTGACTCTTGATTCAACTAGCTTTTTTATCCATTTTTCTCATAAATGATACATATCACATTTGCAAAATTTTTGATACGAGTCTTCATGCTTAGATCTTGTCAAAAAAGACACCAAGATTTTTAACCGAAACAGAAGGAGTGATAAGATCATCCAATACGAACTGCTTTAGTTGGTGGAAGCCCTTATACAGAAACGATGGTAAAAATTGCTCATGTGAGCAAAAAAGATTAAAAATCATCCACATAATTTTTTACTAATAAAAACAAATAGCATGGCCCATCGTGATGTATGCATACGATTACACCACATTTTGATCAGCAACATAAAAGAGCAGATTATATGCCCTACATGTCTGCTAGGCTTAGAATTAATCAAGTTATAATTTGTTTACTCATATTTGCAGCTGTGATGAAGAATAGCTTGGGGTTGAAACTTCAAGAATGTTTGAAACATTGTAAACTAAAATCAATTTTTATCTTCAAAAGTCTTATTATCCATAGGTTATCCAACCCTGGCCTTCTCGGGGTGGGGGATGTCAACGGGTTAGTTTCAAAGCTATGCCGTCGAGAACTTATGATCCTGGTAGAGACTCCCAAAGCGGACAGGTTTGACTCCAGCGGTGAAAGTCCACGACTCAGGTAACATAGGGCAATGGTGAAGACTGATCCATTCGGGAAACAAGAATGGTTTCTGCTTTAGATGGTGGTCATCAACACACCGATGTGAACTCAACCTCCACATCAACCAACACAACCTTCAAGCAGTCTGCATCCAAGAACATTGCCTTCTTCACAAGAACAGTGATCCGGATATCATAAACTATGATATTGGCCACAGTATCTTGTTCACGGCATCGGCATACAATATCACCAACAATGCCACTGTAAGAGGTGTTGGAATTACGGTGTGAAAACAGATATTGCTGTTAACTACCATCAAATAAATTGACAATCGAATTCTTATCGCAACCCCAAAACCGTTTTTGTGTCTTGTTATTCTCTATATTACCTCTTCCCACTAAAAGAAGTAGAAAAGTTTTACGAACAGCTAGTCAACCTGATTTCTACCATACCTTCCCACAACAACTTGATTGTCGATGGCGACTTCAATGTTCGAATATCTGAAAATTTTCATATCATAGCGTCACGAACCGAAATGGCGAATTTCTTCAAACTTTCTTCCAACAACAAAATCTTTGGATCGGTAACACGCTTTTTCAAAAACCTAGCTGGAAATTATGAACATGGAGACATCCCGCTAGACACCTTGTTCAAATTGACTATCTTCTTTTCAGAAAACGCGAGAGAAACAGTTTTAATGACTGCCAAGCTCATACTTTTTCCGCTAATATTGGTGGTGATTAAAACATAGTAACAGCAAAGGTCAGGTTGAGTCTTTGTGCTCCGAAATCATCAACAAGGAAATTCCTCTACTGGCAGACGCTGTGCCATGACAATGATTTGACTACTATCATAGATGATTTGATTTCTTCAAATTTTGACGCTTTACCAATAGACCAAGAGACATCTTTTGTGTCCGTATGTAATGAAGTCGGAAAGAAGAAACTACTGGGTCATCCAAAACGACTTTCCTCTTCCATTGAGCCCCATGATATGGATCTACCCCTATCAAACACCAAAAAAGCTTCAATCCAACGGTTTTAACTTTACCAAAATACCCAATGCCAGACATATGACCGCCTTAAAGACGCTAGATTTGTAAAACCCTTTCAGAATTTCAAAAGGGTTTCAGGGGAAACCCAAAGAACGCTTGGAATCTAATAAAGGAATGGTCAGAGAAGAAAAAATCTGTCACCTTTATCCAAGGAGAAAATCATTTCAAAATCTGAAAAGACCGCTTCCAAAATCTACTTTCTGTTAACAAAAAGGATGATCAAACTCAGTTTGACTGCGTCAAGTTGTTTGACATCAACCCAGAAATTAATACTGCCGAATTTAACCAAAAGGCAGATTCACTCAAGGCGATGAAACCAAATGAAGCTTCTGGTCTGGATGGTCTTACACTAGAAGTCTGGAAGCTCGAGTAAACTCAAAAATACTTGAAAATGTTTTGCATCGAAAGCTTTAACGGTGTATGTTCCAATGAATGGGGTATATCTGGTTCACTCGTTGTACCAACTATCGGGGTATGAGTCTTAGCCAAATAGCTTCTGAAATCGTCAACCAGTTTATATTAATTAGAATCCGCCCTGTCATCGACAAGCTGCTTTGCCCCAACCAAAATGGCTTCCGTCCTGGAAGATCCATCTCGTCTCATCTACTCGCAATTAGAAAAATCATAGAAGAATTGCGTAACTAAAAGAAAGAAGCTGTGATGACTTTCATCGATTTCAAAAAAGCATTTGGCTCGATAGATTGGTCTAAAATGCTCAAAAACTTTGCTGCATATGGAATTCCTTCTAAAATAGTTAATGCAATACGAGTGATGTATAAAAATACCTCTGCTCTTGTGGTAATCCCTGAAAGCAATAATGACATCTTCCAGATGGGTTCTGGCGTCTTAAAAGGAGACTCACTCGCTCCGTTTCTTTTCATCATTTGTTTGGATTATACTCTCAGCACCTCAATGTTTTCTTCAAATGGATTGAATCTTAAGAGAAGAGAAAGTCGTAAAGTCCCTCCTAAGAAACTCGCCGAACTTGCATTTGCCAACGATATCGCTTTGATGAAAGATATGATCAACAAAGACAGGTCTCTTCTCCAAAAAATTGAAACCGCAACTAAAAAAATAGTCTTTTTCTCAATGCAAGCAAGACTAAAGCAATGCATTTCAATCCCTCTGTAGAGAGTCATATTCATGCTATGAATGGTGATGAAATTGAAAAGGTTGATGATTTTCTTTACTTGAGAGGTTACACCAACTTTTCTCAAGATATCAACGCCAGAATCGAAAAATCATGTGATGCTCTCAACTCTTTAGAAGAAATCTGGAACTCTCGCATTACCAAAAAAACGAAATTAGGATTTTTAAATCTACTGTAGAGTCCATAATGCTATACGGGTGTGAATCCTAGGTAATGACCAATGCTGCAGTGAAGAAAGTTGATGGCACTTATACTCACATGCTCCGAAGAGTTAAAAATATTTTCAGGAGGGACCGCCTATCGAACGCCTAGCTATACGGTCAAATTCCAAAGTTGTCTACCATAATCAAAAGAAGACGTTTAGCGCTTGCTGGACATGTAGCTCGGCACAACGAGCCTACAAAAACTCTGTTGTTCCAGAAGCCGGAAGAGAGTCTTAGAAGAGGTCGTCCAAGAAAGACATATTTCAAAAAGACACAGGACTGACTTCTAACGAATTACGTAATGCTATGGCTGATAGACAAGTATGGAAAAAAAATAACGTCATGTCTCCGAACTGAAGATCGGAGAACTCTCATCATCATTATCCATAGACGAACTACTGTTCAATGTCTGATCTAAAGAATAATGCTAACAAGGATCACTATTATATTCATGAATTTAAAAAATTTTCATTACGAATTATATTAATTAAGGAAAAAGTTTTCGATACTTTTCATTTAAAAGACTCTTCTCAAGAGTCGTTTATCTAAATTAATTTTGACCATTTTTTTCAAATATTTCGTAAGTACTCTCAAATCTTATTTCAAAAAAATAAGCTTCAGACTCAATAAATTTCAAGTTTATTTTTGAAAAAATGAAAAGTTTTGTGCAAACTAATCTCAGGATGTATGAAAATATAAGAATAGTTTTATTTTTTTGATAACAGAATTATTATTATTGCTGTTTTTTTATCCACATTTTACTAACTCAGTTTTTGCTATTGAATATCTATATTTTGAGGAGATTTTTTTTACTTTTGAGCTTTTATTCATAAATATTTTTGTTTGTAGTTCAATAATTCAAGAAAACTTTTTAATTTCTATCGAATCTCATTTTATCAATGACAAAAAAGTCAATATTATCTTTTGAGACAATGAACAAATCTATTCATCATTGCACCACTAAATTAAATGTGGTGTTTAATGAAAATTTTTGTTCTGTAAACTTTTCAATAACCTTTGATTAATTTCTTATTGAATATTCCGTATTTTTTTGAAAAAAAAATGTTTAATACTATTAATTGAATACTAATTTTTATAAAATATTTCATGTCACTTTTTAAATTATACTCACAAAGAACTATATTTTAAATGTTTTTTTTGGATATATAAGCAACCTCTATATATATGTGAAGTTTTGTTTGAGTATGTATAAGAGTGTACGGTATGTAGGAAGTGTACGGAATTTGGAACTGTACTTGGCCAAAACAGATTTAATTTTGAATTCAGTTGACATTGAATATAAATAAAAAAGGATATTCAAGAAATATTATAAAACTTGGTTTAAAAATTTTTACTTTTTTTAAAATTTTAAACGGATGTTTTAAATTTGAAATGAACAATATTTGAAAAACGTGGAAATTAAGTGGTTTTGATATTAATCAGATAATTATTTTTATTTAATTTTGAATGATTTTCGTTCTATCAATTTGTTATAATTTACTTTAATAGTTTAAAAATGGTACTAAAAGCCGGGAAATATTGCTTGAAATATTGAAAAGAAAAGAAAGATTTATCTTAACATTAACTCCAAAGGTATTTTCCCATTATTATCATAATAACCCATTAAATATTATTCATAGAAAATATTAAAAGCCTGAAGTTCCTTAATTTTATTTTCTTGAATACTGCTTCAAAGTTTGGTATCAGGCGAAATTCAAACCACAATAACTTTTAAATACTTTTGGTCAAATATTATTAAGTAATAGTTCTTTGTTTCCAGTCTCAAATTGAATTTCAAAATTTTTATTTAAAAAAAAATTCAACTTTGTCACATTATTATACGCATTGAATCAAAAAATTAAAAAACACTTTTAACACAAAATACATGCAATGAGACAGGCTTGAGAACCTAAATAGTTTCATGAGACCCCTATTATAATCATTATATTAAAAAGCTATCCGAACATATTCAATGTACCAAAAACAAATATCATAAAAGAGATATAAAATCTTTTAAATAATGCTATACAATTTAACATGTTAGCTTCTATACATTATATACACTGAAAATATATGGTTTTTATACATCATACATTTAAGGCTATATCATCTCATATTACTTCTGCCATACAATACCGCACGAACGATGATCCGTAAACATCCCAAGGACTCTTCATTGACAGATAGAAAGCTTGAATAATTCCTTGAAAGAGTGAATAGAAATATATAATCTTTATTGTGAACGAAATAATGGAATATTATTTTCAATAATGTTTTGTACATGTTGAATTTTTAGAGAGTCGAGATTGTTGAATAATTTATGAACACACGTTAAATGCATTTTATTAATAGAATAACCCGATGCCTCGTAATGTGTGTTTACGGTTTTTAATACATTTTTGATACAAAGTTTTAACATGAATTAATCTTTAATAATTATTATAAATAAATGGAAAAAATATTCGAAGTTGAAAGGCATTGAAAAACAAATAAAATAAAATAAAAACAAAATGGCTCTGAAAACAAACAGTTGACAAACATTTTGGTAATATTTAAGAAATAATTTTTTTTCCTGGTGGTATAATAAAAGTTTATTATAGCATTTGTAATGAATACTTAAGATTTCTCGTTTTTCAAAGCAAATCTTAATATATGGGCGTAACTAGTATCATTCCATGATTTATACAGCTGGCAGTTTTCAAAGAGCGTTTGTTTCCTAAGCGCTAAAAACGTGTGAGCAATTATAAATAAAAACTATTGTGCCTAAGAGTTTTAAAAATTTGCGGAAAATATTTGGAGAATGGTGATAAACGCCGTTTAGTCACAAACGTGGGTTTGGTGAATAAATGAGAGATTTAGAAAAAATTTCAAGTCTGCTTGATGTAGTATAGACAAAAACGTAATAATCAAAGCACTCCATGAGTATGTATAATAAAACATTTTAGAAATAGCAGATTGGCCAGCTTAAGATATGAGCAACAAAATGTTTGAACTGGAAACTGAAGAAAACTGGTAGCTGAGAAAAACGATAAAGACAGGCGCAAATAATGTTAAAAACATTTTAGTTGCATGGTCTGTGAGAAATAAGGGTTTATTCGCAAGATAGTTTGGCAGACCACTATAAAAGGTTTTCACAGTAGTGCAACCTAAATATGGCTTCTGAAGTCATTAGTAGTCGAAAGTGGTAAAAACTCATGTATCTATTTTATGGTTTGTAAATAAAAGTTGAAAGGTTGTATTGTTAATGAGAAGGAATAAGAGAATTAAAAAACGGAGTCGAGAGTGAAAACTATGAGTTTGGAGACAATAATTTGAAAGTCAAAAAAGAGATTGTAATTTGATTGAAAATAATGGCTACTGCAAACAAAATTTTTTTTTGCTAGAGTTCAATTAAAGTTGAAGATCAAAAAACTGAAAGTTAAAACCAAAAAAACAGAGATAATTTTTAGAAAGCAAGTAAGTAAGAAACTAGTGAAAAAAAAATGATGTCGTCAGCGAATCGATGGAAAAGCAGGCCATGAGACATCAGCCAAAATGGTGACAGATCATTACTGAAAAAGACACTAATTACATAATTTTTTTTGATAGTAACAAAACTAAATACATTTCAGTTTCAGTTACGTAATTTTGACTATGATTTTTTGTTTCATAGTTCAAAAAGGGGATTTTTATTTCCAATATATTTCAGTAGAATTAATTATAAATTTCATTACGACGATTGGAGTTCGATGATTTTGTTCTGATAAACATGTGGATGTTTGCTTTGGAAACATCCCATATTTTGCTCTTGAATATTTGATCAGGAAAATTTAAAACTATCAATAAAATATGAAGATCTCTATTTATGATGAGATCTTTTTTTTTTATAGGTCAGTTTGTATCAAGTCTAGATAGTAATTAAGAAACAATATAATTTAGAAAATGTTATTACAAATTAAACTAAAGACATTACAAAAAAAAACTGAAACAATAATGCAATTTTCTTCAAAGGTTTGAATAGCATTTTTAAGTGTACAATAAACAAGAGTTTTCCAAATCAACCGTTGCTAATTTAAATAGTAAACATTTCATTTATTTTTTCACTTTGTAGAAGCTTTTGGTTGCATAAATAGCATGAACAAGTACGAATGTTCATTGTTTGAATTATTTAATGTGTATTTATAGTATAAATGTTTTTCAAAACCAAACTTATTGAAAAATAGAGTTGTTTATTCATTCTTTTTTATTCTACTCAAAAGTTAGTTTTTTTTCTATAAAAAACCAAAAAGATATTAAATTGTATTTATCATAGGGCATTTTATAATGAAAGTGAAACAAAACTGAAAAAAATCCGTGGAATTAGTATTTTGAAGATGCTCAGATAATATGAAAAAAGATATATTCATTGAAGAGTATCATGCTGACTTTGTGAATTCAACTCACAAATCGTTGTTTTTATTTTCTTAAATCCGATTCGTTGTGCATAAAAGCGAAATAAAATTTTCAAACTCATACTAAGTTGTTATTTTTGAGGATTTTCTCACAAAACAATGAAATAGTTATATGGGTTTCAAAAATTTCATAAAGAACAGACATTAAAAATATTGAGTTTGCTTGTATAGACGCACAAAACTGAAGCAAAAACCCTCAAAATCTTATGATGAAATTATCAAAAATTGAAAACTGTTTTCAATAAAAACTTCTATGCAATTTTTGTCATATTATGACGCAAGCTTGTATAAAAAATTACAGCAATGTAGAGATAATAAATGCGAGACAACTTCGGAGGGTAGAGCCTAATTAGTCGGGGAACATAAACAGTTTCCGTTGGCAGCAATTAAGTTTGGTTGTTTGTCTATGGAAAATATTCGATATTAATGTGATTCAACAAATTAATTCAGTTTTTTTTTGTATTAAAAATTCTTATCAGTTATTTTTGTTACAGTACTTTTTTTTTAATAATTCAACATTGAAATAAGAAATTTTTGACGTGAGCTTGATAAGTTATGTCAAAGAAATATTTTGGTTATTTTAAATATAAACACAGTTTTACTTTAGAATTCATTCACTCTATACTGGTAAAATTCTTATTTCCGCTTGTTGCATTTCAAAATTACAAATAAAATGAAGCTCTAACGTTGTGCTTTGAAATCATAATGTTAAAAATACTAAAAAATACCCAACTTCAAAATTATGTATTGGAATGAATGAGTTGTTTTTTTATAAGAAAAATCATCTTTTTATACTTTAAGATGAAATTTTTTCAACTTGCATGTTGTATAGAAACGAAAAAAATGAAAATGTTTTAAATTAAATTTTTTATCTTTTTACGACCGTTATTTCGAAAAAAAATTTTTTTATGAGGAAATCGGCTTTGATAAGAAATTGATATTTTTTGAATTGGTCGTTCAAGAAGACTTTCAAATATTGAAATTCAGATATCATTCAGGATTAAATCAAAACTAGGATTTTAAATTATTAAAGGCTTGTAGGTTAGTTGTAAGTTTGAAGGCCAAAAAAATTCTTTCCAAAACATGTTCAAAAACAATCTGTTATCTCAAATCTAAAAAAAATTTCAATTCTTTTCAATAAGTTGAAATCATTCAAATTTTTGAAGTAATATTTCATTGAGACAGCAGATGCTACATAGAAACATACATATATACCACATATACATATGTTTATGCATCTAAAAAACAAACATTTTTTCTTCTATGTAATTTTATTAAAAACATCTATCATTTTCAAATAAAAACTCACAAACCATAAAGTTCACTCCAAACTCTGTGAGCTAAACGAAAGAGGAGCACCAGGACAGGGTGAGTATGGAATATAGAGGCATCAATGGCGTGCGCATCAGTCACCCGCCAATGTTTCGTCTCTTCACAAGAGAGTCGATGACCAAAATTCGAAAACGAATCCAAGAAGAAAAACTTGCTAAAGTAATTGATTACGTTATTTTGAGGAATTTTTTTATATAGAATTATAAATATGCTATTATGATTTCAATGTTTGAAAAAGGTGGGGATGAATTTTTCTGAGGTATTTAATCGAAAAAATAAAGTAGACACTCAATCTTAATATGAATGAGTAAGTATATCGAATGGAGCCGATGAAGGAGAATCAGGAAATGAATAATTTTTATTCAATTACTTCATCGTTAAGGAATAAGCTATAAATTCAATATAAATTGTAAAAATACTAGTCAATATAAAATGAAAATTTGTTAAAACGTTTACAACTCCTATTTGAAAATACCTCCAAGAAATGCTCTATCAGATCATATAAAAAATCGTTTCACAATTTAGAATGTCTAAATCATTTCAAAATAATGCAAAAAGTTTCAGAAGTTATTAAAAAGTTGTCTCGTTAAAAAAACATTTCAAACTCGCTTGTTAATTCCCACAATTAAATCACAACTGTTAATTTGCTTAATTAAAACTTCTCAAAAGATTCATAAAACCTCGAATAAAAAAGAAAAAAAATATAATGTAAGTTATCCATTATGAGTAGAATCAAATTTTTGTATATTTTTTTCCATGTGAATAAGTAATAAAGTACACATAAAGCATTGAAGAAACACATGCAAAAAGATGGTGAAAATATCGATTATATGAAAAAAGGGTTTTATTGTTTTTGGATTAAAGCATTACACAAGTTTTACAGGTGAAATTACTAAAAATTGAGCAAGAATACTAGTTGATAAAATATAACTTGAAAGTTCTAAAATAAAATAAAAAATTCTTTCATTTGTTTCTAACCGTATGTTTTGTGTAAATATTTCCAACTTTTCCAAAAATATTAAAAGTTCATTGTGAATAGATCTGAAAAAACCGAAACAAAGTTTATCTTAAAAAAAGAACGACAGATAAAATAATCTTTTTGAAAAAATTTCATATTAAAATTGGAAAAATATCAAGAGCTTGGAAAAGTTTGAAATTAAAATTTTAGTTCTCATAAAAACTTTTAATTAAATAACAAAGTTAGAAGCTAGCTATATGAAAAGCGATTTTTTAAACGCAAAGAACTTGCTTCGTTCTGGATCAACATTCAGCCCATAACTCATGTTATAAAGTTATCGTATTTCTAGCGGTCATTATTGAATGCTAAAAAAAAATACTGTACAATTATTTACGGATGTAGATTCAAGAATATACAATAGAATAACATTGATGGCATGTTTGGAGGCGTGAAGAATGTTATACGCAAGCCCAACTTGAGAATCAATGCCATTGTGTGGAAATTTTCAATGGATTGAACGTGTTCCAAGTGAATAGTGAATTCAAAGGATGTTTAACGACGGTAAAGTTCAATTTAAGTTATATCCTTCATTATATTATACATTACTCGGTCTTTGTCTATTGTTGGATTTCAGTCTTAACTTTTATGAAGAAATAGGCTTGAGGTCTTTAGAGATATCAAAATATTTTTGACGAAATTATATTTTTTTAAAAGTTCGATAAGTTGATATACTTAAGACTTGAAAGTTTGAACTGCTCAAAATGGAATATAAATATTAAAAAATCAAGTTATAAAAATTCATTGTCAAAAACAAATGTTTTGACTATATAATTTAGCTAACATCAAAACATCAATAAAACAATGGTTTTTAACAGAAACATGATTTAAAATAGACAGGTTACAAATTGAATCTTAACCAGACACGCTGCTAAAAAACCCCACACAACTTATACAAACACAATGAAGATTATATATAGTTCAGCCAGATATGAAGGAATGAGCGCCATTGAGTGCAAAAAGCTCAATGAATACGAAGTAAAAATGCTTCAAAGAAGCTATTTTTGGCATCTAAAGCAAATAAAGAAAAATTCAAAGGCAGATGACGTATATTCGAGTGAGTTTTACAACTTTTGAAAACAAACCCTGGCGTTTTTGGTCATTTTACTCTGCGTTTGAATTATTTTTTTAGATATTTGGATGTAATTTACAAGCTGAATTTATTATTAAAAAGTAATTTTGAAACTTTCAAGCCATTTGACAAAGCTCAAAATGGAATATTTAAAAATATCTCATGAATCATTTATTTCATTAATTAAATCCAATTTAAGCTGATTAATTCATAACTCATCTTTCAAACTGCAGGAGCAGCAAAATGAAAATGCTTCAGAACAAAAAATTTCAGACGAGGACAAGCCGCGACCCAACCCTTTACTGATGCAGGGGATGACTCTGCCTAGTAAGATGGGTGACTTCCCTCCTGACATGTGTGGAATGCCCATTGAAGATTTCGATGAGTATTATCAGAACAAATATGTGAGTTTCAACAAGGAAAAAACAAACACAAAAATTTTGTTACAATAGTTATATAACAGTTATATATTGTAGTTATATATAATTGGAGTAATAAAGATAAACATTTATGAAATACACCAATGTCGAAGATAATTAAGAAAACAATAGTAGTATTGAGAATTTTTTTGCATTGTTCATATTTGCAACCAGATTCTATAATCACGTTTTGAAGCTTTAAGTGTGAAATTGATATACCTTTCTTGCCGGGTCGAGCTTACCCGGCATTTAAAAGGCAAAAATATTGCTATGACCATGTTTTTATGTTTTCTTTATAAAGGATTTCAATGGTAAAAAAATTTATTTAAAAATGCAGCTCTTTAATAGAATTTTAACGAAAGTTTAGAAACTTTTGTTGAAAATTTCAACCAAAGTTTGATGATATTAGTAATTAAAGACTCGTCTGTTTTGTTAGTTGAGTTTCAAAAAATTGTTTAGACGTAAGTAAAAAAGCATACATTGATTATATTTATCATCAGAAACGTTCAAAACTCTTCCTTAAAATATTTTAAACTTTGAAAGTTACTGGTTAAAAACAACTTTAAATTTCAATTGAAAATTTTGATATTTCAAATCAAAAATCAATGAAGTTAAAAACTGAAGCTACATTAAGATTTTTATTTTTTTCAAAAACGCTATTGTATAAAATAAAAAAAACCTTCATAAAAAAATACAAAATCAATTGAAACTTCACATATCATTTTCTTCTACAGACGTTTGTTGTCGTTGCCAAAGACAAAACAATCTTCCGTTTCAGTGCTTCCAATGGTTTTTTCTTTTTGAGTCCTTTCAACCCTGTACGTCGAATCGCTATTTACATCCTCACCCATCCATATCCTTTTAATGATCGCTTACAGCTGAATGTTTCTGAAATTTGTTTTATGTATGTAATATGGTCTAAAACAACTTTAAAATCAACATTAAAAGCACTATATTTTTAATACAACGCTTACAAGCATTTTGTAATTTTATTGGATTATAGCTCTAAGGCGTTATCGTGGATTCTTGTTTGTCGTTATTTTAAATATTTTAAACTGATCAAGATATAAACTTTGCTTTGATAAAATTTTTAAAATTGGAAAAGCAATTATATATTTTTAAAAATACTTCAAACTATCCATTTTTTTAAATGAAAATGACGAAAAGCTTGTTTAAAATAGCAAGTAAAACATCGCAGACCCAAGTTTTCCTTAACCTTCCATGCCACGTTTTTCAGCTTATGCGTTATGTTGGTCATCTTAGTCAACTGCATCTTCATGGCCATCAACAGAGAAATCCCACATACAGAGTATGAAAATCACTTGAAATATATTAAAGTATGAAGAAATTTAAAAAATATATGTTTCATCGAAATAAAATCAAGCTGTAAATATATTGCTTAGATGCTTGAAAACTAAATAAATCAAATATTTTCTTAAAAATGGTAATCTGATATTTTTAAAAGTTATAACTGTGGATATGATTATTCTTAAATTTCTATTGGCAATGGTAGTAATAGAGTAATAATAATATAGGAACATTGAGGGCTTTCAATGAATACGTAGATCAATTTATGATCTCTTCACATGTAAATATTCATCTCAAAAAAATGCCTGGAGGAGAAACATGAAATTATTGATATGTTTTTTGAGTTTTTATTTAAAAGATTAATTGCGCTTATTTATCTGGATTGTACAGTATTTAAAAGCAAAAGTTTTTTTGAAGTTTTGCTGCTCTGAATTCTGTAGTGATGATTCTTTGGAATGAAATTAATCGATTAATCAGGACTTTGATGGATTGGATGAATATTTTTGCAAAAAAAAAAGTTAAATGCGTTATTTAAAAAAAGTGTGAATCCAATACACTATGATATAAGTTTTGAAGTTGTTTTTGTTTTTATTTTCAAGTTCTTTCTAGTTTTAAAATCACAATGACATTCATTGGACCTCTAAAAACTACATTCAATATTAATTACGCAAGGCTTAGACAACAATTGTTGTATACAACAGTTTTGGGTAAAAAAAAATGTTAAGTTGTTAGTTTCAAAAAAAGTAGATTCTCGTTTGAATTTTTTATACAGAAATAAGTGAAACAGTTTTAAAAAAAAATTTTTTTTCAAAATTTTTTATATAAGCATCCAAGCTATAAAAATCTTTTGGAAATTTTCGAGGTAGTAGTAAAGTTTTATTGTACAAATAAAAAAGAGTAGAATTTTTTTGAATAAACTTATTTAGCTGAATTTTTTCAAATCTAGGATTCTACATCCGAGCATCGGTTGATTTCCATAGCATAGTATTACTAACGTAAAACTGATGAATTAAAAGAACCAGTGGCTTTTAAATTTTTTTATTTTTCAGTTATCTTAAGCACCATTTTTAGCTATTTAATAAATAAAACTAAAAGTATAAAATTCTTAAATAATTTTATTTAATTAAACACATTTCCTTTCTAAAAATAAAATTTAACACAAACCAAAAAATAATTTTGTTATTTGTGCATTTCTCATTCACCTAATACATTATTTTTGAATAATAACTTATAATGAATTTAAGCACAAACTACTCTGAACAGAGCAACATTCACGGGCATATACACAGTGGAGGGCCTCATCAAACTGCTGGCAAGGGGCTTCATTCTGGCCAACTTCACCTATCTCAGAGACATGTGGAACTGGCTCGACTTCATCGTGGTCACTTTTGCGTGAGTTTTGTATTTGAATAATAAAACATATAACTAGACTCATATGAATACATATATTATATATGTTGATTTTAAAAATAGAGAAGAAATGCTTGAGTTGGATCATTTGTTATTATGTTGAAAAAAATTATCAGAATGAAATATTTTATGCTGTGAACAAGCTTTGCTTAATTTTGAAATTATGTTGATAAATTTTAGTCTTTATAAATATAAAATAGTATGCAAAGTTTCAAGAAAAATTCAATGAAGAATCTAATGTTCCAATAATGCATTTAGTTCGCCCTTGGTTCCAACTACAAGGAAAAACTATTACGGCTTGAATCATATGGCCAAAACATATTTTAAGTATTTGATTTATTTTTTATTCGTATCTTATAGTTATTAAACTAATTCACTAATGATTCAAGATTTCATCGGTTTTGATTCTCAAAACTTAAAAAACTTCAGTTCTTATTAGGTAGAAAATTTTTCCAATTTAAATGCTAAACAGAAGAGACAACTTTTGACGTTACCAAGTAATCTAATGATTAAGCTGATACTTTTTCTTCCTGTTTCAAAAAATAAAACTTGTTTCTAAATTGAATTCACAAAAAAATGGAGTTTTTTATATTTTCTTTTGAACATTCATAATATACTTCTTTCTAGTGTATTTTTTTACATATAAAAAACTTGAACTTTGTGAAGGGTTTGATGCAGTCATTTACAAACATCTATGGTCCTATGCTTGACGCCGATGTTAAAAGATTCAAAACATGCAACACTTATCATATTTTCAAAAATTCCTTAAACTTATATTGGATTTTAAATAAAAACTTTGCATGTGGGAGTTAGCTTTTCTTTTGTATTGATAAGCATATATGGTATTAAAGTTTACAATCTTTGAAAAGATACAAAAAACCGCTGAAAACATTTATCTAATTGAAGTTCCAATTAAAATTTTTCACGTACATAATATGATGCGCTCACGCACATAAAGTATATAGTTATTGATTGCCCTCAAGAAACCTCGCTACGAAACCTGCATACATCCCAAACATACAGCCTCTAGACTTCCATACAACTTTATACATTTAATGCATGACTTTGGTGTCTTTAACATTTTTAATTAGTTTTTCAATTGTTTTAGGTGTTTGACGTATAGCTAGGCTTTGGTTCTAGCAAAAGTGTTATCTACTTTCATTTTTTTATCCATAATTAATTATTTTCATTTTAAAATTAAATTTAAAAATATTGAAATTTTCTATGTATTGGTAAATATTGGATTTTCGAAATTCTCGCTTTGTATGAAAAAGTTTCTTTTTGAAGCTTTCACGAGAAAACTTATCGCTAAAAGCAAGTTTGATTTAGATTTATCGTGCTTAGAACAAAGCAACTATTCCCATCTTTTGATGGTTGTTGACACAATTTAAAAATCAATTATAACCCGCATTCATTTCTTATAGGATGTTTTTTTGAACGGTTATAAAACAGAAGTTTTAACCAAGAAAAAAATTTGAAAAGCATTCTTTTGTCGGGTTTTGTAGCGTGGTGCTATGAATGCTACGATAAAAATTATCTCCACATAAACTTTATATGATATCGTGAGAAATATGATGCTGGATTTTTTAGTTAATTGTGATTTAATATAGTTTTTGTTATAAATCCGTTGAATATTTTAATAACACTAAAAATATCAAAATTAATTACATTGTGCTGATAAAATTAAATAAAGAATTATTCAATCGATATATTAATTTGATTTTAGAAATTACTTTTGCTTAAAAGTTTTTTTACCAAAAAAATCTTAATTAAAACCGTCTGAAAAATGTCTCACTTCACAAAACATGCCTGGTATTTATCTCGAGTTGCTGCTAAGAAAATTTTATTTTTAGATTGTTTTCTAAAAATTCTCAAATTTATTTAAAACTGCTTGGAAAATGACGAATAGTTATAGAAAACGGAATTAAACTTCAAAAAAGAATAGTTTTAAATAATATTTCAAGCCTTGAATTGTTATCCATAAGTTCCGGCAGTGTAGGTTATGTATTTGATAAAAACTACACAAAGCCTTTAATTCGGCTAATCTTTTGAATTCATAAAATTCAATTTTCGCATCTTTTTCAACATAAAATTTCACAATAAAATATCTGCAGAACATTTTTCACTAGATTACTCTTCAAATTTGAGTTTTATTTTAATAATTTTTGTTTTAAAAAGCTAATGTAATAACAACAGAAATAAATGCATGAATTGTGACTTTTCGAAATCTCTATTTAAAAATTATCTGATGGCGTGATGACAGCTTTTTGAGAACATTTAAATTAAACTTCTCAATATCGCATTCAAGTCAATGTTTTGAAATATTTAAAATATTCACCCGTGAAAAATTTTCACAATGCTTATCATCCTATTCAGTTTTATTTTATGTTTAATTTATTTAAACTTTATCGTTATTCCATTTTAATATTCAAAACTGACTTTTCATATTTGTCTTAAAAATAACTTCAAATTTTTTAATTAAATATTTTTTTCAAGTTATCTCTGTTAAAAAACATTGAAGGATACTCATTTGTTGATTTTCTTAACAACCCTTGGTTTGGTTTTGATCATTTCACCTGAAAACACAAAATCTCACGTTTTCATCAATTAACAAATGATTGCAAATCATTTGAACATTAAAGGTAAAGGTACGACATACTTGATAATGTTACTTTGTTTACGAAAAGCTTTGTATTTAATAAAATTACCTTCAGAGTTCAAATAATTTGCAATATTTACTTTGGCTAAAGAAGATTATTAATTAACAAGTTCATATAAAATCTCTCAACATAACATCGGTTTTTCAAATTCTCGAACACAAAATTGATGGAACCCATAAACTGACAGGTACGTGACGATGGTGGGTGAGGTAGGAGGAAAAGTGGCAGCTCTGAGAACATTCAGAGTACTCAGAGCTTTAAAAACTGTAGCTGTTGTACCTGGTGAGTCTAGTTCTCAATTTTTACACGTTTTATGGAGTATCTGTATATTTTTATGTATTCAATAAAAAATAAATCCAATAGGAAATTATGAGTAGGGGTATAATCAATAAAACAAACATTCTTTATATTTTATGCAAAAAAAAGCTCAAAGTTCAATAAAAAAATTATTAAAAAGTACTTATATCCAAATATTAATATTCATGCGGAACGATAAATCATTTTAAATTGTACTTATCTTCAATATCAACCATCTATTATATATTATCCTTAGTTTCTTTCTTATTCTGTTTATCTTGCTTTAATTTAGCAATTGATCATTGCGTGAATGACAATACTACCTTAATTAAACGTTCAGTTATACTATGGATAATAAATACTTTCAGCTTTTCTGTTTTTCATGAAAGAATAAACGCATACAAAAATTTTTTATAACCTTCCCTCCACGAATAACATGAAGTATGATTATATATGTGCGTTTATGATTTACAAAAACGCAAAGTCGCAAATAAACTTCAAAACTCTATCACAATGGTCTCAAAACTTTTCGTTCAAAATAATTACCCTAGTGCTTGTAAATTTTGTGTTTAAAGCTTTTCAATTGAGTTATATAGGTCCAAAGTGAAACAACTGAGATATTTAGTTTCCAAAGCAAATTCACAACGCTTGGACTTGCAGGTCTTAAAACAATCGTGGGTGCTTTGATGGAGGCGGTGAGAAGACTGCGCGATGTGGCCGTGCTGTCCCTGTTTGTTCTGTCGATCTTTGCTCTCATTGGGTTGCAAATTTATCAAGGTCATTAGATATTATTTTTTATGTGATATTATTTTTTATGTCTGACGTTCAAATATTTAGGTTATTGTTTTCGACATAGATTTTTACCGTTTCAAATAATATTTTTATGAACCGAAAAATTTGATTATATATATTAAATAAATCGAAAGGATCTCTAATGAAGAAATGTGTCAGAATGGCAAACATGACATGGTTCGATAAGTTGTCTCACACTGAACAAAGAGCCTATGCAGGGAACAAAAGTTTGTGGAGTTGTTGAAATTAAGATCTTATGACGCATAATAATTAAATCCTATAGAAAAAATAAGTAAGCTTACTTACAAAATAATAGTCAAACCATACAAAAAATAATATATTTTTAACGAATAACAGTAAAGAAAAATTTTGAAATTGATAAAAATATTGATAAAATTGAGAGCATTTTGGGTTTGTTAGAATACTTTGAAACAGTTGTTGTTCTCGTCGAAGTTGAAACCATAATTTCGATTTCTATCTTGGTGGCAAATTTTATAATATACTTTCATCTTTATCAGTAAACTTTTAGTGCTTTTGTGAAAATAAGCAATATAGTTTCAACTTAGTTATGCATGCAACTTTGGAACTGAAGTTTGAAAATGTATTAATAATTGAGGCATTTATGAAGTATGTATTAATGCATTTTAGTTTTAAATTAGATCTTAAGGTTTCTAGACATCAGATTTTTCAGTAGTTCATCAATTATAGAAAACTTTACAAGAAGCAAAGGTTCATGAGGGGCTAAAATTTTTAAAAACTAAAATTTTTTTGAGAAATTAAATGTGTTGGAAAACAATTTTATTTCAAAGTTTGGAAGAAAACTTGACGTTTAGAAACCTGGAATTAATAAAACTATATCAAAAAAATATAAACGTGAAAATAGTGGAAACAAAATAAACTCTATAGAAGCACTGAAATTAGCATAAATACATTATTTTCAACATTGTATAGATGCTGCGCAAATGAAGCCTAATATGACCAATTTTATTAAGACAATATTAAATAGACTTGGAAGATGACAGACACTGTCAATGCAAGCACAATTCAAAAGTTTTCATCGAAAAGAACAAATATTGTCAAAGATGAGATAACCATATTATTGTAGTGAGATAATATTTCGTTTCAACAATTTAAATTATGGTTTTCTGCTTCAAATAGAAAAATAAAGCGAGAATAATTTTCGAAAAACTAAGTAAAGAACATATTTTTAAAAAATTCGATATTTTTATTGATTAAAAAATATTTTCAATTTTTTCCGAAATATTCTTTTTCTCTATTCATCTTATGAGAACACATTTTTATTAATAATTGTTGCTAAGATAAAAAGGTTAATTTGCAATAAAATACATTTTTGTGAAAGAGATATGAAAAAATGGTCTAGAATAGATTTTGTCACTGGGAATTTTCATATTAGGATGACTTTCAATTTTTGCTCACAAGTTTATATAACTGAACATTTCGAATTTAACAAGACCATGTTCACCTTTTTAAATTTTTTATTCAGTTTTGAAAAGAATCATCTTTCATTTCTTCTTTCATTCGAAACACTAAACAATTTGCGAATTTTTTAAATTCTTAAAAACTGTTTCTTCTAAAAAAAAAAGTAATTTTGTCTATTATTCAATTCAAAACGAGAGCAAAACTGATGAATTTGTCGTAGCGTTTGGCACGCCTCAGTTGTCACAGAGTATTTCTCGGAGATCCAACATCAGACATTCCTCATTACTTCATCATATTCTCATAACAACCCATCCATCCTAGATTCTCATGCTTGCACACGGTTTACTCACCACACATTAAGCCTTAAAAGCATCATTTGCTATGACAATAGTAAATTTGATACCTTTTTTGACCATTATTTGAATATTCTTGCAAAGGTAATTGGCAAGATAATGACAAAGATGATGGGAGAATATGCGGTGACAGTGGCAGGTTTGGTCAAACTTTATTCTAAAAAACAATTTTTTTGAGGTTTGATAAGATTGTATGTATAGTTTTGCATTTTTGAAAAGCCATTAATCATTTTTTTCACATTGTTTAATCATTTTTCAAATGACATTCAAGGGTATTTTCGGTATTTATTTACATTTTTATTTCATTTTTTAAATATATAATTTAGAATTTTCAAAGTTTATAAAAACTAAAAATTAAATTTTAAAAAATGATTTTATATTTCGATATAATTGAATTCTCCCAATTTATTATCACTTATAAGTTGTGATATGAGTCCACAGAATATAATTCTTTTTTGGAATTCTCATCGTTTCAATGCAGTACATGCTCGGTGCTTTTGTTATTGTCGTGAGCTCTGCTTGATTTTTTTTTGGAATATTGAAATCTTTCTCTTTGAGTTATGGTTTTTTCCCATTAGAGCATAATCATTGTAGAAAAAAAGTTTCATATAAATTATAAAAAGAAAAGCTTTCTCTAATAATTGATATTATTTTTATATATTTGTTTTCAAAGAGTATGATAAAACGTATAGAATTTGTTTTATTGCTTTCAATACATTTGGAGTTACATGAAAAAAACTTTTGATACTTTTTTTGATATACTGTGTTTTTTCGTTGTGATATGTTTCGAATCTTGTTATTTCATCTTTCCGAAGTTAAAAAATGCTTGAAGAGCCATGTTTGGCGACAAAGGAATTTGCGCATCATCCGCATACTAAGCTAGAAATGACTTTTTTTTACTCTAATGGACTACTTTTGTTTTGAACGTCAATACGTATTGGAAAGTTTCTAGCATGCTTCAAGCAAATTCATGGCAATTATTTTGGGGATTTCAAAAGTTTCATGCCACTAGTCATTTTAGTCACTCATTCACTAGCAGATGTTTCAACTAGGAACAATTCTCAATAAAACTCCTTTCATTACGATTTCATTACTTTTTTGTAAAAAAAAAATTATTTTTGTTATTATGAGTAAAAAAATCTTATAAAAAACGAATGAAACTTGCAGTCAATGTGATTTCGGCTTCGAGTGCGTTCCATCGGGCTTGAACCCTGACTACGGATACACCACGTACGACAACTTTGCATCGGCACTCTTATGCGCCTTCAGACTTATGACTCAAGATTATTGGGAAAATCTCTACCAATTGGTAAAACTCATTTTTTCAATATATTTTTTCTCAAAATGAAGTATTATTTGATAATTTAAAACGTATATCATCAGGTTTAAAACGAATATGTTAAAAATACAATAATATCAAAATCCACATTGGAATTATAAAATAATATAAAAAATACTGAAATCCATATCAACTTATATAAGGAAACACAACCACAACAGACAATCAAGGCGAACGGACCTGGCCATATGTTTTTTTTCATCGTTGTCATTTTTCTAGGTTCGTTCTACCTTGTTAATCTGATCTTGGCTATAGTAGCCATGTCGTACGATGATTGTAGAAAACAAGATCAGGAAGCTGAAGATGCTGAAGCGGAAGAAGCTTTGGTTGGTGCTTTTTTCATATTATTTTCATTATCAAAAATTCATTTCAAGTTTTTATTAATTCTGGAAAAAAAATAATTATGGAAAACGATCAAAAGCTACCATGAGGTTTATATTGATATGCTCATGAGCGTATCAACACAGTTATATCATATAGTATCAAATATAAAATTTATGTGAATGATAGAAGTTTCGTTTTAAAAGTTACTTGAAATAAAAAAAAACATCCCGAAAAAATATTTCACTTAGTATTTTGTATAAAAAAAACCTAAATAGAAAAAAACTTGGATGAAGTTATTCGTTCCATTCAATATAATTCATTGCTCAAATAAATAATTCTTTTGAATGGAAAAAATAATCAGATTTAAGTAAAACAATGATATGCTTTTGAAAAAAGTGTGAGAAATTTCAGATTTTGTTCTTCTTGACATTTCATGATGTTCGCATATAATCATAAACATAAAAATATTTAATTTTTTTTTAAATAGATAGAGTCATAACGTGCTTCCGATTCTAGGCCCAAACACACTATCCGCGCATTATTTATACGATAATTTACGTAAATTTTACATAAAAACCTTTTGATTTGTAAATATTCTATCATACTATTTCGAAAAAAATTAACACAGAAACTGCTTTTTATATTAATGAAAACTAAATAATTAATGAACCTAGCACATAAAATTAAATAAATAGGAAATAGAAAATAATAGTAGACGATAAAGAATGAAAGAAAAGTAAACAATAAAGCGCTATTAAAACAAGGCCCGCCCACAATGATTTAAAAAACCTTTTTATGCAATTGTATTAGTTTCCAGCTTTAAAAAGTTCAAACATGCTTTAGAACGTGTAATTTTCATCCTCAAAATCTATTTAAACGCATAAATGCATCCCTAGCCTGGAACAAGAGACTCAATGAATGGTTTTAAAAGACTTCTTTTTAAATGTTTGCCTACATAAAAGCTTTTTAGAGATTCTTAAAAATTTTTAGTTAAAGATTTTTTGTGTACAACATGCACACACGAGGTAAAGTACTTGAATGTCCCAAGAGTTGAATACATTAGGTTTTGTTATGCTTAAATCAAACTTTAATTAATTCTAGGGTTTTGTGATCACTCCAATTTTTATGTTATTTTGTATAATATAACATAAAATGAATAAAAGCAGATCTAATTTGTATTCAATTTATAAGGTGTTTTATGTTGATAGAAAATTTACAATTATGAATGAATTTGAAAAATAATAGAATAAATTTTTTTTTCACTCTCATAAATTTCTTTAATTTATAGAGAAAACACTACTTATTGAGCAAAAAAACCTAGAAAATTCAATTTTTACTCAGTGTAACAAAACTTTTCAATTTTTTATTCAATTTATATGAAAAAAAAACATCAATTTGTTAAGTTTTAAAATCTTTATAATTCTTAGAATATGCTTCGATTCGAAAATTATGGCACGAAATGTTCGGTTTCAATTTAATTTTCTTTCAATTAATTGATTTTATTCCAATATTAATTAGTCAAATTTCTCTATAAGTTTTTAAATGGTCAAAAATACTGAAAAATTACAATAATAATTGTAGTTGCAAAAAGTAAAATTTCATTCCAAAAAAACAAGGACAAGCAAAACAATAAAACTATTGAATATAATACAACTATTGAGAATAATAATAAAAATGGAAATCATAAAACCATTGAAAATGATATATCTTTTCAAAAAAATACAACTATTGAATATGATAAAAACCAATAAGAATAATGCAAATATCTTTCCAGGAGGCCGAAGAGGCTAGGTTGCAAGAGTTAGCAGACTCAAACCACCAAAATGTTGCTAACCTAGATGGCAGATTAAGTCAATCAGAACTTTCAAATACCAGTGTAGAACGTTATTGGTCGCAACGATCCGACAAGGAAAATTTAAGTATGAAAAGTGAGAGTGGGGTGGGAATCCAAAGAAGAATGAGCTTGTTCGATGGCTGTGATAAGAAAGGGGTTTGGAAATAATGTTTTTATGTCAAAAATTGCTCATATTTCTTGAATTGTTTTTTAAAAGAATCAATTAATTTCATTATTATGAATTGTTGTACGAATCGATAATAATGTACGTCAATTATGTAACTTAGGTAAACTTGAGCATGTTTTATTGCTTGCTTCATCTTTCATCTCAGAGTTTTTTAATATAACTAATATTTCAATAAACATGCTATTTCAATTTCATCAATAGAATAGTTCCAGTTTACCGGGTTCTCCAGGCAAGTACATCAAGACTCGTCAGTTCAACTGGAGTCACACAGGCAGACCTCAATTAAACCATCCAGCTTCCAACCATCATTCATTTATTCAAAAACCTCTTTATGGTTGTTCTCCGCCACAATTAATCAACCAACCAATATATTCATACGCTCTTCAACAAGCCATTCTCCTTTCAAATCAAAACGACCAAATCCATCAACAGCAATTTCAAGAGCAACTTAATGAAAAGAGAATGGTTATGTTGCCATGTTTGGAAAGCAGTGATATCCCATTTGCTGATGATTCCAAGCTCAATACACCATCTTCAGACCACCCATCCAACTTTCAAAATACTCATAATTTCATTGCCTTTAAGCAACGCTTCAACGCACTTCCTCCCAGGTAAGCGGCATGTTGTCATTGAATAAGAGTAACCGTGCCCTTCTCATACCCGTATTAATTCCTCATTCAAATATTTTTAATGGTATCAATTAAATTTGAATAAAATCTTTTATTTTTCAATAAAGTTATCATGATTTTAAAATTTCTTTTCATCAAACTATCAATTGGCATGCAATATTAAAACACTTTTAATGCATCTATCTCTAAACTAGACACTTATTAATTCTGCATGATTTATGTTATGCTAAATGCCATGATTGTCTGAATTTTTCTTATCTATCTTCTATTTTATCTTCCTCACCTCTGGTTTAATAAAATATTTTTGATTTTCGCAAAAAATTCTAAGGTTTTTTGTTTAAAAAAGTTTAAAAATATAAATATATTTATACCCTGAAAATGTGAAATTATCGTCAAGCATAATTTCAAACAGGGATTTTTTTCATAAAGAACAAAAAATTTTGAAATTTTTTTGAAAATTGAATTTATTTTCATCACTTTAAATACAATTTCAATAATATTTCCGTAAAACTCACCGAATTTCACGTGTAACTTGTATTCAAACAAAAAATGAAGCTGCACGACTTAAACATTCATTTGACATTCTTTCCACAATTTTCATTAAAATTTTTATCAATTATTTATTTTTGTCGAAATTATTTTCATGAAAATTTTGCCCCACCATAAAATGTTTTATTCGACTTGTAACTATTGAACACTTTCTATATTTTATCATGTAAATTGAGCCAAAGAAGGTTTTTCATAAACATTTTGAAGGGTTTTGAGCAGAAAGTTGAGTTACATCTCGTTTTTGAATCAGTTTTTATCCCGCAGGTTTGATTCATTTAAAAACCAAGATAGAAAATGCGAGCCCACTCATTTCCATTGGACAACTGCAGCTAGGCAAAAGGTGATTTAAAAAAAGCTTATTTATACATTGATTATTCAGTCTTCATTTGCGCGCCAGATTGCAAATCGAAAATGCTAAAATGATGAAATGTCTTCAAAATAAAGTGGAAAATATATAAAAAGATTATTTAAACATTTGGGACAGACTTCTACGGCAAACTTATTTGATATTCAATAAACTTTATTGACTCACTCTCAAAACAAAATATTTTTTATACAATTTTCAAAGTCAATGCAAATTCTGTGAGTTGGATGAATGTATAATACTTGGAAGAGTGAAAAGGATTAAATCTTGAAGAATGTATTGGTAAAGGTGTTGACTAATGAAAGCATGGAAGGATGTTTTATTCAAAAGATTATATTTATTTAAATAAAATTAGTCTGTGAAGAATTCTGATGATAATAAAGAATGAACTATAATCTTATTCAAATACAAAACATTGTTTCACTTTAATATTCTTAAGCCAACTTGCAATTACAAATCAGATCACAAACGAAAACATCGGCATGAACGTGCGAAAATCGACAGGGGTGAGTTTTGATGAATTCAAACTTATTACTAAGATGATTTTCAAATGATATTTTGTCAATTTGGTTGTTTGAGTTGTAATTTTTTGCATGAGAATTGGTTGTTAGTTTGAATTTATCCGTTAAGATTTTTTCAAAGTTTGTGACAAACATATCAGTTTCATAATAATTCACAATGCATAGTTTTTTTTCGTTGTTGAAAAATTATTATGAATAATTGAATATTTAAATAATTCACATAATAAACTTTTTCTTTTTTTGTGTCATTTATAAATGGAAAAAACTGAGAGTTTTTCTTCAAAGTTTTCATTCCTCATTCATTAAAATAAATATTACGTTTCAGGTTTTATTTATAAAAAGATATTTGTAATGTAAAACATTGTCTCAATTAATATTTAAAGTTGGAAAGCATAGGATAACCTGCTTATAATTATTTTATAATTTAAAGCTTATTATATTTTATAAGAAAGTAAGTAAATTCTGTTTTAAAATACTCTTTCTAATTGGATGCTATGCTTTTCAAGGAGTTCAGGCATCATTTAACAGTATTTACTATTTTTGGGACTATTTTTAGTCCTAACTCATAGATTTGAATTAGAATGAAAGATTATTTCAGATAGAAGTGAGTTTCATAAGTCCCTTTCATATATTTAACATTCGTGCTATAATATAACTTTTCATATTTATAAGTTCTCAATGTTCTCTATGAAAATATATTTTATATGGTGATATCATATTATCACGTCGTTAAAATTCATGCTCTAGAGAAACATATATTTTATTTTATATATGCATCAAACTATGGTATGAGCCAATTAAATTTTTTCCTCTAGCTGAAACACTACATGCAAAAATCTTTAATGTATGATTATTCAGTTTTTGCAATTTATTCATAGTTCAAATTTCATAAATACAAATTGAAGTTTTTTTTACATACACCGCAAGAAACCGCCCGAATTTATTCGTAAAAAATATTGATCCATAGAAAAATTTTTCTAAAAGGAAAGGATTTTTTTTATCTTACTAACTTTTTTTTTAACTCTTTGAAGTCGGCCAAAATAGCTTTGTTGGAATCCTTAAATTTGTGTTATTAGTACAAGAATAAACTGAAAAGTTTTTTAGCATATAGTACGTTTTTTTCATTTAGACAATTTATTTTACCAACAAAAGGTTTCAAAAAATTTCTTTTTTCCTAAAATTGTTCGAAGTGATTAAAAAAATATTTTCCACAGATTTTGTTTTTTTTTTACTAACATCATCTTAAATTCAATTTTTCATAGCAACATTGGGCAATTCAACCTTAGTTTCAGTTTCTGATGTGCTTTTGTGTTGACTTTGTTTCGTGTTACGTTAAGTTAAAAGAATCGAAACTTTCAATTTTTAAAGAGATCTAAATGTACTTATAAGCAATGTTCAACAATCTTTAACGTCGATTCATAAATTATACTGAAGAAATGTACTAAATTTTCTCACCACTCTACGTTAATGGTTGTTGAATCGCAACTTTCAATTCATAAAATTAATTTGAAACTTTCAAATTATCTATTTTAGTTAATTTTTGTCCAGTTTAGTTGAAACTTTTAATCGAATGCAAATGCATTGTTTTTGCGTTTGAGCTGCGTTCAATTTGTGACAAATGCATTTAAAAAAGTCACTAATGCGATTCAAAATTATTTGTTCTGAAAATATATCATTTTATAAAAATATTTTGAGCGCTTTTATTTTTATTAAATAGATTTTTTTGATTCTTTATAGATGAAAGTTCATTTAATTCATAATGATTCAAAATTTTTAAACATTTTCAGGACTTTTTCTTTGGAAGAGATTTTGATTCGTGTAAAGTCAAGATGTTTTCAGACAATCCATTTGTCTGTTTAACACCCAGTCCATCCTCCGTCAACCTTAAAGGTTCCTACTCCAATTAGATTTAATCTTGAAGAATGTGCAAGATTTTGTTTTATACTCTGTTTTCTATTTTATGCAGTAAACTAATTCAAGATTTTTGTTTTTTCTGTGATAAATTATTGGTCTTAAGTATGGGGTTCGAAAAAAAAACAAAGCAGGTTATAGAATACATGTATTCTAGCAAAGTACTGAAATTGTATTCCAACCCCAATAAATAAAACATTTCACAACTCACATTTATTAAAGTAGATTCGAAATAAATAATCTCCAAACCCATTGTTTCCAATATGGAATAATTTATTTTTATCTACCTATGCACAAGATATATCTCAGTTATCAATCACATGCTCTCTAAAAAGCTTTCGACATTGGTTTCATGATTTCAAAGCATCAACAATAGCATTAATTAAAAAAAGTGTTTGGCACCCAAATTGAGGATATATTGAATACAATTTTGAAATATCTTCTTTCACAGATGTTTTGGTTCTGAAAGACCTCATAAACCACGCATCAGGAAAAAAAAGTTCTCTTATCATTCACAATCTTATTACATATATTATATAATGCTCGTTTTTCAAATTTTTTTCATTTAAAAACTTGTATCTATAAATTTAAAGTTTACATTTTTTTATACATAAACTTGCCTGTTTTTAGTATATACTTTTGCATTCAAACCATCAATTTTTCACTGCCATTTCGAAGTTTTTTTATGGAATGTACAAAATTTCATCAATTATGCAGATTTTTTTGGTTTAGAAGAAGGACAAAGTAAAAAAGAATTTTTAAAAAACCGCTGTGAACAGTTGCTTTTCGGATGGCAATGTCACCCCGCTTGGTATAAGTTTGCTCACATCATCGAACTGTTCATAATGGATGCATTTGTAGATCTTTTTATAACTTTGTGCATCGTTATTAACACTCTTTTCATGGCTATGGAGCAGGATGGAATGGGTCCGACACTTATAGCGACTCTTAAGTATGGGAACTACGTGAGTGTGTTGGATTGTGAAGCATCAAGTGTTTAATAGCTACGGAATTGATAATATGAAAAAAATGAAATATTTTTATAAAATAATTCGGTAATTTTTTTTAGCAAACACGCTCATGTATGCAAATGACTTCTCAATTTTCAGGTATTCACAAGTATATTCACCGTAGAAGCAGTACTAAAAATAATTGCGCAAGGTCTTTACAAGTATTTAACCGACCGGTGGAGTTGTTTCGATATCGTCATTGTTATTCTTAGCCTTGTAGAGCTCGGTCTTTCGGGAGTGAAAGGCCTATCGATTCTCAGGTCTTTCAGATTGGTGAGTAAAATTTTTGAGATAAGACTACTTTTCACATTTTTGTTATTGACTTATTAAACTTTTAAATCCTCCAGTTAAGAGTCTTCAAATTAGCCAAATCATGGCCAACCTTAAATTTACTAATAGGAATTATTGGCCGAACTATGGGAGCTTTAGGGAATTTGTGTTTTGTGTTAGCTATCATTATTTTTATTTTTGCTGTAATGGGAATGCAACTGTTTGGGCCTAACTACGTGGTTGAACGCTTCGACGGTAGAGCGGTTCCTGGGTGGAATTTCACAGATTTCCTACATTCCTTCATGATAGTGTTCAGAGTTTTGTGTGGAGAGTGGATCCAATCAATGTGGAATTGCATAATGTGTACGGGTAAAATTTGCATTCCCTTCTTTCTCCTCACTATGATCATCGGGAATCTTGTTGTACGTTTGACTGAATCCTTAAAAAAATAATGATTTTCAAATATAATCGAAAATAAATCATTAAAAATTACGACGTTTTAAAACATTGATATAACTGCTCAAGGTCTTGAATCTTTTTCTTGCCTTGCTTTTGTCTTCTTTTGGTGCGGAGAGCTTGAAGCACAGCGAAGAAGACGAAGGACCGAACAAATTACAAGAGGCTATTGACCGTATCAATAGATTTGTGGTGTGGATTAAATCGGGGTTTTTCTATATAGTTAGAGTAAGTAAAATTCATTTTTTTTTTAAATCTTTAGAATCTTTAAGTTAATTTGAATTTTTCAAATTATACATTAAAATATTTAAAATTAATGCATAGTTCTCCTTTAATATTATTTAAATTAAGTATTTTATAAAGAATAAACTAAAATAAAATGTTAAATGATGTTTATTAATAAACCTTATATTGAAATTTTATCAAAACATCAATTTTTCTAACAATTAATTTTAAAAACTTGGAAATATAATTTTAAAAAAGTATTCAAGGGGATCAAAAGCAGTTTTTATGTTCAGTTTAAGTGCATATTATGATTTCTTTTTTGATTTTTCTTGAAAGTGTTGGTTGGTTTTAATGAAAAACATTTTGAAGAATTTTTAATAAAATATTCAGAAAGGGTCAAAAGCTAGCCGTATTTATTTACCAAAAAGTTTATGTTTCATATCGTTCAAATCAATTTTTTTTTTCTACATTCAAATATTAAATAACCGTTTAACTAATCTGAAACTACATACATCTAACCATGTTCTTAATGATATTTTATAATAACCTAGATGCGAGAGCAACGTCGAAAAGTATCAAGAGATTGTTCGTATGATAGTCCCTTTTCAAAAAGAGATCGAGTAGAGAATGGAAAGTTAGGGCGAAATGAGGTTTCGCTCGTAGAACTAATACAAGATTCACCTCATAACCTACACAGTAATTTAGATGTTTCACGATGTTTATAAGGATTTTAACTATATTTTTTCAAAAAGTTCTGGGAGTTGATAGTTTCCGCTCAAACCAAGGTTATGCTCTCTTATCTCAGTCAGGTTGGTTTATTTCAGTCAAATGATCTTATGTATGAACTAAGAAGTGTTGTTTTTTTTTCAGATGCACTTTCTGATAAAGAAAAGATTCAGATAAAAGTATTTTCAAATATTGATTGTGACTAAAAATACAGCTTTGGTTTAAAAGCCTATAATTTGTTTAATTTATGAAAAAATTTATGATTTTTACATCGTCATCAACTTCAATTGTTAACTTCAAAAAGGTGCAACCAGAATCGACAGCCAGCGAAATGCGGCTGAGTAGGATGGTGCCAATCATCTCGAACCTCGCATGTCCAGGAATGCCTTCTCACCAAAGCCTTGATTCCACTTCTACTTCCACTTCATTTTCGCCATCCGCCTTCAAAAGTAAAGGAAGTCAACACAGCATCCTTTCTTCTAGCAATTATTCTTACTCTGTTGAAGATTTACCCACTACTGGTTTGGCTTTAAATTTTTTTAGCAATTTTAAAAAAAATTCTCGAATATTAAGATATAATTATTTTTAATATCAATGAAAATTTTGATTTTTTTTCACGTTACAAAATATAATAGTATTTTTATGGCTATAAAACCATTTTTCGTAAATATCATTTTTCCGTGCTAAATGTTTTTTGTGAATAATTAAGTTGATTTCCTCATAAGCTGACCATTACTGGAAAAAACCATTTTTTAAAGATATTTATTCCATTTTATAAAATAATAAAATGTTTTACTAATGTCTCTATTTTATTGAAACCCTTTAAATTAACGTTGTGTGATCAAATGTGGCACTTACACACCGCTACAAACTTTCCAGGGAAACAGAAGGAAGGCCCAGAAGTTCACGAGGTGGAAGTTGTTTTTGTTAAGTATCCTGACAACTGCTGCCCTCAGTGCTGCACCCATCTATGCAAGTGCTTGCAGTTCCTCGAAACCACTAAGGTTCCTTTGATGTTTTTTAAGCTCTGTGTTCATTAGCACTTGGTATGTTGATGTTTTATGCCATGTTGTTTTTTAGTATTTTTCAAATGTATTCTTTTATTATATTTTTTTTATTATCTTTAAAATGTTCCGTAGACTTTTAAGTAAGTTTGAACACAAAAATTCACTAATGACTATAACTAATTTCAATCAACTTTTAGTTTTTATTTGTTATAAGCTACTCATAAATCAAAAAAAAAGAAAAATCACGAGTTAAAACCTTTCAAACTTTATTGAAACTTTTAATCTTTTTTAAATTAAGACACATCTTCAAACTACCACGACGCCTTCCCTGGCTCATCCAAAATTCACTTCACTTAAAAGTGACGAATGAAATATGAACTAATGTGTAGGCCTCCTTTCACTAATGTTGCAATAGATTCCGCGGTATTAACATATGTGGAGTGCATTTTTCCATGGTTATAATGAAGAATGTGTCAGAAGCACCAATAATTAAAATGTATTTTTTGAGAAAAAAACTATAATTTTAATATTTATATGAAGATTAAAATAAATAAAATAGTTTTTTGGTTTATATCTCTTACCCTCGCTCCAAGCGACTCTGCTGTAAAGGTAGGAGAGGGCTTATTTTATTGAATAAAGTGTTTTTTAATAAAATTGAGAATTTTTTCTGTTTTAATTTGATATTCTTCTATCTCACACTGAAGCGCTTGCCAAATTGTAATGTGCGAGATAAGCAGTTTCCAAGTTTTAGATTCGTAAATATAAGCTTTTGTTTCTTAGTGTAGATCAAACAAATAGTATTCTTTTGAAAATATTTTCATAAACCGTTTTTGTTTTCATATTATTTTATGAATAATATGTTCCAATCAATATGATATATTGCTTTTTAAAATATCGTTATTTAAATTTAAATTATTTTTAATCAATAGCTTATGACAATCATTATTTATCAATCTGTATAATAAAGCTCCTTTAAACATTCTTCTGCAGGCTGGTATAATATGGTGGCAATTCAGACGGCGTATGTTTTCCCTGGTAGAAAACAATTACTTTGAAACGTTCATCATTACCATGATCTGTCTTAGCAGTCTTGCTCTAGTTTGTTTCAATTTTAATATAAAAAATTTTCAGAAAGTTTAATTTTCTTATATTCAAAAAATTATTTTCGGCTATGAAAAGTGAAAAAAATAAATTTTTTACGAACTCGATTCAAAACAACTGAGCCCTGATACGACACATTAGGCGGTCGAAGATGTTTACATAGAAAACGCGGAGAGGTGGCTACTGAAAGTGATACTGAAGAGAATGGATAAAGCTTTCACATTTATATTTCTTTTTGAAATGTTCATTAAACAATCGGCTTACGGCTTCAAAAAGTATTTTACTGACGCCTGGTGTTGGTTGGATTTCGTGATTGTCGTGGTGGGTGTTGTGCTTTTGAATTAGATTTTTATCCAAATTTAGAATCTTTTTCGTAGTTTTGAATTAAATTTTGATCAGAATTCAGATTTCATTATAAAATTTAAAATTATATTACGTTATTTTTTCAATTCAGTTCAAATTTTTTAAGCGATCATATAAATCAATTCAAGTGCTTTAAAAATTCAAACCTATTGTTTTTTCTTTTAAGCTTTTCCGAATTTATAAACTCAATTGAATTTCATGCCACAGATATCTTTACTAAGCCTATTTGCCGATAGCGCAGGCTACGGTAATATCGGGGCCTTTAGGGCTCTGCGTACGTTGAGGGCTCTTAGGCCGTTGAGAGCGGTGTCAAGGTGGGAAGGAATGAAGGTGGGTTCCACTAAATATCATTATTTTTTTATTTAATATTTTTTCTATATTATCTTTCAGCTGAAATAATTTATTAATTTTTATTTATACTTCCAATATTTGAAATGTAATTGTTGATGCGTTCTTATGATTTAGGTAGTGGTAAACGCATTGATACAAGCTATTCCGGCCATTTTTCATGTATTACTTGTGTGTTTGGTGTTTTGGTTAATTTTCAGCATAATGGGAGTTAACTTATTTGGAGGAAAATTCAAGCAATGTTTAAACCAAAAAGACGTGCTAGTGAACATTTTAGAAGTTCATAACAAAACGCAATGTTTAGCTTTGAAGCATTTAAATTACACTTGGTACAATCCTAAAATCAACTTTGACAATGTTCTCAACGGCTATCTGGCTCTTTTCCAAGTTGTAAGTATTTGAACGTTTACATTGTTCATTTGTGGTCTTTAAATAGATTGTGTATTGTTGAAAACCTTAAAAACTAATCAAATAACTTTCAAATTTATTTTCTAATATATAATATAAGTTTTAAAAGTGAGGTATGAATTATATTGGTTGAATTATTTTTTACAAACTTTTATCCTTTAACCCCCACACGGCCATACAGACCTATCATTATTTTAACGATAGCAGAACGATAGATTTTATCTGAGCAAAAAAAATTCTGTTAAAGTTTTATATATATATAACTTAAAATATAATCAAGTACTAAATTTCAATTTACTTTGAAGAAATAAGTAATAATAAAGTGACATAATTTTTCACAGAAACTTTTAGTAAGTTGACCATTAGGTCGCTTCTAATTGGGGTTTGGGTTGCACAGTTGATAGGATAAAAAAATGCTTATTTTACAATTTCCATTCACTATAATTTTCAATTATTCACAATTTATAAACATTGTACGATATAAGAAATAATAATCAGTTTATTTCGTTCAGAGACTTTTAAAAAACATAGTTTCTACCAAATTGAAAATACCAAGGGTGACTGTTGATGGCTTTTAAAGCTCAAATTCAGTGTAGTTAAAGCCAATTAAGCCTGAGAGTTTCAAAATTAAATACTAGATTTTGACAGATGCGAAACCCAAATATTTCATTAGCTTCACACGTATGTTGAGAAGTTTGAAGAAAGACGTGCATGATCCAGGGAATAGAAGAGTGGTGGAAAGCTTCATGAAAAACAATTTTTAAAATGATTATAATGTTGCATCAAAAAGAATTTTGAGAGTGCTTTTTGGCTAATTTTTTTCCAAGCAAACAACCATTGTAGGAGCAGCGAGTAAATCTTTTATTTCAAATTGAAGGAAAAAGCTTTACTAAAATGCAAATTTTATCATTTTTGTCAGCAAAAACATTGAAGAATTTCATTTTCATTCATAAAACTCTACTTGTTGGGAATTCTCAAAAAAAAGTTGTAAATTGCTTAGTAAACAAAGATCGGTGTGAAACTCAGTGATCAAACGTTAAGATTTCCAAGTGATTAAGCAACTATCGAAGTTCCAAGGTCGCAATACATTTTCATATTCTGTATAAGCAGTCTGTTAAACAGGTAATGATTAGAAATTTATTTATAAACTCTGAAATTCTTTCTGGCAAAAGAATGAATTCTGGATGGTTTTCAAGTTTCGATTGAACAAATTACAATAAATTATGTTCAAGTACACATTGTGCAAATAAAAAGATTTTTGAAAAAATTTTTACAAGTATTTTTGACTAACATAATGAAAAAGTATATGTTCCAAGTTTTTTCTTTTTCAAAAGTATCTTTTTTAAATTTTTTTTGGAAGATTAATAATATACTTGTGCATAGTTTTTCAAATTTAATGTCAGAGCTATTTTGGCTAAAG
Source organism: Pterobdella sp. o SKG-2022 (assembly GCA_964035795.1). NCBI lineage: Eukaryota > Metazoa > Annelida > Clitellata > Hirudinida > Piscicolidae > Pterobdella > Pterobdella occidentalis. The sequence goes on along the minus strand of OZ038321.1, from coordinate 17,791,069 downwards.
AATTTTTTTAAAAAAAAGAAACCGTTTTGGGCGTTAAAAGAAGAATAAATTTACAGACGTTCATTGATGAAGACTGGTCTTTAAAATGAAATATTTCCATGACAATAATTCATTTATGGGCTCATTTTTTAAACATTATTAAGACAATGATATTTGTTTTAGGCCACGTTCAAAGGCTGGGTTGAAATAATGTACAATGCAGTAAACAGCCAAACCGATGTAAATTTTTATTAAATTTCAATTTGAGTTCTTCCGCAAATTGTTTCATCATGAAAACACACAGGAAGATCACCAACCGGTTTATGAAATCAGATCAGGGATGTACATGTATTTTGTGTTTTTCATTGTATTTGGTTCTTTTTTCACTCTTAACCTCTTCATCGGTGTCATCATTGAAAATTTTAACATGCAGAAAAAAAAAGTTTGTTTTTATTGTTCGCTTCTATGAAACTTAAACTCAAGTTTAATGCAGCATTTCATCCTTTTATGTGGTTCCAAAACTAATTAATTTTGCAGGCTGGTGGCTCATTAGAAATGCTGATGTCAGAAGATCAAAAGAAATACTACAACGCCATGAAAAAGCTTGGTTCCAAACAACCCCAAAAACCAATTCCGAAACCAAAAGTTGAAAATTATTATTAAGAAACTGTTCTTTAAACTTCATAAATTATTTTTTTTAATTTACTCTTTGTATTTTTTCAGTTAAAGTTACAACTTTTCTTTTTCCAACTCACAATGAGTCAAAAGTTCGACATTTTCATTATGTTCATAATCTTACTCAACATGATGACAATGGCGGTAGAGCACTATGATCAATCTGTTGAGTTGGAACAGGCTCTTCTTCTCATAAACCACATCTTTGTGGGAATCTTCGCTTGCGAGTGCGTAATGAAACTTGTAGGTCTTAGGTTCTACTATTTCAAACAACCATGGAATGTTTTCGATTTCGTGGTTGTCATTTCTTCTATACTAAGTGAGTTTTTATATATTTTATTCATGAGTTGCTTGAAACCTGAATAATTTTTTGTTTTTTCAATACAGCGGCTGTGTTATCGGAACAACTGAAGAACTTTCCTATTTCACCAACACTTCTAAGAGTTGTTCGGGTTTTTCGGGTGGGAAGAATATTACGATTAGTGAAATCTGCTAAAGGTATCAGAACTTTACTTTTTTCTTTAGCCGTATCAATGCCGGCTCTTTTCAACATAGGTCTCTTACTATTTTTGGTAATGTTCATCTATTCTATTTTTGGTATGTCCTTCTTTATGCACGTCAAACATACAAATGGTATTGACGACATGTTCAATTTTGAGACTTTTTTCCGTAGTATGACCCTTCTTTTTCAAGTTTCTACATCAGCTGGTTGGGATGTAGTTTTAGCTGGCTTAATGAACGATGAAGATTGCAACAGAACTTCTACAGAAATCAAACCAAACGGAGACTGTGGTAGTTATGGAGAAGCAGTAGTGTTTTTGTGCAGCTATTTAGTAATAAGCTTTTTAGTGGTCATTAACATGTATATTGCTGTAATCCTAGAAAACTTTTCTCAAGCCACAGAAGATGTGCAACAAGGTCTCACTCAAGATGATTTCGATATGTATTATGAAGTAAGTAAATAATTCCGCTTCGTGTTTCAATTATATCTATAAATCAATATACTCTAGTTGTTTTAATTTTTTAGGTATTGAAATACCATTTACTATATTGAAATTATTAAAGGTATGGGAAAAGTATGACGAAGAAGCGACACAGTACATACATTTAAGCAAGCTCTGTGAGTTTGTTGATTGTCTTGAAGCTCCTCTCCGCATCCCACTGCCAAACTATTATCTGCTTGTGAGTCTTGACATACCTATTTGCGAAAACGACCAAATCCACTGCGTTGACATTCTTGATGGTTTGGCTAAAAACTTTCTTGGAACGGCTGATGTTGGTGGAGATGTAAGAGATGCGAAAAAAGGACCTGAAAAAAAGAACTATAATCCAGTGAGTAGCACTCTAAAACGACAAAGAGAAATATTTGTTGTACGTTTATTACAACAAACCTGGAGAAACTATGTGAAACAAAAACAAAAGGAGGCTAGCCTGAAAAGTGAGGCTGACAAAACCATTATCAAGGTAGAGGGAGCTGAAGAAACATGAGTCAATAATATTTTTGGAATGGTTTTCATTTTAGTCAATCATTTTTAAGTTTTATACTGTTTCATTAAAAAATAATTAAATTTTTATTCATGATTTTTATCGGTATTCTTATTATTTTTTCTATAAATGAAGAGGTATCCACATTCAGTCGACACTATTAGGTTTGAGTGTTTGTATTATTAACAAATTTATATATTTTTCCAAAAATCAAAATATTTTTCTTTTTATTCAAAACCGTTATTTTTGTAAATTTTAATCTTTCATAATTTCAAAAAATATTTTTATCGTTAGCATCTAATTATTTTTATGTATCTATTGTTGTTTGCAAAACTTTTTTTAAAATTTATACTTTAGAAAATAGATTTTTAAACACAAGCTGCCAAAAACAGCTTATTGGTTATAAACAAACGGAAGGTTTCATAGCTTGATATTTGTACATGCTGTAAATGTTTAAAAGTTGTTTTTTATGCATAATTTTTGTGTTTTTATTGAAACCCTAAAAATTTATTTGAAAATAATTCAATAAAGAATATTTTATTATGCATGTATGATTTGAGTAGATTATTGTAGTTTGAAGTTTTAGATTTTGATAATGCGTTTTAATGCTTTATTAAATAGATATTTTGACGGATAATAGGCAATTGTTACAATCCGTTGCGTGCATGGGAAATTATTTTTCACATGACATTTGATTGATAACTTAATTTTCATAGATAGTTTTTATCATTAGAATCAATAGTAATTAAAAATAGACAAAAAATAAATATATTAAATGAATACTAAGCTACACAAAACCAATTGTAACATTCATTTATATTAGTAAAACTCAGATGGTTTTACCGTTTTTTTCGGGCCATTTGTATACAAAAATAATTTGATTGTATTTTTTTTAATTTAACTAATTTAAAAAGCTTCATGTTTTTTATATTAGCTTCAGTAGATTTCAAACTAGGTTCAATATTATGTTGTCAAAGTAAGCTGAGTTAGTATTTTCAATTTCATAATTCCAAATAAAGCCATTAAGTTCTATAAAGCAACATTAACACAAGCTCACAATAAATTCGATCTAACTTGAAGTTTGTAAATCTCTAGCAAAATTTATAGGCTATTAACTATGTTATATTTCTGCCTAGATGATTATTTTGTTTTCTGAATACTATTCCCTTCATCAGCTGCAACAACTATTGACTCATTTTAACTTTTTATGCATTTTTCTGATTTTTGTATCATTTATGACGTGGTAAATTTTTGTAGTTTGAAAATATTTTTGTTTTGATAATTTTTGTAACGTTTGAAAGTTCATTGATGTTTCATTTTGTTTCATTTTGCATTGAAAGGCTCAATTATAATCTTTTCTAAGACTTTTTCTTTGTGCCAAGTTTCCTTTATTGTTGCTTTTTCTTCTATTTATATTGCTTAAATCCTTGCTTCAAAAAATGGATTTTCTGGTTTTCTGTTTATGGTGGAAATTCTTTTTTGAAAAACATAGGCCTAGTTTGACTAATAAGTTTGTATTTTGCATTATATTTAAAAGAAACTCATAGAAAACTAACAAATTTTTTTATTAAACAAAAATACGTTTGATCCAAGTTTATGAACACTTTTGGAAATAATTTTATAGTTAGCTTCAGTAAACTTAAATTTCATTTTGTACAAATTTCTCAATTTTTTATGTATAAGGCTATTGATGAAGATAATTCAATAACTCTATAAATAACAAAATTAAATGAAGTTTTTCACTAAGAAACATAATACAAAACCAATTTCAATTAATAGTTTTTTATTGAATTAATTTTTTTTTTAATAATTAAAAAATTATTTTTCAAAAAATTTTGAAAAGTTTCAAGTTTTTTTACTTGATTTTATTTTGACCCATGTTCAAAGAAATAATAAAAATTAATTACTTTCAAAATAATATTTTGAATTTTTCATATACTTCAGTTTTCTCAATGCTAAACTGAGAAAATTTACCACGAAATCTTTTATAAATAATATTTGAACACAGTTTCTCAGATATTGTATTAGACTTTAAATTTATGGTTATTAATATTTTGAATTTAAGAAATTGATTTGAAGAATATAAGAATTTGATGGGTTTTAATCTGTAAAAAATACAACAGTTTTTGCATGAATAAGCTGTGTAACGATTAATTTTTTACATTTCCAAATTAATAATAACCAAAATAATGAAGCAAATACTTAAACTTAATATTCCAAACAGTCAAGGATACTTTAAATTGTTTTTTTATTCCCAAGTTTTTTTGTCCAAGGACAATGTCTCAAAGAAAATCAAGTTGCTAAATTTTAATTCTAAGGATTGCCAAGTATTGCGTCCATTCCAATTTTTTATTACTTTTGTTTTAATCAATTTTTTTGAACTATAAAGTATTAAAAGAATGATATAATTGTTAAATTGTTTTTTCATCTTTATAAATAATTTTTTTTCAACTTTTTTTTTTTGCAAACAAAAATCAAATAAAAGGATATTTTGAATGTTCTCGAGTATTTTTTATGACTTCCAAATTTATTAGTTTTTAGTCAAGATAATTAAGTGAGTATCAAACTGTTTTTTTACAAACGTTTCAAGTATTACTCCAATACAAACATTATATTCTGTATTTATAGGTCTTTATTTAACTTCTTTTACTATAATAGAGAGTTGAATGTGAGTTATATGTTTATAGCTGCAACGAGTTTATATATTGTCCAATAAATGTGTAATTTTAATGGCGATAAAATTGATTTTGAAATAAAATTTGAAATAATTTTTTTTTTAAGTTTCACGCCCTTGAAGCAGCATAACCAAGTATACAAGTTTTTGTATTCTTACAACAAAAGGTTCTCTGTTCCAACCGTCAAGAATTTTTTAGGTTTAGTGCCTTGTGGTTTTCGAGGCTAAATAAACCACAATCTTCAGCAACCGGTACTTTTTAGCACAAAGAATTATAAGTGTTTAAACCGTTTGAATATAAATAAGAGTTATAGAAACCATTGTTCGTTTGTTCTATGAAATCAACTATAACCTACAAAAGCCGTGCTATCACACTTAAAAATGTTCTAACCAGTGGTAATTAGGCAGCTTTGGACTAATAAGCTCATTGAATTTATTTAGGAACCATTCAACAGTTTTAAATTTTTTAAACGCAAAAACATTCAAGAAAAGTGTTAAAATACTATTTAAATAGCTAATTCATATTAGAATTTTCTACCAAAATCATTTTCAATTCTCTCTTTTATAGAAAAAAAAAAGATTATATTTCATACATTTTACGCTCAAATAGTTAAAAAGAACAAACTCAAAGTAGCAATGCTAAAATTTTGAGATACTCGGAGGGTGCCACGGAATTGGAAGGGATCAGAAATATATAATCTAACCAATTCATGATTAAGTATTTGCCAAAGAATAATATGGTTTGTAAAACACGATGGTTTACAAATTTATTGATAAAAGATGCTTTTCAATTTGCGAAAAAATTATTATTAAAATGACTGAACTTGAAGTGAAAATCATTTATCAAAAACCAGGGTGCAGACGACACGAAACAGTTTAGCTTACCTTACGCTTTTGAAAAAAACATCAACTTCAACCCAAATGCAAGGTTCTTTTTCCAAGCTACGACCTACGTCGATCCAAGAAAATACCAAAAAATTTGATGTTTAAAAATCAATTTACAATAGTTTAGGCGGGCGATTTTGTGGATTTATTAAGAAATGGCGCGTTTCCCAGAACACTCCAGAAATCAAAGTTTCGTGCTAACTGGTGTTTTAATTAATCTAGTATTTTTTTAACTAAAAAATTTGTAGTGTTTTATGAGAAATAACAATCAGAGGTTGAATAACTTAGAATATAACATATTTTTAAATTCTTTTCACCTGAATAAAGTATATATTAAACAATTTGTACCAGCGATATTACTCAATAACTTTAAAATCAAGATAACTACCACATAGGAGTGAAAAACTCAAATACAAAATTAATTTGTCTAAGTTTCAAAAATTAATTGAATCAAGCTTTACCTTTAGAGCATGGTTCTAATTCTCTAGAAGACTATTATAAAAAATGAATAAAACATCTGATATTATGTTAATTTTTAAAATTTTCATTAGTTATTGAAACTGAAAATATTAATTGACTAAGTTAATTTTTAAATAATGTGTTTACCAAAAACATTCCAAACATTATATATATACATATATTGGCTGTATCTATATTTAAGAGTTAAAAAAATCTAAATTATATGTTAACTCTGTTGAAAGTGCCCTTTTAACCATATTCATTTTGAGTTTAAGTTATATTTTTGCTTATTTTTAATGAATTCATAGTGAGTGAAATGAGCGTTTGGGAAGTATTCTCAAGTATTCCACAAAATCAAATATGGATGATCGTACTTGGTTTTGTTGTGGCATTCTTATTTGCTTTTGGAATAGGGGCTAATGATGTTGCTAATTCATTTGGAACAGCAGTTGGTGCTAAGGTTCTCACTCTAAAACAAGCTTTTTTCTTTGCCACTGTTTTTGAAACCATGGGTGCTGTTTTTCTTGGTAAAAGTTTTTTTTTCTTAACATGAGTTTAAGTATATAAATATATTTATATTTGGTTTATTAATTTAAAAATTCCTTTATTTTATTAGATTACTATCAAATTAGTTGTTTTATTTTCAAGATATTAAGTTAATTTAAACTCAATATAGGATCAAAAGTGTCAGAAACCATCAGAAATGGAATAATTGATGTCACTTCATTTTCAAACAACATTGATTTACTGATGATTGGAAACATTGCTTCTCTAATGGGTTTGCTTAAAAATCCTATTTATTTCAATTCAAATCAAACACATTTAGCTGAAAAACTTAAAACTGAAATACATTCATTTTTCTGTCAATATCTCATTTTTAAGAGACAAATCTATTGAATTGACTTTATATAACGTTCAAGAATAACCTGCTTTAATAAATTCAAAATTTCATTTTAACAGTTAGCCTATAATTTGTATAAATCATAAAAAGCTTTGTGTTCCATTAGTTTTAATTATTCTCACTTTTTTCAGTTAATTTTTCAACTGAAAATTCACACTTTGGTATTCTGTTTCATGAAAGCTTTTTTCTCCATTATTTTGTAAATTTTATACAAATTAAATTTTGAATATTTTATTTTAAAATTAATTGAAAAGAAAAAAAAATTTTTTGCATGATGGCGTAATTTAGTTAAATATTTACTAGCAATATTTAGTAAATTATCATTGAAAGTATAAATCTTAAAGGTTTTTAGGTCATTATTTTCTTTTATAAATGTTTATTGAGTTCTCAATAACTTTATTTTTCAATGTCAATTTTGAATCCTCATAATTGAAAAAATTTTCAACTAAAAAGTGTTTTTTCATTTAAAGTATATTTCATTAAGGCTGCTGAATAGATGTGTGAAGTAAGTAGGGATGTGCTTTGATATATGGAAACATGGGGATAAATCCAGGATATGCAAGGTGTCTCAGAAAGAAAAATAAAAAACTTCTGGTAAGTGGAAAAAAACAAACTCTACTTTAACACTGAAAAAAGATATAGTTATTCAAGGAAAAGAAAACAGCGAGTTTGATGAAATTTTTAACAATAATGAAAAAATCTTATTTTGGAAATTGAAACTGATATGTCTTTAAAAGTTTGTAAGGATTATATAAAAGTGAATAAAATTGGATGGTTGTGAATGTTGAAATTTTAGAAAATCATGTAAAGGTTTTATTGATTAATTAATCCTTGCAAACACCAGCTTTATTGATTCGAATACTTCAAGCCTCATCTTTCAATAACATCATTATCCTCATTTCAGATTATTTATTTGTGTTGTTTTGTTATTATATTTTATTTTTGTGTCACTCATTATTTATTATCCTATTATGTTTAAATTATGTTATTATGTTTAAAAAGCATTTATAGGCCCAATAGTTCAATTTGTAGTTTTGGAGTTTGAATAAAAAAGTTATATGAGGAATTTATTTATGGGAAATAAATAGCTATGATACCATATAACATTAGTTATAAAAATTATTAAATTCTCTTACTATAGAAAAAAATTATAACAATTAACTTATAAACAAATGGGAATAGCGTAATTGAATTCGATAATTTTAAATAGACGTTAGCTTGGTTGAAGATTATCAAAATGTTTCTCAAATAAAAAAGCTTTTCATAAATAACGACATGAGTTGTATCAATAATCTAGACTGACTGCTGTCAACCTCAGTCATTGAGCTATGCACAGTAGTATGAACGAAAATGCTTAATATATATATGATAACTGAAATATTTCAAAAATCAATTTTTTTAAAATAAGTTTCATTTCATAAACATCTTAGGTATACCAGTCAAATATTGCATCATACCTTTGCAGCGTCGTGTTTTTGGTGCATAGCAGCTACCCTTCTTCGTCTCCCAATATCAGGGACTCACAGTATAGTGGGGTCTACTATTGGGTTTGCTATGGTGGCACATGATCTTCATGAAATCAAGTGGCATAAGCTTGGCCTTATAGGTTGGTAATTTTGATTTTTTTTTGGATTTTTCATAGACATATGATTAAAAGTTATCAAAAATGCTTCATTTGCTCAGTTTAATTTTTTAAACAATTAGCTTTTATGATATTTTTTCAATTTTTGATGTTATTGATTGAAGTTTAGAATTTTTAATTTATGATGTTTTCAAAATTTTGTTTTGGTATTTAGATGAGTTTTATATTACATAATTTTTCTTTTTAATAGACTTAAAGTAACTTTTTAAAATTATCTATTTGTATTTAAAACTGTAATAAAGCTTTTTCAAAAGCTGTACAAAGCTTTTTGTGAGATTATCCATACTATCAAGTACTTAATAATGTGGGTTGAAATAATATTGCAAGTGTGAAAATTATAAAAAGTGCAACGCAACGGTTTTTGTATTCAAAGCTTTTTGATATTACCAAGGTATTATTATCAAGTTTCCAAAACCCGATAATGATAAGTCTAGTATTAATTTCAATAAATTTATTTTTAGTCAGACATCTTTTTTATTTTATGAAGTTTTTGTTTAAAATTTTATGTAGGAAAAAAGTATGATATGTTTGAAATTATTCGAAGTTTTAATAATTTCAATATTTGTTCACCTCAAGGTGATGTGAGTTAACAAACTCATGATTTCAGTGCATTACAATTACGCAATGTTTGTCAAGCACAATAAATTCACAATGTGGCATTAATTTATCTAAACATGTAATCAAATTTTACGTTATGAATTTTATTAATTACTAAATAAATGTATTTAACAGGAGCTTCATGGATTTTATCTCCAGCGTTGGCAGGCATAGTTTCTGTAGGATTTTTCTGGGTCTGCCAGCACTTCATATTAAGCAAAGTTAATATCATGTATTTTACATCATTCTTCAATCTATTTCCTTGTAGATAATTTTATGGACTGGTTGATTAATACATTTTTTTTTTCAAGAAAAACCCATTAGAACCGGGCTTGCGGTTTCTTCCCATTTTGTATGCACTCACTATCGCCGTTAATGTATTTTCAGTGTTATACGATGGTCCCGAAAGTTAGGATTTAATTGATTTATTAAACATTAAGCTTCAATTTTTATTTCTGCATAATCATTAGTTTTTTAAAAAAAATAAGCACATATACATTTAAATTTTAAAATCTAAATCTTTTTTTTTATCCAGTGTTCTACATGAATTTGCTGCCGCTATGGTCAATCTTTTTGATCACCATTGTTATTGGTCTTCTCACAGCGTTGATTGTTTTTTTAGTTGTCGTGCCTTGGCAAAGAAAAAAAATAAAAGGTTATTGAAATTTCATGATTATTTATCAAGTAAAAATGAGTATCGTTCTATAAATCGAAATTAATAATTATAATATATAGTACTGTATATAATAATTTCAGAAAAATTAGAAAAAAATATTGAAAAGCCTGCAGAAGAAAACTACATTCCATTGGAAGTCTCAGATCCAACTTCAAAATTTGATATAGAACAGTCTGAGTCAGAGATTGAAAGAACTAAAAAAGAAGTATTTTTAATACTTTTTGATATTCTATTGTGAAGTATAATAAAAAATTTGATGAAGCATGACACAAAGGAATGGATAGGTTTTGGAAGTAGGATGAATCCGGTTTTGTTTTGAACCTGGTAGAAGCACTGTCAACGTCTTTATTTGAAAAGAAGGATTATGAGAAAAAAAAAGTTTTTCATTTGCTTTGACAATCAAAGAAAGCATTCAATTTGGTTTTTGAGATGATCAAATAATCTTTAAAAAAAATAAGATTCCTATAGGTTGGTACAGACACAAAATTTAATGCGGTATTTATACGCTTTTATTCATAAGTCTGAGTGCTTGCAAAAATTTTAATTTAGCGGAACAAGTGTTAATTGTCGGCCCATGCGAGATCGTACCCGGTAACAATTAGTCTAACGCTCTACTTCTGAGCTATATGGGCCGAATAAAACGAATTAATGTCGGAGATGGGCGATCGAAAGAATTCACGCTGGTATAAGAGATGATCAACAATCAGTACTCTCAATGTTTTTTTTATAGTCATAGACATTCTTTTTGAATGCGAAAGAAAGATTCGGATTTAAGGGCACTTTGGTTGGGATATAAGACAATAAGGTTTAAAATAGTTGTCACGTTTTAATAAGCGATGATGATGTTTTTCAAGCATAGAGCTTAAGGCAATAAAATAAGAATAAGCCTAAAGATGCTTTAAAAATGTGGCGAAAAGGTATTTTGTTTTTTGGGTTAGGGTAGAGCGACGAGTGGTTTCATGGAAAGCTTTAGTGAATCTGGAAAATATTTAAGTTTTGACTACAGAGATTGTTCGCCGATTAATATTAAATTATATAATAGGTATTTATATAATAATTCGATAAAAAATTTTTTCAGGGCAGAATGACTGTTACTGATGTTCCTGAAACTGCTCAATTGTTTTCATTTCTTCAAGTTCTTACTGTGATTTTTGTAGCATTCGCCCATGGAGGCAATGATGTAAGGTAAACAAATATTTTAAAATTATAACTCTAATTATATTAACAGAATTTTTTACCATTGTTCAGCAATGCAATAGCTCCGTTAGTATCATTATGGCTACTTGGGACAACAGGAGCTGTTTTACAAGACCAACCCACTCCAGTTTTAATTCTGCTTTATGGAGGGATCGGCATGTCTTTTGGACTTATTGTTTTAGGTAGTAAAGTAATAAAAACAGTTGGAGAGGATTTAGCTAAAGTCACTCCATCAAGGTCAATTCAGGATTTAAATTTTTTTAGGCTAAAAATAATTCAATTAAATCAATTACAGTGGCTTCTGCATTGAAATTGGCACAGCATTTACGGTACTCGTAGCATCGAACATCGGTTTGCCCATAAGTACAACCCACTGTAAAGTAGGATCAGTTGTGTTTGTTGGTCGATTCAGAGCTAGAGAAAACGTGGATTGGTCTATCTTCAAAAATATAGTTTTTGCCTGGTTGGTTACATTGCCGATATGCGGAGGTATAAGCGCAGCTATAATGGCTTGCCTCAAACAAATCCTTATATCGTCCTCTGACTAAACTTGAAGATCTTTGATTTTGGCGCATTTTGTGTTTAGTAGTTGCTATTGTAAATTATTGAAAGATATTTACTTTCAAAGTTAACAAATAATTTTATTAATCAACAAATCTACTTTTGAGTTGAAAACCTTTTTATAGCCTTTTGCCAAAAGTAACAATGTAACTTGTTCACCATCTCTTGTCTTTCTTAATCATGCTGATTGTAATTATCAATACGTGACCGAATTTGTACTCATTCTATCTAATATTTTTAATGTGAAAAATTAAAGTTTTAAGTATTTTATATTAAAAAATGACGGATAAATTTTTGAGTTCAAATAAATTATAACAAAGTGTCATTTCTGATACAACATTGAGAGGGAGGTACCTTCCAGTTATATTCATATGAAGGAATAATAGAAATCTCTTTTTTACATAGTTTTCCTTTTTCTTTTGAATTATTATTATATTCATACATTTGGCTCATTGAAATCTTATGCAGGACCAGGTACTTGTTGTTACAACCTCTTGACTTGAATTCAGTATTGAAAGTTTTATCATGGCTTCTTTCAATATTTAAAGGACTTAGCCATACCCCTAATGACACATCCTCATTTTGGTATATATTCAACAAGGCACTGTTTAAGCTTAGAAAGTTAGCTAAATCATAAGAAAGAACATATCCTCCACCTCTAGCATATGGAAGATATCTATCACATAAAAACCAATTATTTTCTTTCCATTTACCTAAAGTTTTGATTCGAGCATTTCCCACAAAATATCCCCAGTAAAGTTTATGGTGATTTTTTGTTACAAGTTTAGAAGAAAAAAGTTCTAAATTCACGTAAGTGTCATCATCTCCTTTAAAAACAAACTTGAATTCATACTTTTTGACTAGGTGGCAAAAAGACTGCAGTAATTTTTGTGTAAGTGAAACATAACTATCTCTCATATTTAACAGCAAAAGATCCTTGTGCAGATAATTTTCTTTTCTTAGATCGCTTCCGTATTTTGTTTGAATAGCTCCTATTACAAAAAGAATTTTGTAATTCTTTGGGGCACCCTTGAACCATGTCTGCCTTATAGAGTTCCTCTTCAAAAAATTGTCAGGCGATGAAAAAATCAAAAAAATGACATCTGCTTTCACTTTTGATTCTATAATGTAATGAAAATAACAAATAAAAATTAAAATAAAAAAGATAAAACATAACAAAAGGCGCTTAGTTTTAAAAATAATAGCCATCTACATACTAAAGTGAAGTTAGCTCGATATAGGAAATAAACTATTGAGAAAATTCTGATTACACTATATCACTCTGAAGAATAAGAAAATGTGTAAATAGTCAACATAAAAAAAACCTTTTATGAAGAAAAAAATTATACATTGATAAAGCTGCCACAAATGTAAATAATACGACACGAAGGAGGCTCAATATTGGGCAAAATAATAATTTACAAGGCTTATTATAGTGATGTTTAACCTAAAGAGTTTCAAGATCACTTGATATTTGTAAAATATTCTAATATAATAATAGATTTTAACAGCTTAATATTTAAAAAAAACTAGTTTTCAGCCCCTTTCCAAAGTCCTTCACTTTCTTAACCCTTCTTAAGCTTCTCGGCAAGCCGTTCCACAAACTTGGACCTTCAACATCAAATCTACGGTTTCCAATAGTAGACATTCCGGACTTAGGAGCGTATAAATTTTTTGAGTCCGAAGATCTATGCTTTCGCCTTTCAGATATAGGTATGAGTCTTTCCGATATATATTTTGGACCATATCCTAGCCTACATTTAAATTTAAATGCTTAGTTTCACCAGGAACACAGCTAGAATACAATTTTGTGTTATCTGCATATTGGTGAAAACTCAAGTTATGTCTTTGTGCAATTATTTCTAGATCACTAGAATACAGATTAAATAAGAGTGGGCTGATTACAGAACCTTGTGGCACAATAGTATGGAGATGAAATAAATTCTAACACTATTATTAGTAATATAATAACACCTATTGCTTAAATAGCTCTTATAACATTCTAAGACTAAACTCTTAAAACCAAATTTTGAATATAGCTTGTTTATTAAAATATTATGATTAACTAAATCGAAGGCTGAGGAAAATAAGAAGAGCGCTCAGATTGGTTCAAATTGGGTTTTTTCAATATCGGTGTCACACAGGCTAACTTCAAACCTTGATAAACAGTTCCTGATTTGAAAGAGGAATTGAAGATGCTAATTAAAAAAGGTCCTATTAAGCTTGGTATTCGTTTCAATAGCCAAGTTGGGATCGGATCTAAAGCACACTGTTTATTTGGTAAGTTGTTGATCATCCATCTCAAGAAATTCGTCTAACACGCAAAAGAGTGTTTCTCACTGCAAATCCTACACCATGAAGCCGATTTTCATCAAAATTCTTTTCTTGCCAGAAGATAGTGTAATCTGTTTCTTTCAGGCTGCCACGTGATAAAAGCCTTGTCTCCATTAGAGCGGCTATGTCGATTTTTAATTGCTTCAGCTCGTAATTGATCATGGCTGTTTTTCTAGGGTCATGGATCTGCATTGGGTCCTTGGAATGTCCGCCAAAAAGCGTTCTTACATTCCAGCTCGCAACTTTTATTCCAATGATTTTTGTTTTTAGTTTTAATAATTTTAAATGTTTTGGTGCATAAAAGTAAGGATTCTGCTTTTAGCTTTTGACCTAGCTTCAAGCACCCAATTGAAGCGACAGTCCGCGACGAGTCATGGTACTTTATTGGCCAGAGGCTGCCTGGCTTGAGGCGGGCGGTAGTCGACCAATTGAACTTCGAAGGTTCATCCCACCGTTAGAGACAACCCTTAGCGCCCAGGTTTACTTCGAATCCCTAATAATACGTAAACTGTTGTTCCCCATGTTTTTTCTGCTAGAACGGCACTGGAGTGGCCTATCCAGGGTTTTTTTGGGTTAGTTTATAGAGATCAAGCAATGCCCAATTCACAAATCCCTCTCTCGACCAGACAGGTGATCTCCAAGGGAAAGCATAGGCGATACAACTTGGCACCAGCTGGTTGCTGAAGTTACCGGAAAAGTGTTCATTTGATGACACTCAACCGCCTAAGGCTCTTCAGGTCCTGATTTTTTGTCTGGGTTAACTCCCATAGAATAATTGCCAACCAAGGCTTTTAGGCTCATTCTACTCGGCAATGATACAGGCTGAACTGTATTACTTGTTTACCAGTAGTTACGGGAACGAAAACTTGTGATATTGTTATACTTATTAATACTTCTATATACCTATTACTATAGCAAAGATGTGTTTATGAAAACATTCAAAATCCCCTCTTTACTAGGGATTTTTCTATTTCATTTGAATATTTATCTGAATATCTATTTTTTAATGATAATTTATAATTTTTAAAAATATTTTTATTAAGCTGTTTTAATATTGACGTAGCTCTAACGGTTTCAACTTCAAAACATTCTCGCTTATTTAGAAACCTTTCTACATTCCAATAGTAAAGTTGAACGATATCATTTGATATTTTGAAAAAAAGTTGTTTATAAATATATAGAAAATATAGAACGATATAAAAACTGAAAATTGGTTTGAAGCTCGAAAACTGACGCGTTCTAATCGCCACTGTGAGTTGCTATTAGATTTTGAAAAGTATTTATAAAAAATTTGAATTAAACAGTTTTTTTCAATTATGTCGACTTTTTTCAATTTATGGGATACCAATCAAGATTATCAGAATATTTAGAAATTCAAATCAAACATTTTCAAGTATATATCACGAAACTTTTCGGACTCACATTATCAAGTAGAATAAAAAAACTTCATATTTTTTGTTTTCAATTAAAAATATTTGATAATATAATTAGGAAAACTGGGATTGAAATTAGTATGAATCATGACGGATTATTGTAATGAGATTATGGTGATAAATAGTGAAGTTGATAGTGAAAATATTTGAATTTTTAGATTTTACATGTCTTAAAAAATTTGATTTAAATAGTTGATTATGATCAAAAAATTTTTATATTTAAATAAGATATTAAGATTTTTTAACTTTCATTATATAAAGCATGCTTGTCAAATAAAGCGAGATGCGGCTTATGGTGAACATAAAAACACGCTGTGAGAATACGAAGGTATAAGTGCTTTGAAAATTTTAAACCTTTTAACATTATTTTAAGAGGCAGTACCTCTTTCTTACATTCCATGAATTTTATATTCAATGATAGTCTTCAGTGGTTTTTCTCAAACTTTTTCAACTAGCTGAATGTAATGCGGTATTTATAAAACGCTTTTCATTATAGATCGAAGCGTTTGCTACAATGTAGCGAAAGCACACGGTGGAACATGTGCTAAGTGTCGGCCCACGCGGGATCGAACTTGGTAACTTTAGATAAAAAGTCTAATGCTCTACCACTGAGCTATACGGGCCGCTATTTGTAATTTATTCAATAATTAACGGTAAGGATAAATTTAAAACAAAAGGTACTAAAAATAGTTTCTCTTACAATGATCAATGGGTGAAAAAAGTGCTTTTTTCGCATCTTCCATGTTAATATGCTATTATATAAAATCGTTTAACAAAAATTTCAAATATGTGCAAGTCGTGCTTCATATAGAAAATAATCTTTGCGACCAACTAGATAGTTTTTCGTCCAACTACATAATCTTTGTGTCAAATTAAATAATTTCTTCTCCAAACTTGACGTTCAATTAAATAAACTGCAAAAAATACAATACAAAAATTGAAATTTGAAGAAAAATACATCACTAAAACGACAAGCTTAAATTCAAATTTTGATTCTTAAGTCTTTATAAAGTTTATTTACAAAATTTTTAAAAACACAGTTTGAAAAGGGAAATAAATAGCTTTTTATTATGAATAATTTTTTACTGGAGCACTTGATTATACACCCAAGAATATTTTTGATGAAAATAATCTCAGTGTTTTGGCAATATTTCATAGAAGTTATCGTTGATTATTCTTTTCAATTTTGCTTTTGATGTGGCATTTCTTTCCATAATGTTTCTCAACACAAAAAAAAATTCTCTTGGATTTAAAAAAAAAAGAATAGGTAGAAGATATTAAAATTTCAATCACAATGGGGTTATCATGCAAGCCCTTATAACGGGGGATTCGTGCGTTGTCTATGATCATGATGGGATTCATGATTCCCACGTTCAGCATTCAGTTTCCAAAAAAATGTTTTAAACTTTCATCGTTTTTCTTGTAAATATCAGTTAATATCTATTCTTAGCTTGGTGTTAAATGAGCATGGCGTCGAAGTGTCGATAAGCACAATCGATCGATCCTTACGCCAGTTTTATTACAGTCTGGAAACGTACTGCCGTTCCGACAAAGAAGAATTGCCACAGATAAACAAGCTTGAAGAATTGGAAACAACAAATCCAGACAAGCAACTCGAAGTTTTTGGTTGTTTTGAGGCCTTTAAAAGGAACAAGTTTAGATGAAGCCTCAGAATTCACAGACTGTAAAATAAATGACTATATTCGTCATTGCAGCTATGAGGCATCGGCCAGAACACTGCGATACTTTTTATCAGAAAATGATCGAATATATTATAAAATTGCTTCAGTAGAGAAACTATTCATGAATATGAATATAATTTCAGAACACTAGTAAGTTTATTAAGATACGTTTATTAAGTATACTTGAAAATGTTGTTAACGAAAAGCTTCTTATCTTAATAAATTTACTAGTGTTCTGAAATTATATTCCTTATCACATTGGTCGAAAAGATTATTGCATAGGTAAGGAAACCGTATATTATTGTAATATGATTGCATTCTTGTAAGGTAATTTCTACATTTAGTAAATGATGCTTAAACTCAATTAGCATCGAACTAAATTTAAATCAGGTTCAACACAGGTTTTCTTGATAATGTGAGATCGATTTAGAAAAAGTTCCATGTTAGTCAGTGTTAATAAAAGGAAATAAATATTTGCGTTTTGTTTATTTTGCACGTTTTTTGGACTTATACATAGGCTGTTTTTTGAAAGAAATAATTTTTCATTATTATAGATAAAAATTAATTTTAGTTTTATTTATATTTTTTTGATTTATCATTAATCATTGTACTACATCATTGTTTACACGGTATTTTTCAAGACGTTTTAAAATGTTTCCAATTTTCCACATCGCTCATTTTATTTTTTAGTTGAATGAGTTTATGTCTCACCATTATTGTTAAAAAATTTTCAAATTTTTTTTAATAGTTTACTTCACTCATAACTCCATTGACTTTTTTTAAGCATAATTATTGTGAAATTATATTCATTTTCATTTTTAATTTCCCATAAAGATATAACTTTAAATCATTTATTTATGTTGTTATAAGCGTTTTATTAATCCATCTCTTTTTCCCATTTCTATGTTTTTTCAATGAATTAACTTTTTTTATATTTTCTTTCCTAACCATTCATTTTCCTTTTCCATAATATTTGTTCACCTATCTTTTCACATTCCGTTTAATTCTCTTTTTTAATTCTTTCACTTTGCAACTTTATTCATTTCTTTTCACAAATATTCCACTCGACTAATTTTGTCTTTATCCAGTTACCTAATACTTTACAATAGTTTTTTCATTTTATTTTTTTTTACTTTTTTCTATCAAGTTTATCTAAAGCACCTTTGCTTTTTTTATTTCAATTTTTTGAGAAGTCAAACATAACTCGTATTACCAAATTTCCATTGCAACTGTTTGTGTTATTACATAGTTTATTAATATTCCAACATTTTTAATGTATATTATAACTCAATATGCCTTCTACCAAATATAAACAAAACATTTATCACTATCTAGCACGATTGTTAAATCCCAATATTGTGCACTAATCGGTAAATTGGAAGATCTTGTAAAATCTTTTAAATATCTTTTTTTCACATGGGTACCAGTTTTTAAAATTTTCATTATTGCTATTACTTTTTCATGAAGTTGTTCAAATTTTGTCTAAAATTAACACTAGCCTAAAATTTTTTTTTTGAAGCTTTATCTATATATTTTTTGTTAATTATCACAGATTTAATTAAGAATAATACATTAATAAATCAACTCAGTTTTTCAATTTTTTTTGTTTCAAACAACAAATCTTTCATATAATCGTAGTTTTCTATTTTATTTTATTCAGTTATGACAATTTTAACAACTATCAAGCAAGTATAACTGAATAAAATAAAATAGAAAACTACAATTATAAATCTATATAAATACAAAATGATTAAATGCAATTTAATGTAATGTAAGCTTTTCATAAAATATGACAATTTTAACAAGTTTAAGCAAGTATATTTATGAAAGCTTACATTACATTAAATTGCATTTAATCATTTTGTATTTATAGTTCATAATAATCAGTGATCTAGAAACTCCTGAAGCTAATGCCACTATAAACATATTTGATTTGGTTTTACGTAGAAGTCTTTTCTCCATCAAAGACGTTTCTAAGTTATGTCGTCATCAGTAGATCTTGTCGTCTAAGGGTGTGTGCCCAAGGTAACATCCATCTTCAATTACTTCTCTTATTTCTGAATAAGTTTTTGGTTTTTTATTCTGTTTATATTAAAACGCCCTTTTACTCGAAAGCCTCTATCATCTTGATATCTGCTTTTACTGGAGTCCAGGCTAAGCAACAATATATAGAATAGCCTTGATGTAAATGATATTTTTAAATTAAACCTTAATCCTTTTAATGTGTGATGAATATGTGCTGATTTTATGTGTCTCAATGCTGATACCCTAAAATATTGTATACATAAAAAAATAAATATTACATACTATATATATATATATATTCATTTATTTTTATTTATATATATATATATTCTGTTTTTGAAAGATTTATTTTTGAGTATATTTTAGAAGTAAGTTTCGTATATTTTCTATTACTTGATCATTACCATACATTGTTTTGGTTTAATTTGTTGAACTCAATTTCTTTCGTTACTTTTGAATTCTTTGTCTCTTTAAATTTGGTACTTTCACCCTGTTTATTGCTGTTATTTATCGACCTCTTTCTTCTCTCTCTTCATTTATTAATGATTTCTCTGCCTTACTTGAATTTCCATATACTCTTTCCTCTCCTTTTTATATTGTAGGTGACTTTAACATCCAGTTTAATAACAAAACAAATTTCTGGAACTTCTTGAACTTTTCAATCTTTCCCAACATTGTCACTTCCCCTCTCATTTTTCTGGCAACACCATTGATCTTTTATCATCCTTAATCAAACCCATTAGTATTCTTGCTCACCCAGTCTTCTTCTCTGATCACTTGATGGCTTTGTTCTTGCTCTAGACTTTCTTCTCACTAATATTTTGAATGTGCTTTTTCCCATTAAATCTTTTACCTACCGCCTTTCCTCCTTCAAAGCTCCTTGGTTTGATGGCGAATGCGTCACATCCAAACGTACTTAACACAAACATGAGCGATTTTATCGTTTCTCTTCCTCTCACGCTCTTTGGCTTTCTCATCTATCAACCTATCGCTTTCTCCTCTACTCCAAATACTCAAATTTTCTTATTTCTTCAATCAACTCTGCTTCCTCTTCTTCCTTTCGTTAGAAAAATCTCAATAGTATTCTTTCCAAACAATCTTCTCCTTTTTATTCTCAAGGTTTTCACAACTATTCCCACAAGATTCTTTCTATAAGAACTAATCCCTCATCATCTCACACTCCTTCAACGTCTTCTCCTGCCTCTGTCTTTCTCACTTTCCACCCATCACCTTCACAGACCTCATCTCCATCATCAAATCTGTATCTTCATCTTCCTGCTCTCTTGACCTAATTCCTTCAAAAATCCTTAATGATTTTTGCTCTTTTTTCTATCCCATCTTTCTCAATCGTATTAACCTTTCTCTAGCTTTTTCTAAATTTCCCACCTCCTTTGAATCGTTTGTCGTTACTCCAATACTGAAAAAACCCTCTCGATCCTTCCATCATCTCCAATTACCGTCCTATTTCTAATCTTTCCTTTCTCTAAAATTCTTGAAAAAGTTTTTCACCTCCAACTTTCAAACTTCCTTCTTTCTAACAATCTTCTTCCTCCTACCCAATCTGGCTTTTGACCCTCTCACTCTACTGAAACCTGCCTTCTAAAAATCTCTAATGATGCTCTCCTAGCTTCCGACTCTGGTAAGCTTTCTCTTATTTCTTTTGACTGCTCTTCTGCTTTTGAAACAATTGACCACTCACTTTTACTGCAGCATCTCAACTTCTCTTGGTATTTCCAGCTCTTCACTTTCCTGGCTTACCTCTTATCTTTCTAACTGCTCCTCCACTGTTTCTATTAACAACTCTTTCTTCTCCTCTCTCTGTTCTTTTTGGTGTTCCCCAGAGATCTGTTCTTGGACCTCTTCTCTTTTTTCTTTATACCTCTCATCTCCCTTGTCTCATCGAATCTTTCTTTTTTCAAAGTCAGCTTTTTGCTGATGACATCTTTATCTTCTCTTCATTCCCTCTCTTTCCTTTTTTCTACTCTTGATAGGCTTAGTCTCTGTCTTTCTTCTATTCTTTCATGGAGTGACTCCAGCATTTAAAACTTAATCCCTCGAAATTTAATTTTATTTATCTTTCTAAGTCTAAATCTCTTCCTTTCTCTCTCCCTCCCATTATGATCTCTGACCTAACTATCTATCCCTCCTCCACTATTCACTGTCTTGGCTTTCTCCTTGATTCTTCTCTCTCTTTTAATCCTCAAATCCTCTCTGTTGCTTTTTGTTTTTTTCACCTACGTCGTATCAGGCAAAACTCTTCTTGTCTCGATGATGCTTCTCTTAAGATTCATGTCTGCTCTCCTATTCCCTCCCGACTTTATTACTGCAACTCTGTACTTTAATTTCCCTAAATCTACTCCCTACCCTCTAACTAAAGTTTTCAACTCTGCTGCACGCCTGGTCTCATACTCCTAAATTCTCCCGTATCTCTCCATCTCTTGTCAATCTTCACTAGCTACCTCCTCACTTTCGATCTTCCTTCAAAATCTGTACTCTCATGTACAAAATTTCTCATTCTACTTTGCCTTCCTTTCTTTCTAATCTCTTACTATCTCCTAAACGTGCCGGCCTACGGTCTTCTACTCGTTCTCAACTTTTCATTATCTCTTTCACTCATATGCTAAATCTGCTTTTTCTTTTTCTGGTTCACTACGCTGAAACTCTCTTCCTCCTAATCGCAAATTATCTTCCTATTCTACTTTCCTCAAAAACCTAAAAACTTTTTTCTTTAAGCAGTTCATAGCTGAGCGTCTTTGAACGATGCGTAAAAGGCGCTATACAAATAACTAATTATTATTATTATTTGAATAACTAAAAAAAAGTTTTGGAGAAACAATTTTTTTGAGGTGCATTAATGTTAATTTTTAGTTGTTCTCTATAGCTGTCACCAACCTTCACATGAAGTAGTGAAAGCCATATGATAACCCCCTTTAATCTCATTATCGTTTAAGAAATCTTCGAGAATTTTGAAGCGTTTTCCGTGAGATTAAATATTATAATGAATAAAGCGTAATTTTTCTCCTTGTAATCATCCCATTGGGTTTCTAGTGTTTATTCAGTTTTATATTGATAAATTCATCATTAATTTTTTGGGAAAAATTATTTTTTAATCTCGAAACCTAAGCTATGGCGCTTTGAAATGTTTTTTGAGAAGTTCAACAAGTATTTTTTTTTTCTCAACTTCTGTGGTTAGTCTATCGCATTTTAAGAAAGTGCAAATTTTTGTATCGGCGTAGATTTTGAATCGATAGCAAGTTTTATAAGACACAATTAACTAAGAATTGTTCTTGATTTATTTTCATTTTAAACCACCTTCTACTAGTCAGTTGAAGTGAATTATTAAAAAGTTGATTATTTTCGTATATGCATGGAAAAGTGCTCGCGCAATGCAGTCAAATGTGCCAAGAAGGCTGTCATAAAAAATGCAATTTTATATCAATTTATACATGTTGGTCTTGTCATTTCAAAATTTTGAAGTACTCTCAAATCAAACATTTGAAATCCATGCATGTATTAAAAAATAAATTTTTGATAACGTTAAATTTAATCATTAAATATAG
The DNA here is from genome assembly GCA_964035795.1 of Pterobdella sp. o SKG-2022. NCBI lineage: Eukaryota > Metazoa > Annelida > Clitellata > Hirudinida > Piscicolidae > Pterobdella > Pterobdella occidentalis. The sequence goes on along the minus strand of OZ038321.1, from coordinate 17,768,304 downwards.
AAATGAGTTTGGTGAATTTATTTTTTTAAACTGATGTTTTCTTAGATTTATCTAACATATATTAATAAATTTGAAATCGTATTATGATATAGGGAGAAAATAACTCATTTGTATTGTAAGTTGAAATGATTAATATAACTTTAAACTTAAATTTTATACGGAAATTGAAAGTCTTATATTATAGTTTATATTGAAGTTTTTCAAAAATATATGGTGAAGTTTTAAAACAATCGTAACAAATTTTGTTAAAATCACTTAAGTCAAAAGCAATTATTTTACTTTTTTACTTTGCTGTTTTTTCGAGTAACTCCTAATTTCATGGAACACATGGCCATAGCTCTGTTGAAATGTCTTTGCTTTTTACAATCAATTGAAGTATTGAAGACATCAAGTGAAAATATTAAACATAAAACTGCAAAAAATACAAGCAAAAATATTATTGTCATAGTGTAGTAAGTTATAATTCCTGCAATGTCAAGACTAAGTGACTGAATTTCTTGTAGGTGTTTTTCAGCAAGTTGAAAACCAGGATGGAGATCAAGAGTTAAATGGAAATGATGAACAGCATTTTTTAATAAACCTTTTGCTTTGAAAATTTCTGCAATAGTGAAATGTTGTATCCAAGAAAGGTATGTTGAAGACTTTAATTCTAGAGACATTTTTACCAATTCATATGCATCCTCTAGGTAATTGAGATTAAGAAAAATGCTTGCTAAATGAAGATAAGCATCTGAATTATTCGGGGAAAAAACTAAAGATTTTCTAAAACATTCAATAGATTTTTGAACATTTCCTTTTATTCTCCATAAATTTCCTATTTGGTTATAAATATTAGAAGATTTTGGATTCTGAAAATATAAAAAAAACTAACATATAAAACTGAAAAGAAAGCTTGAATACAACAAACCTCTCCTTTTTCTTTTTCAAGGTCTTTATTAAGTACATCAAGATTTAAATCAGAATTCTGAAACATGGAAGCGAATTCAGGCTCTAATAAATAGGAATGTTTGTTTCTATTTTTTATACCCTCTAAAAAATCAACACCTGTTACTTCATTAACAATTCCACAATCAATATAATTTGGCCATTTCATTATCTTATTAGGCTTTCTTATCTCTGACCTGTAAATGTTTACAAACAATAATTTGAAATGAAAACTATTAGTTGAAATATTAATTACTTTAAATTTGAATTAATTTTGTCTTGTGGGGTTAACGACGTAAAATTGATTGTCCAAAAACCATTATTTAAAACAGCTGGATGACTTAGCAAACTCATCAAAATATCTTCTTTTTGAGCACAAAAAGATACATGATTGTTACATTCCGTATTATCGTAAACGGAATAAACTTTTCCACTACCGGCATCAAATTTCCAATGCGTAGATGTTTTAATACAAGATCTTATTAAATAAAACAAAATTATGCAAAACTGAACATTGAACATGTTTTATTTTGAATTCAACATCTATTTCTTTTTATTCAAAACAAAGTTACTTTTCCCAGTCTATTCAAAACAAAGATTCACCGAAAAGTGCAATGAAACAAATAATTAAAAGTTAGTGAAATTTCAAGTGACTAACAACAAACTGTTTTCTTAACTAAAAAGTTAACCGTCATTCATATATATACATACAGTCTAATTGGGAAAATTACTTGCTTGAATTGTAAAAATTGTAGTTTCCTTGAGGAAAACTGGTGTTAAATTGAGTAAACGATTGAGAAAGATCATTAGAGAAAAAAGGGTTGAAAAGATTTTGGTTGTTATTTTGATTAAAATTATTATTTAAATTAGAATTTCTATTGAAAAAATTCACGTTTTGATTATTTTGCCCAGCATATAACTGATTGAAATTATTTTGTAGATTATTCATATTGATTATATTGCCATTTGATAAAGTGCTGGTGTTGTTACTCTTGAAAAGATTATTCTGTTGAGTTATTTTTCTGGGATTGGAACTCCATATGGATTCTTGATTGACGGGCTCAAGTAATAATGGGTTTTGTGGAAGACTCAATGAAACTGGTTGTTTGTTCCATAATTTAAGCAGATCTTCTCCTGTGCTTGAGTCTATTTCCTGATTTAAAAAATTTTTAACGCTAATTTTATTATATATTGAATAACACTTGAAAATAATTTTTATTTTTTAAAATTGAATGGATTCTTTACAAAAACCTTATATTGAAATTTAATTTCAACAAAAACCGAATTTCCGAGTTTCAAAATCAATTGGTGATATTAAAATTATACAGTGAAATGCATAAATATGACATCTTTCAGCTTTCTTAACATAATCTAAACAGGAAAAATAACTAAATTTACAAAAGAACAGTACATTAGAAACTTAAGATTATGAAGATTTAGAAGAATATAAAGAAAAAAAATTTTTACTGAGCTAAAATTTTCAACAAGTAAAACCTGTCATAATTAATTAGGCTAATGAATTATGACAAGGTTTTACTTGTTGAAATTTAGCGCAATAACAATTTTTTTTACGTGTTCTTCTAAATCCTCATAATCTAAAGTTTCTACTGTACGAAATTCAAGTTTACAAAAGAACATAAGGTGTCTCTAAAAAACTAAAAAAGAACAGTGTGATAAAAGCTAAAAAAATTTCTTCTTGACTATAAAACTTTAAATCTCTATGATGCTGTTTTAAAAAAAAAACAGTAAAAGAGACTAAAACTTAAAAAAAGCCAAGAATCTCTTTTTGGATTAAATGAAACGAAATATTTTAACAATTAATTCAAAAGACTGGTCAAAAAAGGTACGTTACGTTTGTGACCCAAAAAAACCCAGTTAAAAGACATGAATCCAGCACAAAAAAAGATCTAAAATGTGAATCTCACAAGCCTGAAAGTCAAACCTCATAATATTGGAACGTAAAACCCTATTTATAGAATTAAAGAGCATTTAAAATACAAAAGGGTGCTGATATATTGTGACTAAAATTGTATATTGAAAAAAGAATTAAGGAAACTAGAAGTTTCACAAATTTTAAAAATTATAAAGACGCTTTTGGATAATAACGTCAAAATATATAACGTGAAGAAAATAACTGAAGCGTATAGAGAAGTAAAAAAGACTGGCACTACTCAAACAAAATACCTTGAATTCTTTAAGAAACCCAATATAATCGTAAAAAAAATCAAATCTAGTTCTGATCACAATAAAAGAGGGAAGGTCAGCGGGTAAAAATATAGACGAAAAACAAGAGATTTATATTAAAAAAAAGAAAAAAGAGCAGCGACTAAAAATGATTGAAATTGTTTATAGCAAAGTTGAATGAACTGTGATAAAACTACTCGCAAACTAAACATCATCAATCCCCTCTAGCATGGAGACCAACGTAAAACGATGAGGTTTGTTTAAAACGAGTAAAAAACATTTTAGCATAATTGAATGCGTTGTATAAATGAAATTTGAATATCATACCTGAAAATCACCGGTTGAAATGAGTTTTTTCTCAAACAAAGAAGAAAATATAGACTGGCACAAACTAAACTGAATATTAAACCTGCATTAAAATTGAAAAAAAAAATGTTGATAGAATATGAATAAAAGTGAAGTAATTTAAAATTACATTTTGATCCACTCGATCACATAAAACTGGTTAACAATCTCATGTACCCTAGCATACCCTTGAAAACAACCGCTACCTTCTACAGTGAATATAAAAAAAACTTCTTTTCCTTCCTGAAAAGAATGAAAAAGTTTATAGTTATATCAATAGTAAATTTTTATAACATTTCAAATAATTAAAAATAATTATGTAACTACCATTAAGTATTTCGAAACTACATCTGAGTATGAGGTAACAGGCCAGATATTACGGTTTTCAGAAACATTTAGAAACATGACCTTTGTAGCAAAAACTATGAAAAAAGAATTTTTTGAAATTTTTTGCTGTGATGTAGATTGTTGCGTTAATTGGTTGGACGCTTGAAAAGAAGTTTGAGTAATGTTGTTGAACTTATCGATTTGGTTTGATGACTCTATCTTCAGGCTCTTTATCTTCTTATCTAAATTCTCTGTAAGCAGAATTTAATCAACAAGAAAATTAAAATGAAAATTCAAATTCTACCATTTTCTTCATTCTTGTTTTTATCACCTATCACAGCATTCATTTGAAGAGGAGCAGTAGAAGGAGAAGCAATAACGGAAAAAGTAGTAGACAAAAGAACCATATTGGAAAGAGATAGGGTCATTGAAGAAGTAGATGAAACTTGTGTTGTAGGATCTTTGGAACCACCACTCAAGATAGTGGATTCATTACTCATAGGCCTAGGTCGTTGGCCAATACCTGAAGGTTGTTGCAGTCCCAAAGACATTTCTTCGTTAGAAAGCACCGTCACCAGCGTTCTTATCGAGCTCTCATCATATGTAGACCAGAGTCTAGTGGGTGTTTTCATACGACGAAGAAAAAGAAAATGCCATTTGAGTCTGAGTTGTAAGACTAAAGCTGAAAGGCCTCCCTCAAAAGAAAACTTGAGCATATCATCAATGTTTAGGTGGCTTTTGTTGTTGTCACCTTCCTTTTCCTCATCCTCACCACTGTCACTGTTCCACCCTTCCGTATTGCTCGAAGCACTAGTTGCACCTTCATCTAACTTGATGCCTGTTATGTATGGTTGTGAGCAAACTTTAAAAATTAAATCCATCAGTCACTAAGGTTTTTCAAGTTTGATAAGATTTTAGAATTTTTTTTCACCTGCTTTTACATTGTTTTCAGCTTCTAAGATGACTGAGTTTGGAAGCTTTGAAGGACCAGCAAATAGGGCAGCGGTAATAGGCGATATAACTGTGCAAGTTCGTGCCTTCAAAAACACAATATCTATTCTCAATACAAAAACGTCGATAAATGGATATTCACGATACATGTATTGTTATTTAATAAAAAAAAATATAACTTATTCAAAATGATAGAAGTATTAGCTGCCAACAATATGATATAGCTAAGCACAGAGGTTCGAAGGTTTATTAATACGTCATGCTTATTTATATATTAAAATAAATTGTACAAAAAAATAAAAATCGATATAAAATATAATAATTACAATGGTCTTCAAGTAATCATATTCATACTAATGTTTTATGATAAGACCTGACTTAGCAAAAATAAGTTTTTTTTAATTGTATCTTAAAAACTCTTCATTTTGACATATTAAATCAAAAACATACATGGAAAGTTCGGTGGCCTATAATCATTTCTTCAAAGATCACCCATTCTGTAGGCAAGCTTTTATGCATATTATCCCCTACTTCATTGGGTGCTGGAGATAAGACTGATGTACTATGGAAATTCACTTTCCTATCATTTCTTTTCATGCAGAGCATTGAAAGAAATTATTAATATAAGAATTTATTTTTTCACCATTGAATTATCATTAAATCTACTGACATAGATGATAACGTTCCAGTTTCTTTGTCGAGTTTGAGCACGTTGGGATACATGCCAGCACACAAGGCAGCCTTTACCACAGCCCAGTTCTCACTGTTGTAGTTGACGTCTCTTATGTCTCCATTGCCTCTAGCCCTCACAAAACCTGCTGCCCTCAACTGTCCCAACAGCTGGGTTCTGTCACAAAACATGAATTTTGAACTATTTCAATTTTCAATTAATAAACTATAAAAAATTATAAAAAAATATTTAGTGTAAATAAAAAAAAAATTTTACACTAGAAAATATTCGATTTAATTTCCCATTTGAATTTCAAAGATGAGCCACTGACCTCATAGCAAATATCATTTCCATTGTGGGAGATGATAAAAAGTTTTTGAGACAAAAAGATTTCTCCCAACCCTCGGATCTGGCCTTTTGCCAACCCTATTTACAAAATACACGATTACAAATTTTTTTCCATATAAGAAATGAAATGTTATGGATGGAATGATTTTTGAGTTCAAACATACCTGGAAAGCCCTTAACAATGCCATGTGGTCAGAAAATGTTCCTGAAGAGAACCTCCTTCTTGACATGGCTACTGCTTTTTTCTGGTATGACTGGCTTGGTAAGAGGACTGTCAAAATTTATAATTTTTTTTTAAATGAATTGAAAGTTATCATTTTAAGAATATAAACACATAAAAATTGAATAAGTTGTTTCAATTTAATTAAGGTTAAAACAAGTACGAATCAAACTGATACTTTTGAGAAACCTCAGCTGTTTTAGGTTTAAAGTTCAAAATAGATACTTACACGGATCTTTATAAGCCAATGAACAAGCAATAGTTAGTATGGGGTCCAAGCATTTTAGCACTATTGAATACAAGATCATTTTGCCGTATCTGGTGTGGTACGTAAAAAATACAATAACACATATATTATGCACATAAAGTATTTGAAATTATAAATATTCTAATTAGGTCAAAATTGTGTTTATAAAAATATCGATAAAATAATAATTGTAGACAAGGAAAAGCATCAAACTTGGGCTCGATAGGAAGGTCGGCTAAGTGGTGACCTAGCTCTGTGAGGTCTTCAAATGGATCCAACGCTTCTATTTGCTAGATGATTTGAAGTAAAACAAATATTTAGTAAAACCAAATACTGTTAGCTTTTGTTTAAAAAAATTTACTTTATGCTTAACATAATTGACGATTTCGAACAAAACTTGAATCTATCGTTATTTGGTAATTGTGACATGAAACGATCTGATTACATTCAAAACTCCAGGTAGCCAATCAAATCTAATGTAGTGTATTATTCTAATAAATTAATAGATAAACAATAAGAATCTGAAAACAAACTTTCAAGTGGTGCACTGCATTTTTCACTACAAGAAAAGCGGGTGATTCAGGGGCTTTTGCCAAGAAATCAGCGATCTTGCAATTGATTGGGGCTAGCAACTTGGTGTGTAAGCACAATTCCTGTTTGCATTTAACAACATTGTAGTGAGATATTTAAACAATTATTTTAAAAAATAAAAATGAAAAATTCATTAGGTTTGTTTATGATTTCTTGTTGAAAACTGCTTCATTTTATTGAATATATCCCGTGTAGGGTAAATCAGTAATGTGGTTATTATTTTATTTATCAGACAGATATATAAAAATATCATTTTATTCATTATTTTGAAGAAACTCTTCAACAATTTCTGAAATTAAGTCATTCAACCTGTAATGGAAACCTGAGTATTTCAGGGACAGGGTACTCCCCCATATGTTGGTACCTCACCCTACTGAACAAGTGGTACGCCTTCCCTGCCGTGCACCTACCAGCCCTAATTACATGGTAAGAACTTTTATTCAAAACAGCTTAAAATCACTCTAATCCAAGTTTATAACTTAAAATACATTAAATTTGTGAAAAAATTAATTCTTGGTTTGGAACACAGAAGTTTAATTAGGTTTACGACCTGCTGCTTCTTTGGAGAACGTTTGATTTAGAAATCCACTGGGACTTCAGACTTGACACTGAAGATATGGCGTCGAATGATTTCTGTCATCAAAACATCTCATTTAAATTCGTAAACTATATATATTGAAATTATATAATATGCATCATTTGAATTTGTAAAATATGAACATAAATTGAAATTATATGAACAAAATAGAAAATGATTGGTTTATACCATCTTGACTTTACCAGAGTCGACCACAAAGACCACGTCATTGATTGTTATGCTGGTCTCTGCTATGTTCGTCGATAAAATCTAAAGATTACACATCCAAACGTGAGTTTAGGTTAAAAGATATAAATTCAATTTTCATTTGATACTTTCAATAATATTTATACAAATAATCATAATTTAATTTGATTGGATATTTTAGTTATATTTTCGAATCATTCACAAATTTCTGAACAACTCACAATCTTTCGAACTCCTTGCTCTGGCACTTTGAAGATGCTTTTTTGCTCTGCTGATTGCATTTGAGAGTGCAGTGTGTATAGTATATACCTGCCATTCAAACAATTCATGTTTTATTGCTGATTGTAGATATAAGTGTACATTAACTGTACTTTATATAATTTCTTTTTAAACCAACACTTAGAAAACAACAGAAAAAGGGAGATGAAGATTCAAATCTAATTCAAAATGGTAAATAGACACTAGACTTATCTAAAGTTGCAGAGATAATTATTTCTAGTAATAGTTTCATTATAATTAAAACTAGAAATAAAAAAAAACTGAAAACCTGCTGCTTTCAGCAAACTGTTTATTTTCGAGAATCTTCTCTCTCAAGAGCATGATGTCATCATAGCCGGGTAAAAACACCAATATTCCTCCTTGAACCATTCAATATGTGCATCAATACATCAATATTGATAACTCAACTCAAGTACTGAATACATTAATACTAATAAACTAATTTCAATACTTTTTCTTATTTATTTAATAATATTTAATAAATTAAAATTGGTAATTTAATTTAAATATCAAACCAATCAATGCTCCCCCATAAACCCTACCAGACTGAGGCAGGGCATGTATTTTAGAGAGAAGGCAAGTCACAAGATCAAGATTGACCCGATCATTGTCGCATATAGAATGGTAAAGACTGAGGAGCTTACGATCCTCCTCTTGAACATCATCACTCATCTTCAACAAATGAGTGTCATCCTCGTCACTGCTTTCTGAAGCTTCCCTGGTGGAGGTGGTGGATGAAATATTGGTTGGGTAATAAAATCATAAACAACTCATCAACCTATCAGTTAGAAAAGGGAGAAATGCTGGCTATAATAAAATGACACTGATGATACTGATCAATGGAATTTGAAATTTATCAAAAACATTTATTGAATTTATATAAACTCATAGCTTGAAAGTATTGAAGTATTATAGTATTATATAATGTACTCTAGACTTTTTATATCAAAAAAAAAAAGAAATTCAACCAATCTTTTTTTGATGAAAAAAGAATGATCATAAATCATAAAGGACTCAATAAGTATCAAACTCACATATAAGCTTCGATGAGCTCAACAATTGCACTCTGCTCAAACTTCCTTGCCCAGTCGATTGCTTTGAGGTCGTCATTTGATCTGAGGTGCAGGTTACAACCCATGTTTATAAGTCTTTCAACGGCCGTTATAAAGCCTCTTCCAGCTGCTACCATTAAAGCTGTCACCCCCAACTCTGAATGCCTGTAATCCACTGTGAAGTTTTAATGTATACAATTAAATTGGAATAGACATTGATTAATTGAATTGATTAAAAGATAAGATTCGAAATAGGATAATATTTTGATTTAGGTAAAAATTATAATGACGAAAGCATAAAGTGTGTGCAATTTTTTGCATACTGATGTTTTATAATAAAATTGAAATTTCCAAAATTAGTTTTAATGAATATATTTTAATCTCAACTCAATCTCACAAAGAATGTACCTAAATTCTTTAAAATACAAAAAATAAAGATTTATCACACGAAAAAATCTTCAAATCCTTTATTTGTTAATTGTGCCCTCATTATATATATTCCCAATATTAATATTATAACGATTCTCATTCACCTTGCACATTCTCATTGATGAAGACATTGAGGAGTTGGAAAAGAACATCTTGTCTACCACTAAACCAGGAGTCTGTGAGCAGATCATCCAATTTCTGTACCAACCAATCCTCCAGCTCTTCTGCATCCTTCTTCTCTGGAAACACCTGTATGCATAAACATTATAGTAATATATACGGAAACACCTGTTAATTAATTGTATTCATATCATAGTAATCCTATTCATGTATAAGTAGGTGGTATAGAAACTCTTGTAGCCCATGCCACTATTACTATATCAGTAATTTCGATGTATCTTTTGAAGCATTTTTGTATTTTGTCTACATGAAGTAGCGCCCTGTGAAACCAATCAATTGCGCAATCGAAGCCCCGGATAGGGATGATCAAACAATCGACTTACTTTGTATTTAGTAGTCATATTAGATTTTATTATTCTTTTTGTTAGTTTTATTATCGTTATTCTATGGAACACCCTGCGTTTCACTCTACGTAAGAAAAATTCCTGACTATTTGATAGGCTAAATAAGAAACCTTTTGAGTATACTATGCTTAAAATGTTAAATAAATGCTTTCATAGCTATCTAGTTTCTAATTAAGTTGATATCAATACAACTATTAATGAAGCTATTTATTAGAAATAAAAAACGTGTTAAAAAAATAAAACATTTATCTTTAAAATATTAACCTTTTTATAATAAAAGGTTTTTATTAGACTTTATCAATACCATGAATGTATAAAAAATAATTTTTCAACTCAATTATTGTCTAATGAAAAAAGCAAACTAAAATGCTATTTAATATCATAAAAAGTAACACCATTCGGAAATAAGCGACTTAACTACGAAACATGAATAATGGAAAAGTCGTGTTTATTTGATTTACTTTAAACGTGGATTATTAGTCGAATACATCAAAAAAAAGATTTAAAAAACCCTTTAACTAATAAAATATTGAATTAACAAAAAATCAGTGTTAAACTCACAGCATCTGAAAGACTGGAATTCGAACCCATGTGTTGGCTCTTGCTTATGAGGAAGGACTGGGTGGCATTATTGTTGGTGTTGCCTGTCTGGGTCCTACTGAGCTGGCTGTTCGGTGGTTGGTTTCCCCACTTACACCATTCCTCCAAGCTCATGTTGCTATTGTTACCTTTGTACATTGTAAATTTAGTTGGAATAACTTATTTAATTTTTATTTAAACACACAATCAAATAGCCCTTTAAGCAAATATACAATAAATTTGAACCTCTAGCATTGGCAAGCATTTTCCTCTCCATCTCAGAACTCATGTAACCAGTCCATTTGAGGATGTCTTCAAGGAAGAAATCTTGCACGTCATACATTTTGCCTGGCACTGTTTTATAGATAACTAAATGTTAATACACACTTTCGTACAATAACTACATAAGTATAAACTTTTTACAAAAACACTTAGTACAAAAATTCAGTTATTAAACATTCGCAAAATATGCTTTGCTAAGGTTTTATGATAAGCTCAAACTTATCAAAATAAAAGTTCAATTATTCAAATAAGGGCGTTTTTTAAGGTTTTTTTATTTTGAAGTTATTGTCAAAGTTTAAGTTTGAAAATACACAAAATGTTTCTGAATTATTTTTAATAATTATTTTATATGTTTAAATTTCTTATTATCAACTAGTTAACCCATTCTAATTCAATACATTATTTTATGTGGTAGTAACACTAAAATGAACGTCAAAAATAGATTCGAACCAAAGCAAAAAAACAATCAATAGCAAAACAAACAAGAAAGAATGGGACAGTTGTTGAAATAGTTGGAGAAAAGTTGAGTGTTGAGGTTGGCACTGATGAGGATGATTCTGAGATGCTTCATACGAGGTAGCAGTTCCTTGAGTGTCAGTAACAAGAAGTCACAAAACCTGTCCCTCTCATGCACCTCATCCTGAACAAAAACAGATCAATCCATACTAGTTATTATAAAATTTAGCTATAACCTGCTGAACCATATATACAATTTATTGATCATATAAAAACACTGTCTAGAAACTTCGAGCTATGTATATAATCATAATAACTATTGAAAGTCATTGATTGAATAAGCATACAATGAGGATGTGTGTGACGTAGGAGATGGTCTGATCGCCACTCATCAAGGTCCTCAACAACACTCCATTCGTGCAAAACGTCAGTATGGTTTTGGGGGATACCCTGTAGAAGTTTGTTATGATTGAAATACGAATACCAAAATAACGGTTAATAAAAATCCTTCTATCATATTTGAATTTTAACTGTTGGTCCATATAGCTCAGCTGACAGAGCATTAGATTCTTTATCTAAAGTTACCGGAATCGATCCCATGTTGGGGCAATAATTAGCCCTGCTCCAGTGCGTTTACGCTACATTTAATTTGTAGCAAGTACTTTGAACTACACAAAAGAGTTTTATAAATACCACAGTATATTTCAACTGATTTGTAGAAGTTCTAGACTATAATTGAAGTAGCAATGAAGAATTTTTGGCTAGAAATTTTCCTACTGAAAAGTTTATCGTTTTGGTGAAGCAATCTATCATGTCGTTTAATTATTTTTAAATTCTAAAAAATTTAATGATAGCATTTTAATGATGATGACAGCAGTTAACTTCAGGTGCAGTACAGTATTAAAATTTATTTCTTTATAGATTTAATTCTGATTCAAAATATATGGATATTTAAATCTTTTAAAACTTAAGCTGTTTTTACGTAATTTCAAAAATGATGTAAAATTAAGCTCAAGGTTTTCATCATCATACTTGTAAAACTTTAAATATGAATGAGTTGAAAATATATTAAATAAAAACTTTTGTATACTTAACTACTTTAATTATATTACTTTTAAAATGCAGTAAAATAAATGTAAATAACAAATAACTAGAACACTTTTGAGACATTTTCATATATTTTAAATAACCAAGACATTTATTAAAATAAAATTCATGAAGACAAAAAAAACTATATTATTCAATAATTTTGACCTCATCATAACATAAACATTGGTCAAACCAATCAAAAATTAAAGTTTTTTTCTGTATGAATAGATGTATTGGAATCTTTCTAGAAGAAATTTCTTAAAAAATTAATGATATGAACAAATTTTTTTTTAAATACTAAAATATTGAATGCCAATTATCATATAAAAGATTAATTTGTAGCACTCAAATAAATGACAAGGTTTTGCAGTTTGATCATACTGAACGAATACCACAAAAATGTAGTTAATCAATATTACAAGACTAAAAAATTTTTAATTAAAAAACTTTTTTATGACAATTTCGTCACCAGAATATGAAAATAAAATAATTATTTTAGTGACATTCAACCCCCTTAAGTCAAAAATCCCTTAAATATATATTACATTGAGTAATTGGAAAAATTCACATTGATTGTTAAGTATAAAATCACAAACTTGCTTTCAAGTCTAATCTGGTATCCGATAGTTTCTCCAATCTTTTCACCTCGTTCAGCAGCCACCCTTTGAGCAATGGTGAGCACTGCTAGCCTGCGAGGTTGGGTGCAAAAGATTCTGCAAGATTTATTGTTTTTCTGACAATCATCCAGGATCATTTGTGGAATCTGAAGAGTTTCAAATTATTTTTTACAGTGTCAATGTTATTCTTGCTTTGACCATTCATTAATAAAAAGTACTAAAGATTTTAAATCATCAGTATTGCCATAAAAAATATTTGATAAACTCCTTTTATAATTTTATCATAAAAATGAGAGTGCAAAAAAACTATTCATGGTGGAATAATTATATGAAACCTGTGTTGTTTTTCCAGAACCAGTGTCTCCCACAACCATGAGGACTTTATTATCATTGATCATCCTGATGATGTTATCTTTATGTGTGTTAATAGGCAAGGTTTCCTGGAAGGCAGTGAATTCTGATGGTGTACTTTTGCAAGGAGGAACTTGAGGAACTCCATTACTCAATCTACCTGCTGTAGTCTTTGCAATTTCTTTCATGAGTCCTAAAATTTTATATTTATTCAATAAAATTTCATTTGATAATTAATATCTAAATAAGAATATATTTCATAACAACCTTCATTCATGTGGTTTCTTTCAGTTCTTTGTTGTAATTCTTGTCTTTCTTTTACACTTAATGGGAACTTTTGCAAAAGACTTTGAATTTGTTGCTTAGAATTTCTGACCATCAGTATATAAGTGCTTGAATTACTCTTATTTGAAGATCCGTTATTTTTAGATACAGTGACATAGCGATGCACCCCTTTTCTATGAAATACATTTTATCAAAGGTTAAATAAATAAAAGATTTGCATTTAATATGTTCATTTAACATCATTTTTTTTTACCCTTTGCTGAAAGACTTGAATCCATAATTCACACACAATTTATGAATATAAGCCCGTTGAGTTGAAGTGAAAGAAGATGGAAAAGAATATTCTTTGAAATTATGCGTAGGTCTTATAGAAAATCAAATGCGTATAAATTTTATCATGAACAAATAAAGATGAGTGAAATTTTAAAAATTCTTTTGAAAATATAGAAAAAAAAATACCAAGTAGATCTTCAGAAATTCTAAACCTTTCTAACGCAATATTAATTGCAATTTTAACTTCTTCTTCTACGCATAATTCAGTTTTATTAAGTTTTTTAGGCATTTCAAAATCTTATATTCAGTTATAAAGCGATCTTTTCAATAAATTAAGAATAAATAGTTTTAATCTATATTTGAACAATATTTTTACTACATAGAAAATTTTAGATCTATAAAAGTTTTAAAATTATCAATTTTGAAAATAATTTCAAATAAATATTCTAAAATACATAATAATATGACTTTATTAAATTATTAAAAAACTTTAACTAATTATATTTAATATCGTTCGAACGTGTGGAAAGAAGCATTCAAAAAGGATTTTAATCTGAAAAAAGGTTATATTTAGGAAAAATTTCAGTTAGCTTATCATTTGTGAGTGTTTTTTTTAAATTTATATTAAATAGAATATTTTATTTTGATTCTTATTTCAGGTATTGAAAAACTAATAAATTTTGGAAATGACTTCTTTACAAGAACAGTTAGCAAAACTAGCTGTTCCTCATGTACAATACTCGCTAGAAGGAAAGAAATCGTCTTTATTATTTGAAAGTAGTGAAGTTCAAGTAATTGATAAAGAGGTTTTGTATGAATTAGCTGTAACAGCTCTAAATGAATTGTGTACTATTAATCAAACTTTCAAAAAGTATGAGGACCTTTTATTTCAAAAATCTCAAATAAATTTTGATAGAACATTGCAAGGTCAAAAGTTTAATTCTAAATTGGACGATGTGCTTAAAAAATATTTGATAGAATTGTCTCCCTATTATATGATGAAAAGTGCTCAAAAAACTTTAGAATGGTTGATTCATCATTATAAGATAGAACTGTTTAATACTGATGATCTTATAATGACTTTTTTGCCTTATCATCAAACAAATATCTTTGTTCGTTTGTTGATGATGCTCAACCTTGAGAAACCTGCATCTAAATGGCATTGGTTGAATGGTTGTGCTAAAAATGGAATTCCACTTCCAAAATCATTACTTTTGAATCAATGTAAAAATGATTCTGGGTTTCTTCAATCTGTTTTTAGCATTGTGGATGAATATCAAAATATTATGGGAAAAAGCAATCCTAATTTATCTTTAGTAGTTGATCATTGCAGTGTAATTGGTTTACTACTTTTAGAAAGGTCATCTGATATAAAAGAAGAGATTGTATCAACACTCATGCAGTATTCCTTGAAAGGTTTAAAATCCAAATGTCATCTGAGGGAAGTGGCTTGTTATCCTGTTATTGCCACTTTGGCTTCTCGGGTTTCTCTCAAAGAAGAAAAAGTTTTAAAATTAACCAAGATGATTTCAAAAAATTTCTCAGAAGATTTTTTCACCATTGCCTTTCATTGTTTAAATATTTTAGTGAGCAAACAACATCATGTTAATTTCAAAGTGAATATTTTTAGAAACATTACATTTACTGATCTACAACTTTATGAAATTGAAGAATTTTCAAAAAAACATCCTAAAAGTTATTTCTTAAAATTGTTGGCTAATGCAGATGATAATGGAATTATTAAAAGTATATTGGATAAAGTTCAAAAAGATGAGAAGAATGAAATGGATATTGAATATACATCAGAAAGCAATGAAAATAGTTTTTCTCTCACTTCTAATGACTTTTTAAAATGTCTTAATAATGAAATTTATGTTGAAAACATCAAACAGTATGAAAGTAAAATAACTGATTTTTTGTCTCAGTCAAAAGTAGATTTGGAAAACTTGAAACCAATTAAAACACTAATTAAGGAAATTTGTGAGAACACTAAAAATCTTACTGATAAAAGCTTTGAAAAAAAAATTGAAGATATTGCAAAGCTAGAAAAACTTTTCTCTCAATATAAATCACATATGAAATATCTTTCCACTCTGCTTCTATCAGACCTTTTCAAAAGATCCTTACTGGCCAATAAAAATGAAAAGCTTGTATCTTTAATATGCAATAATCTTTCTAAACAGGTAATTTCAAAGTCTTATGTTTCATTTTCTTAATTATTTCTCAATTGCATTTTTGAAAATGGAAAGTTTGTTGTTAAAAATCGCAAGTTTTTAATAAGTTTGTATTATTTTTTAACAGATTTTCAGAGCTCTAAATACAAATTGTAATAAGATAAAAAATAATGAAAACCCTGAAGTAAAGCTTTATTCATCAATAGATTTCACTGATTCTGCTAGCACTAAAGAGTTTTACCATAAAGCGCTTTTAAATTTCATTGAATTGTTGAAAAAATATAATATAAAATACTCTTACTTTGAGAGTCATAATGCTATTGTCAACCACATATATACTGGAATGTTTTGCAACCCAAAGAAAGTTTTAACAAAAGAATTGGTTATTTCAATTTTAAAAACATTTGATGTAAACTTCCTTTTAAAAAGTTATTGCTGTTTTTTATGGCAATCAGAAAAATTGTCTTTAAATAATGCTCACAAATTTGAATACATTTTGAATTCAAGAAGTTGGTTTGTCAAGTTAGTTAAGTTAGAAGTCAAAGAAATACCAAATGACATAATAGTTTCATTGGTCTTGTTGCTTTCACATAGTGATGCTAATGTCAGGACTTGCATAATGAGTGTTTTAGAAACATATTCATCAAAACAAGACGAAGCTTTTGATTTTTCTGACTTATTCAGCAAATTGTTTATCTTCAAAGATGAGCTTCTATTTGATTCAGGTGTTCTCAGTCAAGTACTCAGCTCAAAATTCAGTTCTGAATTAACACCTGGAATGCAAAAATTATTTGACTCTTTTTTGCAATTAATCGAATCTGGTGAATTTAATATTAAATACAATCTTTTGAAGAATATGGAGTCATGTAAAAATCCAAGGTTCATTTCAGTGGTGTCAACTGTTTCAGATGAGTCACTCCAATCATTAATAAAAGGAACTGATACTTCAGAAAATTTAAAGCTCTATGAAGCTTGCATTAATTGTTTGAGTAAAAACAAGAAATTTATAAAGTCAAGGAGTTTTTACAAACTTATTATCAAAATGTTGGAAGAACTTCCCAATATGCCAAAACCAATAATTGGTCAAGTTCTTCAAAGTACTTTGGCAAATCTAACAAACTTCGTGTATGAAGTTTTATCTGAAGAAGAAAAGCTCTTTCTCGTTTCGAGTCTGGTCAACAATGCATTAAGCAAAGAATTAGGGATGAGTAAAGTATTTTCAGATTGTTTAAGCAATTTTTCCATTACATATGATGTTCTAGAGCATTTATTTGAGATAAAAACAAAGAAGTTGGATGAACCTTTAAAGAAGAAAAAGAAAGTTGAATCTAAGATAAATTTGCCTAAGCTTACATTTATTCTAGAGTCGCTTCATTCATCCGAAGTCATGGACACAAGTGCTAGAATGTGTTCTTTGTTGAGCAGTATCTTGATGAACATTGATTTATCAGATAATTCAGATTATACCTGCCAATTACTTCTAACTTGTCTTCATAAAATCATTATTTCGTTGAATTCTTCTGAGGCAAAGGAGTATGAAAATTGTGTAAATATTGAAGCACTTGTGCAATGTCTCAGAAAGACCTCCAACTTCCAGACTCAACAGCATATTGTTCTTGTCATGACTGCCATCTCACCACTTTTCCCTGACCAACTTCTGAACAACATCATATCAATATTCGCTTTTATGGGAGATAATTTTGTTCAAAAAGATGATGCATATTCATTTCAGCTACTTACAAAACTTATCAACGTTGCTATAATGGTTGTAGTTAAACTTCCAGCTAACGACCCAAAGAAAGAAGCCTCTACCATAAATATATTACGCGTTTTTGTTGATTCTCGTAAGCATATTCCACAACACCGTCTTATTCCTCTTTTAACACAACTTCTGTCTGTTGGTACTGAGGAGTATCTCTGGAAGCTGATTATTCTCATTGTCGAATCTATAAGCTTATATAAGGATGATTATAAACAGAAAATGGCATATGAATACGATACAATAATATCTTTACTTTCTAAGTATTCCGTACAAATTCAATTAGTTTCTATTTCTTCTTTAATTAAGTTTCTCATAACATATTTGGAAGCGCTGGAAACAAATAATAAAGTTAGCATTGAAGTTATAGGCCCGCTAGTTTCAAAAACTACAGACACACGTTTCATAACGTTGCATCTCAATAAGGTTGTCTATAATGTACTGTCGGATGGCGGTTTTCACAGAAACTTTTTAAGAACCCTTGAAAAAGGTAAATTGTTTTTCAATTTTGACTTCTCTTATGAAACCTTTTATTTATTGCAGGCGCTGAGGGTTTTGATGGAAAAATATTTCAAAGTATCGTCAATGGTTTGGTTCAATATATATTGAGTATAAACAAAAAACAAAAGAAAATTCAGCATGAAATGTTTTGGCCTGCCTTATTGAAGCTAGTGAACCTCATTTTGAAGAGAGTCAATTATTTGATCCCTGCTTCTGTCTTCATCGATGTTGTTGCTTGTTTACTGAGTCAGAAAATTCAGACTGTGAAAAATAAGGGACTTGAGCTTCTATATACCAAATTAGATTTAATTGATCAGAAAGAGTTTAATTGTGAAGATTACAAAGAAGTCATAAAGCTAGTTCCATTGTTAATTGATGACGTAAGAAAAATATACAAGGATAATGAAGAACATAGCCAATTGTTTTTTATGCAACAGCTGTCGTTTTTGAATTTGAAAATCCTTTGTAAATGTTATGGCAATGAAGATTTAAAATTATTTTCGGAACTACCAGAATTGATCCTGAAGATTTTGCAAGAAGAATCCTACAATGTGGCTGTTATTGATAGCGCCTTGTTTTGTCTTTCAGAGGTCGTTTTGTTGTTGAAAAACAAAATAGTACCTTATGTGAATAAGTTGATGAAAGCTCTATCTAAACTGTTTGAAAGGAAAGAAATGTTCGAAAAGACTATTTCACTGGATTGTTTACTGTCGGTTTTCAGCAAGATAATATCAAATTTTGGCCAATTTATCAGTCCATTTCTCGACCAACTTATTTTACAACTGTGTTCTTTATCTGCAGATAAGGTATTTTTAGAGAAGTTGAATGAAAAAATAATTATGATTGCCAAGTCAGTTGAAACAAGAATGCTAATTCCTTCTTTAATAAAGACTTACAACAAAATTTCTTCTCCAAATTGCTACTTACCACTTTTTAAACTCTTCAAAAGCCACCTTGAAAATGCAAAAAAAGAAAAACTTATAACTAATTTAAAGATTCTTAATGAGTTAATCTGTGTTTTGACTAATTTGAGAAATGATGCTGTATCCCTCCCAAAAGAAGAAATAAATGAGCTTGAGGATTTGTACATTGAAGCAAACCTTGCCCTCGTCGTCCATCTTTCTGAAGTATCCTTCAGACCTTTGTTGGAGAAGTTGTACAATGGTATGGAGGGAGATGTAGCAAGGAGTGTCACTTTTTTCCACCTCATGTGTGCTTTTTCACAAAAACTCAAGAGTATCTTTAATTTGTTCACTGGGTTTTTGATCAAATCAATCATCAATCTTTTGAATCAGCATAATGAATCAGTAAAAGTTGATGATGAAATAGTCAAAAAAGATGATGTAACTGAAGAAGATTCGTGCTTGCTTATATGCTACTTGTTGCGATTGATAACTTTATGTTATACCTGTGACGTTGAGGGAGCTTTTTCAGCTAATACAGGAGATGCTTTCTTAGTGCCTGTGATTGATCAGTTAGATAACACCAAAGGAGATTACGAAAAAAGAATGGAGAATGAATTGATCCCATGCATTGTGCAGTTATGTCAGTCCATTAAAGATAATAACCAATTGGTCTCCCTCAATAAGTTTATTTGTTACAAATGCAAGAATGAAGATTGGAGAGTGCGATTGGCTGCCGTGAAATGTTTGAAAGCAGTGGTAGAAAGCTTAGGAAATCTTTATGAAATACTTTTTCCAGAAACTGCTTCATACTTGTCGGAATTGCTTGAAGATGACAAGGAAGAAGTCGCTCATCATAGCAGACTCTTCAAAACCTCTATTGAAAAAATCATCGGAAACCTCGAAAACTTTTTTTAATTGAATTTTTTACATAATGCTAAATTTTTGTTTAATAAAATATTTACATTTTACTGTGTTTTTGATTATAAAATTTTAGTTCTCGATGAAAGTTTCCAATGTAGAAGTAGAATATTTAGTTTTTTGATTAAAGCTTATAGTACCCTTCGATACGATAGATTTTCAAACTCTGTTTAAGTACATACATAGCTTAAAAATCTGAATATAAAAATACACTATGTAGGTTATCTCGTATTTTTTCAGTTAAGCAATCAAAAAGATTTCAGTCAGAATATTCGTAATCGTCTACTTACCATTCGTCCGCATCATAAAAGTAATCGTTAATTTTAAATCTTATAGACTTGAGGATCCTTTTTGCAGACGCCACTTTTTAGTGATATTTGCATGCTTTCAAGCGCGTTTTATACTGTTTTGCACGATTCGTACATTGTAAAACCATAATGCGTCTTGTTTACGCAGTTCTAATGTTACTTTTTCAGTGATTTCCAAAATGTTTTGTAGAATTCATCATGAATGATTACCCAGAAATAAAATAATCTGCACAGCCATTGCTTATAAAAAGTGTCGACGTAAGAATACCCTGTGTTATTTTTTCCAAATTATTCACATCTACTTCTAACTTTATACTGTCAGCATTAAGCAGGCTTTAGTGGTAAGAATATCTTATACTTCTAAATTACGCGTAGATCGGTTTAATATCTGGTATCGACTGAACCTAGGTTTCACATTTCAGCAATCCCTAAAGCTCTTCATTCCACATCAATATTGATCCATAAAAACCGTTTAGAAGCTTTCACTTTTACCCTCTTTTAACATAACGGGATTTCATTAAAACTATCAACATTCGTTGGAAAGTCATACGAAAGAATAATGGGCCATGTAGAACATTAACGCGTGGGTTTGATGTAAAACCTTTCATTTCTTGTTAAAAAATCTGGAAGCTAACACCCGACAGATGGAACAAAGGGCAAGACAGGAAAGTGGTTGGATAAGCTGTTTCTAATGGGATATGCCGAAAAAATAAAAGCTCTAGGTATACTAAACTTAAATGAATGAATGGTTTCCAAAAATATAATCAATTATCAAAGTCACAAAGAATATTGAACAATTGTGTGATTTCAAATTGGTTTAACATGTTTGTCATAGAAGATTTTATTCCAAACAAAAGTTTAGAAAAGGAAATATATAATTTGTAAGTAAAATTTGATGAAAATTTTAAAACAGCATTAAAAATATTATGAGTGTAAGGCAAGAAGACAATACAACTAAAAATTTTGATGTTAGATTTGATTATGCCATCTTCATTGACTTCTTAAAGCGTCTTTTGAATGTGAGAAGCTCGGTCCTGAAAGTAATGAAAAAAAATTTAATCATACTAGTATTCATTTTAAATTGAACTTAGTTTCTACCTTTATAATTATATGTATAAAACTATAATTAACTTCAATTGACTAATTTAAATAATCTTCAATATGCTTACCTGGCCAGAAGCGTTACAAAGTTGGGTGGTTATGTTCCTACCAGCCCCCCAAGAAGCAACGTCAGTAGCGATGTCTGCAGAGGTTGCCGATGGAGGCTTCTCATTCTTGGCCCACAACTGCATTTCAGATCGTCAAAATAAGGATATAGATATAAATATAATCTATATAAATAATTATAAAAGTTGAGAGACCTTGATTTTTGAGTGTGCTTCAATGACAGCATCGCCTTTGAAAATATACGGAGCAAGCTCTTTGCCATCTATATTCCTCTTAAGGCTGAA
Source organism: Pterobdella sp. o SKG-2022 (assembly GCA_964035795.1). Lineage (NCBI taxonomy): Eukaryota > Metazoa > Annelida > Clitellata > Hirudinida > Piscicolidae > Pterobdella > Pterobdella occidentalis. The sequence goes on along the minus strand of OZ038321.1, from coordinate 17,746,481 downwards.
GTTTGCCAAGTCTTCTTTCTAATGGAATTGAACAAAATTTCGATTTAAATTAAAAATTAATGATTTTTAGATTTTAAAGTATCAAAGCGGGTTATGGAAGAGTGAAAGGCAATGTTCCAAAATTATTTTTGATTCTTAAAGAACGAAGCTTTTTAATTCAACTAATAATTATCATACATCAAAAAAAAACTTCCTTCCTTCTAGCGACTTAAGTTTTAGTTATAACGACGTTAAATCCGCTTGATTATTTAGTTTGCTATGTAGTTATAATTTGATACTTACTCTTTTTCCAGTGTTTTCAAGCACAATGTACTTTCCATCAAGCGAACATTCAGCAATAGAAACGGGGCCTCTAGCACTCTTTTGGTAACTTGTTTTTTCAAAGCCACCAGCTTTTCCTTCACATTAAAATTTTTAATTATAATAGTTATTTTTTTTAGGACTTATGGTCTGAAGATTAAATTTGTGTGGTTGCTTGCGTTTTTTGAAGACATTTAGTGATTACAAAACACCTTTATCTTTTTATTGCTTTTCGAAGAGAATACTTATTATATGTTCAAAAACTACAATGATATTTCATTCTATTATGTTTTTTTTAATTGATTAATAACTATCATTATTATAATTTTTAATAACTTTTATATAAGGGTAGGTATTTGTGTATCACAGAAAAGTTTTTGTAGGGACCTAAATATATATGCCTCGACTTATGCGCTGATTTTCAAGTATTTATATTCAGTTTTAGAAAAACTTTTACAAGTTTATATTGAAAATTTATTTGAACCATCAAACGACCTTATGATATGTCCAAAATATTTTTTTTGGGTGAAAAATTAAAACAAAATAATAACGTGAAACAAATAAAATTATTATTTTAGTTCTAAATAGAAGATGCACTTGAGAAAGCTTTATAAATATAAAGCCATTCTAAACGGCATTTGAATTAAACCAGTGAAAGAGGTGCTAGTCAACTAAGTTCTTGTAAGAAATCGTTCCACGTTTTATCAAGTTTTAATGGTATCACAGTTTACACAAATACCTACCCAAGTTCTTCTTATCTTTTAGAACTAGTTTTTGATTCATAAACCGTCGTCTTACCGTAGAAGTTGCCTCCACTTCCTCCTCCACCTCCAGAGCTGAATCCACGGCTGCTTGTGCTGCTGCTAAAGCCACCGCCACCACCACCACCAGCTCCAAAACCTGCACCACCACCACCACCACCACCAGCTCCAAAACCACCACCAGCTCCGAAACCACCACCACCACCAGCACCTCCTCCACCAGCAAAGAAACCGTCATTTTTAGCGTAGACAGAGGCGTTGAAATCGGCGCTTGTAGCACTGACCAGTTGATCAAACATGTTGTCAACCACTTGCTTGAGTCCATCTCTGAAATTTCCAAATTTTATATTTAAAATTTCAATAATTCTATTAAGTCTTAAATAAAATAACTTTTATAAATTTTTCATTTATAGGAAAGTTAAACAGAAGAAATGTTATTCTTACTCGTTACTCTCTCCTTCCAGGAGTTTTCTGTAGGCAGCGATTTCAATTTCGAGACCCAGTTTAGCATCAGTGAGAGCTTCAAGTTCTCTTGTGATGGCCTCCATCTCGGCCTTGAGAGTGATAACATCGTTTCTGCACACATCGATTTCTTTCTCAAGCTCGGCTTCTCTCTCGTCTTTCTCTCGTCTCAACTCTTCGATTTCACGAAGAATCAAGTTGTTCTGTTGAAATATTTAAAAAATATATATTTAACGTATTTCATTATGATAATTTATATCGAAAAGGTAAGTAATGTTTAGAAGTGACTTCAAGTAAAAACAATATATTGATTTTAATTATTTAAAACTAATGATTGCTAAATTTTTAACAAAACCTCTATTCAATTTTTTCAAGTTTTTTCATGGATTTTGAGAATTCAAAATAAAAATTTCTTATCTTTTTAATAGTTGAAATATTCTTTGATATTGACCTTAGGCAATCAATTTTTTTTACCTTATCTTCTAATTCTTTAACTTTAGTTCTGAGTTCAGATGTTTGGCTCCTGAGTCGAATTGTTTCGTCTTTGCTGGAGCCCGACGACCTTGGTGCCTGAAGAGATTGGATCTGTGTGGGGTGTGTTTAAGTTCATATAATAATGAAATTTTGATTTTTTTTTGACTATTTTATATTTATATATAATATGCAAAATCTAGAATTATATGAAACGCTTAATTCAGATAAATGCAGCATAATTTCTTATTGATGAAAAAAAATCGATTTAAAATTGCTTCCTTATATAAGTGCAATACTGAATTGAGTGGTTTAAACAAATTATAAGTAAAGGAAAACTTTTGCCCTCTTCAAAACTCCATCAATCTACTCTCAGCTAATATTTATTATCAATTGTACATAAAATAATTAAACTTCAGAACTAAATTAACATATTTTTTAATGCAGATGTTTTAGGGCGTATTTATATAGTAATCTTCAACGAATGGGTAACCTGCATATTGAAGTTAAGGCTCATTTCGTTTTGCATTTCTTCAATTCTCCCTGCATAGTCTTCTTGTAATCTCTTCAACTCACTGCTCATTCCTGACTTCCACATTTCCCTGTTCGAGGCTGTAGAATCAAAGTAGGCTTTTCCTGCCAATTCTCTCAATTCCTGTTTGAATAGATAAATTTAAAGATGTTTTTTAACAAATTTTTGTATAGTATATTTTACACTTAATACAATAAAATTTTTTGAAGTTTTTTCAGTCATCCAGTCTCATTATTTAAACATAGATTCTGAGTTATTCCAACTGAGTTAAATAACGATGAATATTCTAAAAAGTGATAAAGTTATTTCTTAGTATTGTTTGAGCTAGAACATTCTAATAAAAACCGTTTATCTCACCCAAAACTAAATATTCGTCATGATGTACCCACCCAGTCATTACTCATTTTGAAACATATTGCCTTCTACTCAAGCTTAAATAAAATTATCCAATAAAAAGGATGCATTGATAAACAATAATTTTTTTGCTTTTATTTTGCTATGTCTTTACTGGCAATTAAATACTTTGAAATATAGATGCTTTGCAAAGTTTATCGACGGAAAAATTGAAAGCAAATTCGATTCTCATCTCTACTTCAATTTTCTTAAGTTTATTTACCAAAAAAATTTTCTAAAAAATTATATTTTTTACATTAAGATTTTCTATATACGGGCGTAGGTGAATATAGATATAAGGAAAAAATGTATTGGGTTGCCGCGTGAATCATAGGAACAGGTGTTATTTGATTTAATGTCTACAACCTACAAAATCCTTGCTTTTCCATTTCATTTTGACTGTTATTTATTTCTAATACAAAATGATTAGTAGTTTGTATTTATATATTTTGAACGGTTTATTGTTAGCTTATTGGGTAGGATTTAATTGAATTGAGAATTTAGAATATGCCAAAATGCGTGGAAATTTTATCCTCTCATGAAATAAAGAAAGTAAAAACCTGAAAAAATTTCAAGAAACACCTTTTACAAACTACTTTGGACATTATTTGAATAAATCGATGTTTCTAATCAATTTTAAGGCGAAGCGGGTTACTCATAAAAACAATTGAATAAGAGAAAAAAAATGAATGGATTTTTATACTGTTGTGAATTATGATTGATGTTGAATTGAGTAATACTTAGTTAAAAACATTGAAAATTTGATTACTATCTGCTCTAGCGAACTTAATTCATATCGAAATAAATTTTTATTTAACTAATATTATAAAAATAAAATACTTTTTAGGTATTTTCCCCATTTAATCATACCTGTTCATGCAGTTCTCTGAGGAATGCGAGTTCTTCCTCCAAGCCCATCCTTCGGCTGTCCGCAGCCTCGTGTTGAGCCAGTTGAGCATCGTAGTCCTTCAGAATTTCATTTAGTCATTTTTTAAATAATCAAAAATTATTTTAGATTTCATTTTCTATCTAAAATAATTCTTAGATAAAAAGGTTATTTATATTATTTCTTACCGTTCTAGCCCTAGTGAGAGATTCTTGTAGTCGAGAAATGTATTCTCTGTTATATTTTTTGTCGTTTTCTAAGAGGTCGCTTCTCAAACGTAGAAGGTTAACTTCAGATTCAATTTCAGCAATGTGTTGAATCTGTTTTTCAAGTTTGTCTCTGCTGTCATCAACAGCTCTGAGGGCCTCATCCAACCTGCATGAAAAAAACTTAAAAGCTAAAAAATTTTAAAGAAGCTTTGATAGGGTTAGTTTTAAATCATAAAATTGTTAATTAAATGTTTTGAAAGATAATTGAAAGCACAAACTTTCTCCTCAATTCATCGATCTTCTCTTCAAGGGTAGCAACCTGCAATTGCAATCTCTGGGTTTCTTTCTCACTATCTTCTAACAGCTTTTTCACCTTTATTTTTTGAACAAAAAATTTGATTAAACAATTCAATTAATTTTAACTTATAAAAAAGATTCGATAGCAATTTAGATGTTGATCGAAATTAAAGAATGAATTAAACTTTATCAATTACTCTAACATTGGTCGAAATATAAAACTCGTTTATAGAAGCGTTCACCTGTTCCAAATCTGTTTGGTACATGCTTTTGATGATAGTCGTTTGTTTTCCCCATCTGTTTTTCAAAGCCTCCAACTCATCCCCCAATTTTTTGTTTTGAGCTTCCAAAAATCTAACTTTTTCGATGTACCCTGTATTTAAATTTCAATCATTATTCCTAGTTTTTTTCGATAAGTTTGTTTCAAATTGATTTTTTGAACTTGATACTTATGCGATCAAATAATTTTTTCCACTGACCAGCGAATCTTTCGTTTAAGTCTTGCATTTCTCTTTTTTCGGTTTTTCTTTGGTCAGTGACTGTGGTGACAGCTCCTCCGAAAGCAGCACTCCCCAAAGAACTTCCGAAGCTTCTGCTGACCAAAGCTCCAGACCCTGAAAAATTGTCGCTTGACTTTTGGATCAAGACACGCCTGGGGGCAATTCTTGACCTCATAAGTCCGTCAAATTCGTTTGAAAATTCCATTTTGCTGTTGGATCTTTTTGGTTGCTTTTACCTGTGTGTAGATATCGTTGCGTATGGTAGAGCTTGTAAAGAATGAAATTCAAGTTTCAATTCTTTTTATCAAATTTTAGTGTACTAAAACAAACAATTTTTTGAAGTATAAATTATTTAGTATAATAAAAATTTGAAATGCATGTTAAAGCAAACATATAAAACCTGTTGAGATTCGATCGATTTCCTAGCTGTGCGCTAGCGACAGGCCTTTAAATACAAGTCGTTGCACCCTGGCATACACACACGTACAAATTGTACAAACACATGTGAGCTTTGAGCCACTCATCTAAAGCTATTTAATCACGCTTTTGTCTTGTTTGAGAATTCTCAAGCATAACAATCACCGTTGGTATTAATGTAACATTTTTTCTTTAACACGTGGCAAATGATTTCAATTGAATTCACTCACAATAAGCGTAGGAATGTAGTTTGAAGCTGTTTCGTTATAACAGACTCAAATATTACACTGAATGTTTTATTAACTAGTAAGTTTTTGAAGGTTGTGATTTTCAAATTATTTTGTATTTTTTGCTTTCAATTTTACATACATATCCCATTAAATAAAAAAAATAATGAATTTTCAAATTTATTGTTTAGAATTTGCTTAAACTTGAAACAAGAATTACTAAACCCATTTCTTCTGATATTTTCACACATTTGAGAGTTTGAATTTTGTTATTAAAACTCATTTGAGCGATGAAGATTACCCTTTCTGTTTTTTTATTATTATTAAAATAGCCGTTTTTCTGAATGAAATGAATTGATATTTGTGATATTCCTAAAAGCCAGAGAATGTGAGTTTGCAGTTAAAAATGAAGTTTTTTGTGAACAGAATGAACGAATGACCAAAACTTTCAGTTATCATGGTGCAATGGTTTCATATATTTATAATTTTTTATTAAATAAAATTCTAGGGTTTAAAAAACATTCAGTCAAATATGTTTCCGCAACGAGTGTAAAAATTCTAGCGAATGCAAAAAAAATTTATGAAAAATTTCAATACTTTTTTATATAAAACAAAAATTTTAATGATGTTGATGACATATTTAAAAATGCGTGGGCTATAGTTCAAAAATAAAATGTCATTTATAGCTTGGTTTGAACTATTAACTAACCATTAGCTTTTATTGCTTTGTTGTCATTATTAGAACATAAATACACAATGAAACTTCAAAATGTATCAAATTTTTATAAAAAGCTGTTTTACTAAGGTATTTTAGAAATTTTTAACTTCGAATATGTCAAAAATGTTTATCAATTTAAAAAAAACATTTGAGAAATATTAATTCTGTATTTAATACTAATATTTACTCAACGTGAACACTAAAAACTTCAACAATTCAAACACGAATCTCCGTTAGTTTGTAGCTTTTTCGAAAAGCAAGTCATAAATCTGCAGCTTTTTCACGTGCTATGAAATATTCTTCTCTCAAGCAATGAATTTTAGAGTTGAAACTAATTTTATTTCTAAAAACGTTTTAAAAACTACTATTTCATAAAACATTATACTTTGAGTTGGTTTATTCCATATAATAAGCTATATTATTATTTTAAAAATTAGGTGTAGCTTTATGGAAAATTTGAAGAATAAATAGAATAAAACTACTTGTAAAAATTACCATGGAGAGTAAAAAATGCTATATGTAAATCACATGTCTTATCCTTTAGGCCTTCACAAGTTTTTTCACTCCATGAAGGATATTAATTTTCTAAAGTTATTATAACCCCCCATTTGCGTTAACTTCATTAGTGAAGTTCGTGCACTAAAAAGTGTGGTAGTCTCAACTATTACTATGTTCTATTTACAGTTATCTGATTTGAAGTAAGAAAGTTGTTGTGAGAAAATAAACTGCATGAACAAAATATCAAAAATCACTGGGGCTTTTAAGGTTTCGCGAGGTGAATTGAAATAAACCGGTTGTTTTTTATATTTTTTCAGCAAGTTTCAAAACATTTCACTAAAACGTGGAAAACGGTGATTGAATTTCAGAATGTATTTTTGAAAGAATTTCACTAAAAATTACTTGACAAATATTCTTTCCTCAAAAAAGCTTCTTATAATTACTAAAACTAATCTGTTTTTAAAAATTTTTTGAAAAAACGAACGATTCTATATACCAATTGAAGTTTATGTATGTATATAGAGAAATACTTTCTACATATGTATAAGTATATATCTCAGATTATTTAAAGATAAAAAAACAAGCTTTAAAAGAAGATAAAGAGTTTGGACTGATCATTTTAATTGAAAATCGTTTTTATCATGAGAAAAATTTAACTGAAGTTTTCATCGAAGTTTTTTTTTAAACTCATAAGCCTTATAGAATGGAATTGACAAAGCAAAAAAATAACATAACAAACAAAAAACACTACATACTTCTCGTTATAAATCTATTGATAATTTCAATCCCTCAATCTACCGCCAAAACAAAAAGGTTTTACGACGATGGTCTCAAAACGCCAGTACAAGGGGATTACACGGCGAAGGTGTACAGTCCGGCTGGTGATATCAATGGGGTTGGCAGGAAAGGCTACACAGATGAAGGTTGTTCTTCTTTAATTTATGTGTTTAAATTGGTTTTACAACGTCAAAAGATTTCAAATATCGCAAGGATTAATTTTATATTTTTCACTTTCAAAACTTGATTGAGTTCTAAAATTTTAATTAAATTATTTTTTGAATTGATTTATTGGATTTTTTCTTTTTTTCATATCATGTTCTATACAAGTCTTTTTTTTAATAATTTTTTTGAAAGATATAAGAGATGTCAAATAGGTTCAATTCATTTTTGAAAAGCTAACGCTTTATAATTGTAAATCATTTTAAAAACGATCAAACGGTGTGAACCGATAAATCACTTAAAATAAAAATGTTAAAACGGAATATTATTTTTCAAATTTTTTCTATTTTCAAAATATTTTTAACTAGTTAAAGTAAATAACTGAACCCCAAAAAAAAAAGATGGAATTTCAAAAATGCTTTTTGTCTGAATTTTTAAATCTTTCAAATGAAATATAAAGAATTAAACAAAAATTATTTAAAACTTGCATAATCGTGTCTTGAATTTTTTAATGACCCTAAAACGATTATTTTTGATTTGAAAAAATATAATCGTTAAATGCTAAGCAGACTTTCTGTATTACACTGTCGACTGGTTTCTGGGAATTCCATACGCCAAACCTCCAGTAGGGCCTCTCAGGTTCAAGGTCGGATTAATTATAAACATCACTTCACTATTCACTAATTTTTTTCCATCGTTTCAAATTTTCTTTTATTTGGACTTTTACAACTTGTTTCAATTTCCATTGTTTTTAAAAATATTTTGTTTTTTCGAAATGTTTTGTGTTACTAAAAGTAACTTTTGAAACTAGTATACATTACAAGGCTATTTTTTGGGCGCGAAAACAACAAAAATGTTGCAGGTCTATAAATTACTCAAATGTTTTCAAGCTGTCTTCATCCAGCCTCAACTTGATTTGATTTATGTGAAAAAAAATTTCTAAATGAAGAAAAATTGATAAAAACTATTTGCACTAGATGAACACAAAAACTAACTTAGAAACCAGTGGAAAAAATTTTTAAACTTTTTTCTCACCAAATCGGTTTCAACAATATAACATAATATGAAAGAATAAGTAAAAATCCATAAATTATCTAATTTTTAATCATTTACTTGTTTAAAAAACTATCAAGATAAATGTAGAATAAATTCCTCAACTTTTCAAACAGAAATGTAAATTAATACATTAAAATTTACTTAAAAACTAACCAAAAGCTATAAAAAAACAACAATACTTTGACTCTGTTAGAAACAATAGACAACCCAACCACAGAAAACTGAAAGGCTTGATAAATGGTCGGGTACCAAAACATTTGACACTTATGGGGCAACATGCCCTATGTACCTTGAGGATGGTGCATTAGAAAGATACAGCCACAAAATGGATGAAGATTGTCTTTATCTGAACGTTTTCGCCCCTTACACAGCTGTTTTGAAAGTTAGCATTTTTGACGCTTATTTTAATGAATTTTTTTAATGAAAATAAATTGAATTTGAAGAGTATGTTCAAATTTGTTTAGAATAAATGTTAATGTTTTATGAATAGTGTCCAAAAAATATTTGCAAGAATGGAATCACTCAAATTGATGGAACATTCTTTGTGCAAGCTCTTTGTTGCTTTTCAGAGAAATGTTTTGAATGTTAAAAAATAGTGTTTTTCATGAGAAAAAATCGATTGTAAAAATATATATTGAATAAACTTTATTCTAACAATCAAAAACTTTATTCTAACAATCAAAACTAATTATTCAAGTTTGATATGGATTTTAATATTCAAATCTCAAACAAAAAATATGAAAGATTTTGATGAAATACTAATGAAAATAAAAAAACCATTTCGTTTCAAGCGACACGGTGTAAGTTACAAAGGGCATTTGGATCGCTTGAAGAATGGTAAGGCAACTTACCTTATGCCTGTGATGGTCTTCATTCATGGGGGGTCTTATGAGTACGGCTCAGGGAACATTTACGTTGGAGACATTCTGTCACAGTTCGGAGTTGTAGTTGTTACAATCAACTATCGTTTAGGACTTTTAGGTAGTAACAATCTGTAGACTTTTCAGTATTATTCTCACAATATAAAAATTTTTTGTCATTTTGAAGTTTCAGTTTCAAGAAGAAGTATCTTTGATTAATATTTAGAGCAAAATTCATGTTTCATATTCTTATTTCTTATAAATAAAACCATTTTTTTGATAATTTATTAGATATGAAAAAACTAAAAACCCTGGAGATAATAAAATTTGAAAATTCAGAAATATTTGATAACGTTCTATTTCACGTATACGTTCCTATTTTTGAGTTAATTCAGCTAATTTTATAAATCTCAATATAGCATATTCTTACACTATTCAACGATAAATTCCAGGCTTTTTATCGGCCAATAGCACATATCTGCGTGGAAACTTTGGTCTGCATGACCAGAAAACTTCTCTAGAGTGGGTAAGAGACAACATTGCATTCTTTGGGGGTGACCCTAAAAAGGTTACGATCTTCGGCAATAGTGCTGGGGCAGCGAGTGTTGGACTTCTGGCTATTTCTCCTCTTACTAAAGGTGAAATGGAAACTTTTATGAAACTTCATCTTGTTTAGTTTTATCTAATTTTGATGAATTGTTTTTTGAATTAACAAAAATTAAAGTATGAAAAGTAAAAAACACTATAACTTAGAAAAACTTTTCAAATATATAAGTAATATATATTTATTCGTATTTTTTTGCAAACAAAAATATTTATTTGTTTTTGTGAACAAAAAAATCATGGTGAACTTATTTTTTTGATTCTTGACAACTTCATCAGGTTTATTCAGGCACGTTATCATTCAGAGTGGCTCTCCTATGGGTTACTGGGCGTATTATCGCTCTAATGATGTTAACCTTAAGCAACGATTCAAGCACTTAGCCTTTCTCGCTAATTGTACAGAAGGAAAAATTTTTAAAACGTTTCAAAATAATAACGAAAACGAGGATAATAATAATAACAATGAGGAAGATATAAAAGAAATGGTGGAATGTTTACGTAGTTTGCCCTACACTGAACTCTTTACATTGGACTTCAACAAAAAAGGCGTGAGTTTCAAAAAATTTTAGCACACATTCTTGTGTGAACTTTTAATTTACGAATCTATTTTCTGAAATAATTGCTACGTCGAATAGAGAATGCTTTGGAAAGGGTCGATTATATATTTTTTCAATTAGTATAAGTTCTATATAAAAATTCTCATTAACAAAACGAGCACGCATAGTTCGTTGCGATTTTAAATTGAAAATTTCCTTTTCTCGTGAATCATATTTCAATGAATCCTGGAGAATACCCTACGGATCTCTTATAACATGATTATATATTCTGGATAATTTCAATTAGAAATGAGTACAAATTTTGAATGGCTACTGAATTAATTCACTACCTAAGCTTTTTTAATATTATTTTTTCAAATAACGTGAAGTCCATTAGGTTTTATGTTATTTATATTGCCTCAAATAAAATTTAATTTCATGCATCCATATACAGATTTTCTATAACTTATTTTCAGTTGCCTACGATCAAACCTACGAATGATGATGATATTCCATGCATGGACAATGAGCTCTTTCCTTATGAAATAGAAGAGCTTTTCAAAAACAAAATGTTTCATCCTGCAAGCCTTCTCATAGGTTTAATATAT